>OX422211.1:393073048-393673048 GCA_949130495.1 Sambucus nigra | reverse complement strand
AAGTAGAGGAAACTGGTCAGAAGCACACTGTTGGCAAAATTGGCCAAGTTATAACGGCCAATGGAACGTTCCATGTGGAATAAAGTCCTGTCCAACCAGGTGTACAGGGATCCCAAGGCAATTGCAGCCAAGGGAAGCTTTATGCCTCGAGCTAGGCGAAGGGACAGGTTGATGAGGTCTCTTCGGGGCTGATCGTTGGGCTTGCCCGTAAAAAAGAAACTAGACAAAATCACAAGAATGTAAGCAGGAAGCTCCAACGGCGTACCTTGACCAGGGGCAGTTGATGAAGAACTGCCTTCACTAGAACTCTGGAAGAAATAATTGATCAAAGGAGAAAAAGTAGCTTTGTTGGAAGAACCGATGCAGCTTTCGCATATGCGATCCAACTCCAAACGATCCGCAGTCTCTTGAGCATCAAGAGATTCATTGGTGTAAGGCTCATGGCTTGTTGCATCAAGGCCCAGGAGCTCACACACATCCTCCAGAGTTATGGTAAACTCACCCCAGGCAGCAATGAACGTATGAGTATCCACGTTCCAGCGAGAGACCAGTATAGGCAAGGCAGCGTTGTTCTTTGATAGAGTAAACTCACCAAACCACCTTGCCCGTTGCAGCCCAATCTTAGTAAGGACATCAGTATAGGAACTCTGCATGTGAGATTTCCAGGCAGCAAAGTGTGCGGGGGATCCCCCGGGTGCTACAAAGTCAATATGGGACCATGGGAAGTCCCCTCGCTCTAAGCGAAATCTGAGAGTTCCTTCTGGGGGCAGAAATCCCCACTTAGACACCTCTTCGTCCTCATCACCCAACAAGAGGGCGTCAAACTTGGAGGAAAAGCAGACAGCCTTACAGGCAACGGTAAAGCCATCACCCTCCCCAAAAATGGGAGAGCGACGGTAAAATCTCAGCTGTTCTTGGCGAGCAGCACCCAGGGCCGAGGCAGCAGTGGTGGTGGCAGACGGAACACTGGTGGCGGAAATGGCGGGGTTGCTTGAAGACGCCATGACAAACAGTGAAGCTGTAAGAAAGAAAGCTTCGAGCGAAAAGGGATTGAGAGCAACAATGGGGACGGACGATTACAAACGGTGGTATAGCTCTTGCAACAATGGAGTCTCTCTCTCTCTCTCTTTCTAAAAAAGAAGCGACAGTCTGATGAAGAAGATAATAACGAAGTAAGGAAATAAGAAAAGAAGAAGGAAGAAGTGGAAAGAGACCCCTGAGGCCCACGTGTTTAAGGTTCAAAATATTTTGAATATGGCTGTTGAGACTTCCGAGTTTGGCGTTTAGATTTCCCCACCCTCGCACGTGCACCGCCGCCTGTAATCATTTCACATGAACACGTGGCACTTCGGGAAGTGCTGTGACAGTTGAAAAGACAGCGCACGTCATTAATGAAATGACGCATAGAGAACAGGAAGCGTTGCCTTCTTCAGCAAGCTTGAGTTTTTGGCGCCAATCTTTTTGTCAGACTTATCTAACAAGGCCCCAACGAAGAAGATGTTCCAACGGTTACACAAAGAAAAATCCATCAAGTTGAGTCATTTCGTGCAGACATTTCTTGTCCCAACAAATCTCTCTACGAGGGGGCAAATGTAGAGGGGGCTTGAAGCTCAGCGTGGCAACTCAAGCGTGACATCTTGGTGAGGCTGCTCAGCGAGGCAGCTTGGGGAGGCAGCTCAGCGTGGCAACTCAAGCGTGACATCTTGGTGAGGCAGCTCAGCGAGGCAGTTTGGGGAGGCAGCTCAGCGTGGCAACTCAAGCGTGACATCTTGGTGAGGCAGCTCACCGTGGCAGCTTGGGGAGGCAGCTCAGCGTGGCAACTCAAGCGTGACATCTTGGTGAGGCAGCTCAGCGTGGCAGCTTGGGGAGGCAGCTCAGCGTGGCAACTCAAGTGTGGCAGCTTGGGGAGGCAGCTCAGCGTGGAAACTCATACTTCAGCTTGTTGTGTTAATCATATTGTACCTTTGGTTACATTCACTGTAAAGCTGTAATGGTTGTAATGACATAACGAAAATAATAATACAGTTTGGGTGAGGTCAAACGGTACTCACGAGAGACCAGGCATGGCAGGACCTGGGAGGGCTTTCATGCCCTATTGAATGACCTCACCATGGGAACTTTAGAGGGACTTGGTTTGGAGGATTGAGAAGTAAGGCACCGTTGGGACTTGTCCTGACCATCTTAGATACACCTGGTAAAACACCGAAGGACCCTGACCGTGGAACCTCAAGCGGAGCAGCTTGGAGTTCCATCGGGCATTGAGTTATGGACCAAACGACCCTCTACTTAATGTCACATCTACTGTGGGTGATGTCACTAGCCATCTAAACAATGTCAGACATGCACTTGAGTAAACCACCGTGGTATTTGGGGCTGTCAGGCAGTTGGTGAGCCACCTCTGCGACAACAACCCCCTGACACACAGTGGTTAGGCAAAAGGCATGTCTTGTCATTTAATTTTTATGACGTGGAGACAACTAGTGCATCAGGCATTTAATGTTGTGACATAAAGTATGAGGGATGTCTTTCATAGTCTTTAATGACTGAGTTGCCTCAGGGGTGGTGTGGGGGCTATTTAAGAACCCCAACCACCTTTGAGGAAGGGGATCCTCTCTTTGAGAATTAAAAAGAGTTATTGCAAACTAGAGAACTCACCGACTCACCATTGTCATTTATTACGAAGCTTTTAATACTTGACAGAGATTCTTCAGGGTGTTGTGTGTGTTTTGTGTGTTTTTACTTGCCCGCCAGGGTTTATCTAGGGTGCTTACTTCCCTCTCCCTCTAGCTAAGCCACTTCTAAAATCCATTAGCATGACCTGAGTTATACACGAGAGTTTTTGTGAGTTTAAGTTGAGTCTATCCTCATTGGGTTCATGTTTATGTGTCCTATCACTAATTCAAAGCTTTGGCCAATTAACTTGTGATTACCATACTCAATAGGGGTTACGCCTCCATATATAATCTAAAGTACCCTCTTACAACGAGTATCATAATTAACATGACCTAATCTACCATGCCAAACATTACAAGACTCAAGAAAATAAGCAGAAGATACGTTCTTATTATTATTAATAGTCATTACAACCATTACATTGAGTTTGAAGAGACCATCGCTCAAATATCCTTTACCCACATACATACCACTCTTAGTGAGTAAAAATTTATCAGATTCAAATACAAGTTTAAATCCCTTCTTGCTAAGTAGTGATCCTGAAACCAAATCCTTTCGATTATTGGGTACATGAATCATGTCGTTGAGAGCAAGTTCCTTTCCCGAAGTCATCTTCAGTATAAGTTTCCCTTTTCCTTCAACCTTTGAAGCATAAGAATTTCCCATGAAACGTTGCTCCTCGTGATTAGATTATTGGTAGGAAGAAAACATATTCTTGTCAGAACATAAATGACGAGTGGCCCTAGTGTCCACTCACCATTCCCTACTGTTTCCTACCACTTCGACTTTAGAAACCACGACTGAGAGGCTCAAATCATTAATATTTTCATAAATGTTCTCAACTTCAGTGACACTAGCTTGTGCTTGCTTATGTTTCTTATTTCCTTGATTTTTCCAATTACGGCAATCTTTAGCACGATGTCTCGAATTGTCATACACAAAGCGTTTTCCATTAAACTTTTTAAAGTTTTCACTTTTAGGCCCTTTGTTTGACCCACCTTGGTTCACACGCTTCCTTTTCTTGTTCTTGCTACTTTTCCCCTCTTCTACTACATGCGCTTTGGATTCCATATAATTTCCAATTTTCTTCTCTGACGCCCGATTATCCTCTTCAATCCTTAACCTCACAATTAAGTCCTCAAGCACCATTTCTTTAAGTTTATGTTTCAAATAATTTTTGAAGTCATTCCAAGATGGTGGCAATTTTTTAATCATAGCAACCACTTGAAATGATTCACTTATTTCAATTTTTTCAGAAAATATTCCATGCTAAATCAACTGGAGCTCTTGGACTTGACTAATGACGGTCTTTGAATCAATAATTTTAAACTCCAATAATCTACCGACAACGAATTTCTTCATTCCGACATCTTTTGTTTTGTATTTTTTATTCAAAAACTCCCACACCTATTTAGCAGTTTTAAGAGGGCTATACACATTATATAATTTGTTTTTCAGATTATTGAGGATATAATTTTTACATAGAAAATCAACACGTTTTCATGCATCCACAGCGGTAATTATTTTCCTATCAGTTTCACTTTCTTTTAAAGTTGATGCCTCTTCATTAAGGAATTTTGCCAAGTTCAAAGTTGTTAAATAAAATAACATTTGTTTTTGCCAATGTTTAAAATCAGTCCCTTTGAACTTTTTGGGTTTTTCACAATGTGCAACATTAGTTGGTACAACCGCAACAGGCAAAGCAGAAGTAGATGCCATTTCTGTTTTAAACAGAAATTAATATGTATTTATAATAAGATATGTGAGTGAATAATTATATTAATATAATGTCACATAATTTTATGAAAAATAATTTTCTAATAACACTACACTAATTTTTTGAGGGACGAAAATACATGTAATAAATAAATATTATAAACATGCAACTATTATTATATTTTTTGATTATACAGAAAAGTTTTCTATCATAAAAACCTTTACAGAATGTGAAAACAAAATTTTTGTAACACTAAAAATAATTTCTTAACACAAAGATTATTATTAAATATTTATGAAATTAAGTAACACAAAAAATCATTCTGGAATTTTAAAAAATAAATAAATAATTTGTCTTAAGATTGTTATCCAAAATGATTTTGTAATTATATTACAAAAATTAGGAAATTAGTAATTACAGAATAATTATAGAATTATTATGCCCTGAAAAGAATAGTTACAAAATTAATATGCAACAACACAGAATCTTGATTGAGGCACGTGTTAAACACTCTCACCTTAAGACGAATTTCGCCCCGAATTAGCGCTTCTTGGATGCAGCGACAATCGTCTCCCAAGATACAACAATCTTACTTGCAAATATAGCACCCCAATTTTTAAGTCTGTTTGAACCAACTATTGAGAACTCTCATATGAAGTCATAGAAAATATGTGGACTGACTTGATTAATTTTGTAACCAAAAAATGAGACCTGAGGCCACTTATTTATATGGAAATAAGTGGCAGTTAAAAATGGTTGAAAATCCCAACAGTCAATTGTTGGGAATAACCAAAATTAACTGTCAACAGAAAAAAGATAAAAAGGTAAAAAACGAAATAAAAAATGGGTCGGAATTCAATAAGAATCCCATAAAAAAATAATAAAAAAGCCAAAAAAAATTTGGCCCCAAAAGTTTATACTTTAGCCATGTTAAAGCCCAAGGCCCATGAGCCGAGCCAGGTCGAGCGAGCGGCGGCGGCGTGTGCGCACGTGTGTGCTTCGAAGTCAACCCAAACCCATGTAGGTTCTCTATCCTTAAAAGAGTTGGGATACCCCAAGGGCACCGAGCCTTTAAGTCAAAATGGGTCATATTATACGACGCTCATTTTATACATTCTTCCTATGTGGGACAAGCTTTAACTTAAACACTTCAACCATTTTTCATGTTCCAAGTGATTACTTTAAGCTAAAATTTTCATTTTATAATTTATGATTTTTCGTATGTGAGTATAACACATTATACTCCTTGGAGAGGAGAACAAGTTACCACTTTGAGTTGTCTCGAAAGACATGCGGGTCCCACATTAAATTGACCCCAAAGTTGTCCCAAATCTGATTTTTTGACAACTTACTAATCCATAAATTTTAACAGGTGATGGGTTAGGAGTTATGGTGACAAAGTTGTACGTGTGTGTATATATATATATATATATATATATATATATAATGTGTGTGTGTGTGTGTGTGTTGTGTATATCTCAGCATATATATAGAGAGTGTGTGTAGTATATATAGTATAAACATGTAGTAGTGTGTGAGTGTATATAATATATATATATATGTAGTGTGTGTTGAGAGTTAGTTTATGTATGTATGCAAAACTATATGATACTAGCATGCAAATCCCGTGTTGCGGGGTCATTTTTTAACAAAATTATTAAAATATACACGAAAAATATATAAGGAAAAATGTTCCTAAAATTACAAAATAAAAAAATTATTCAATTATAGAGTATACTATAAATTGAAAGCGTCTTTACATTTGTCCTGCATATGAAATAAGTTATTAGGAGAATATAAGAACCCAAAATGAAAAGAGTAAAATTGAGCCTATTTTGAAATATAAATACATACATACATATAAAATCCTATGAGAAATATATTTAAGAAATTTAACTTTTAAAGTTTAAACTAATTTAGCAATATTTTTCTAGAAATTATATTTAAAGTTTAAAACACTTAAGATATTTAAACTTTTTAAACTAAACATCTACCATTTAAAGTTTTAAACATTTACCATTTAAATTTATTAAACTAACCATTTAACATTTAAAGTATTAATTTACAATTTAAACTTATTAAAGTAAACATATAAAATTTAACTATGTAAACATTTGAACATTGAACTATTAAACTAAACATTATCATATTTTAGAGATTAAAAGAATTTTAAAAAATGCAAAAAAATATATTACCTGTTGGAGGGGGTGCACTGCAGGAGTTTTTTTTTCTATTACGTGGATCAGTAAATAAACAAACTACACCATCAGCTCTATGAGTACCCATTAAATCAAACATTTTGTCCCCAAAAATAACACCCATGTGAAGTTATAAACAATAATAGTAATTGAACCAAAGAAACCCAATTTTCTAATTACAGATCCAATAGCCAAGATGGGTACTTTTTGGAGCACCCCTTTTATTTCTCATCTCAACTGAATTCCAAATGACATGCAAACAAAGGAAGCCAAGTCCAAGTGGAACAAAGACCTGACCCCCTCTCACTCATCAGCACTACTTGCCTTGTAGAAATGTAAACGAAGGAACCCATTTTATTTTTCATCGCTCTCCCCACTTCTCCATTCCACGCTGGAGTTAAAGATGTTCCTATGGTGGGTACTTTAGTGTCAGTTGCTGACGCGACTGAGAAAGTGTCTCTAATGTGCGTTCTCTCTATGCACAAGTGCAAGCCTGTCGCGTTAGTAATAAACCCGGTAAGTCGGGATCGTATCCACGGGGAAATAGGACAACAAAGTTATAACGACGTTGAATAGACGAAGGAATCCTAACTCTAACTCTAAAGGGAAAGAAAAAGGTGATTTGATTTGTGGAATAACTACACTAGATGCAATTGTGAAATTATGAAAAAATGCAACTATGCTAAATTACCTAAAATACTGATGAAGAATGGTTTGAAACTTTGAACTATATGATGAAGAAAACAGGACGGGAATACAATTCCCCAACCCTAGTGTATTGCATGTATAATACTAATCGTAAATTCAAATGATTAACTAGACCCAGAATTTAGTACTCCCAAGCATTACATATATGACGTTCAAGCCTGCACCATACTTAATCAGAGGACGAGTAAATCGGTATTGCAATAGTTACACTCGAATTGCATTCTAAATCATCCCGGTTACCCGGAAGCAAACGAGATCCATAGATCTACAATTGTCGTGTTCCTACACAATGCGGTCGTAATCAAATCATTAAATTCAGAGGATTAATGTTATACACATGCAACTATCACATTAGGCTGGGTTCATGTATCCTAACCTTAGAAAATTATATTAATTCTTTGTCCTAAGAATGATAATAAAACGGGTTTATATACCCTACAAAACTTCAAGAGTTTTAGCTGGACTAGGACTCTCCATTAGAGGAAGATAAGAAAATAAAAACTCGACAGTCGGACCGGTCCGGTCCTCCTGCGGTTCGATCTGGCTGGAATTCGGATCGGTTCTTTTATTTCCTGGGAGAATCAGTTCTGTTCGGATCGGTTCTTTTGTTTTCTTTCATCTTCAATCCGTCTTCGGTCCGGGGTTCTCTGGAAATTGGCATTGCGGATCGGTCTGGGGCGGATCGGTCCGGGCTTCCTTTTGACTTTTTCTCCAAACTTTGACTGCTCATAACATTCATACCGGGACTCCAATTGAGGTGCCGTTTCTTCCTATGTACTTGTAATTGAAGGCTCTTCAACTTTTCTTTAGATGCCTTATCCAAATTTTGGGTAAAAATTACACTTTTGCCCTTTTGACTTTTCGTTCTTTTCTTTCCTGATTCTTCCGGTTTCTTTCTTTCGTTATTGACATTATATACCTGCAAAATTAGTACGAAATACCAGAAACTCGGTGTGCTCGTTAGAATAAGTCAGTAGCAAGATTATGAGATAAAATCAAATCGATTACGCTATTCGAGGTGGTATAAGTAACTAAATTACAGGGATAAATTTGGAAGAATTTATACCTAATCAAATCCCCCTAACTTAGAACTTTGCGCGTCTCGAGAAATGTAAAAGAATCCTAGCAAGGTCAACTCTTGAAAAACATTTTATTGGGATGGAACACCTCTTTCGTGGGCAAGCGATTGCATTTAGCGTATGCAACAAGCCTTTAAACCCCTAGGTTCCCCTAGTAGGACGAGTTGTGTCTCGTAAGGGTTTGCAGAGAATATACCCACAAAATTCGACTCAAAGAAAATTCAAAATATACAAAAATTGTCTAATTCAAACTTTCTCAGAAAATAATCATCATCAAGTCATATTTACAAGTCTCAAATCGTACTGCGTGTGTGCGAAGCCAAAAATTTAACTACGGATTTCCACCGATTGACCATTACGTTACTTATCCGAAAATTCGTTTTGATTTAATTTCTCACGAAATGCTCTCTCAAACGAATCACTCGGAATGTGGATATTCTCTCGGTATGCGTGATATAAAGAGTAAATAAAATGGACGTAAAGTCACGCATACAAGTAGAAAGACGAAAATTTTATAGTGATAGGATCTCATCAATGGAATACAGTTTTAAAAATGGTAACATTGCTTCTTATTCACGCATTCAATCTCTTTTATTATCTTTCGGTGTATTAGATCTCCACGTGGTAACCAATTTCGTAATTTGGACTCGGTTAGGGCTTTTTTGGGGTTTAAGGTATATTGGGTAATATGGAAATGGTTGAGAAATTCAGAATTGAATTTTTTTTCTTATGATGTCCCTTAGTGCTTTTTTGGGCTTTTGCTCATTTCTTCTTCTTTTTCTATTTTTTTATGTTTTTCCTTTCTTTTCTTTTCTTTCTATTTTTTTTAGCATAACTATTTTTTCTTGCCCCTTCTTATGCACTTTCCGGACTTAAATTATGAATTTTTCCATTTTTCACAATTTCGAACCAATTGGGGTTTTTCAGGTTGTGAAACGAAAGAAAAATTTTATTCGGCTCAATTTGGGTTACAAAAGGGATAATTTTTTGCTACTTTTTCTGGCCAATATTTATGGGTGACAAACGAGGGCCTACTTCATTGTCCAACATACTAATTGCGTTACCATATGCGTTTCGAGATTAATTTAATTTAGAGATTTGTATCGCGCTTTTTAAGGCAATATCACACATGTTTATCAAAACCGATCGAAATGAAAGGATTGAGATCCTCGACGACTTTTTAGGCGCTGAAAAGAACTTTGAGTTAACAATTAACTCGGATTGATTTATAAATTTCACAAAGATGAAAGGCTCGAATCTCACCGGGTTTGTTAATCTCCACACTTATTCATTAAGTCGTCAATTTTCGCTCAATTTCCGTCTTTGGTCAATTTTGGCTGTGTATGTTGAAATTTACAACTTGAGACTTCAATCCGACTTTTAATTATATTTCTGAAAAATTTGAATTCTAATTTTTATTTATTTTGAACAAAAATATTTTTGGATTTTTCAAAATTATATGATTTTTTTTTTTAGATTTTTAGGCATTTTTGAAAATTTGTGAAATTTTAGAAATACGCACTTCTGACCCCCCCTAACTTAGACTTTTGCAGTATCCTCAAGCAAAAAGGACTAAAATCTAACTCAAAGCGAATGAAAAGTGCAGAAAAATAAAAAAAAACAAATATTTAAAATGCATAAAGACACTAAATAACCCTAACACATGACTTAATAATACACTACAAATCACCCCATACGCGTCGAGGGTGCGACGACCTATCATCTCTCCACAAACTCACCTGATCCCACTCACGGGGTTCGGTGCTCTCTTCGTCTCTCCCGTCTTCATATCGTAAAGCAACAATTGGAACAAGTTGGGACCACCCCCATAGATAAGAGAAAGACCGGGAGGCTCATCATGACTAATCGGAAAGGGATCCTCATGATGCTGACTCAAAGAGTGGCCTACATGGACTGACTCAGAGGGAACACCCAGGTTTCTTTCAATTTTTAGGATACATGGGTCGGGCTCTAAGTCGGACGAAACATAACTTTTTCTGTCAATCGGTTTTGGGACCTCAAGTGGTATGCGCGGATGGTCACAAAGAAGGAATTCATCAATTTTTTCTTTCCATTCACTTTCGTCTAAGTGACTAAAAAAGTCCAATAGGGATTGGACTTCAACAGTAAAGCTTTCATCCACCTGCCCAAACTCTTTTTTAAAATCTTTCATACTCATGTCCGCTAGCTCTCTCTCTCTCGAGTAGTGCCTACGTCCTCCCTTACTTGCTCGATCTCTAACTCCACTATTTTTCTCTCTTCTAAACCCTCTCTCTCTCTCTCAATCGCGGTCACTACACACATCTCCCCCACTTTTCTCTCATCGTCACAACTACCGCTATTACTTGATGAAATAAGGCACACCCCTAACGGCTCTCTCTTGTGGGACCCCTTATTCTCGTGGTTTGACACTAAACAAGACCCTAGGGCATCTCTACACTAATTTTCCTCAAAGTGCTCCTCTACGATCTCGTCCATGAAGCTCACCACGTGAAGATCATCTTCTTCCCTCGTATGTTGGGCGACATGGAATATGTTCATCTCAAAAGTCATGTTCCCAAAAGTGAGTTACATTTGCCCATTTTGAGTATTGATGATTGCATTAGCCGTAGCTAAGAATGGGCGCCCAAGAATGATGGGAACGTGATTGCTCGAGGCGAAGGAGGGCTAAGTGTCCCAAATGACAAAATCTATCGGGAAGGAGAAAGTGTCAACTTGGATGATCACGTCCTCAACTATACCTCTTGGGATCTTCACGGTTTGATCCACTAATTGTAGAGTGATCTTTGTGGGCTCAGGTCTCCCAGATCAAGTTGCCTATAGATGGCGTAAGGGAGGATATTGACACTTGTTCCCAAGTCAAGTAAGGATTTTTTGATTTTATTTTCTCCAATGATGCAGGAAATGATGGGTTTACCGAGATCTTTGAATTTTGGCGGGAGATCATTAAGTAGAATGGAGCTCACGCTCTGTGCTATGAAAATGTTTTTCTTTACCTTCATCTTCCTCTTAACCGTTAACAAGTCTTTGATGACTTTTGCATAAGCTGGAATTTTCTTAATAGTATCGAGGAAAGGTAAATTTAACTTTACTTGCTTTAGCACGTCTAGCACTTCATCACGGGGGTTTTCTTTGTGGAAAGGAATCAACCTTTGAGGAAATGGTGCAGCAGTGGGTGTTTTCACTACTACCTCGGGCTCACTAGTGTCTTCTTTATCACTCTCATTCAAGGGTACATCTTCGTCCTCTTTCATTTCGGGCGAAATCTCCTTGTCTTTGGTTGCGTCGTGTGGGGTAGGTGATAAATCATCGACTTTTCCACTACTAAGAGTGATCACAGCGTGACATTTCTCCTGATGTTCAGTATAGGTGGAGCTAACACTAGTTTGACCATGGAGAGGTCTTTGGCCCTGGGTAAGAAACTTGCCATTTTCTTGGACACTCAACGATGATTGTATCTTTGAAATATTTTCATTTATGTCGCTGATCAGGCGATCATATCTAGCATTGGCTTTAGTCTGATTATTCATAAATTGATTCATCGTATCCTCGAGAGTTATCCGTGATGGAGTGACATACGTTCCTTGAGGTGGTGGTGCTTGCACATGTCCTTGCATGTGTGGAGCTTGTTGAAATTGTGATACTGGAGGAGGGGCAACATGTGAATTAGGATTCATCGTAGCATGTTGTTGCCCATAGCTAAAACCAGGATGGTTTTTCCACGAAGGGTGGTAAGAATTTCCGTGTGGTGCACCGAAATTACCCTTAAATCCTCCGATATCGTTGACTTGCTCTTGAAGCATTACTTTGTAGGCAGGCAAAGTCGGGCATTCCTCAGTTGAATGGCTCGCCTCGTAAATCACACACACCTTCTCGACGGGGTTTGGGATGGATCTAGTTGGTCCTCTTCCATATACCTCACATAGGTCTCGCAGTCCTTTCTCAAGTACATCTAATCGACTGCCCGTCATAGAATTCTTTTCTAGTTGAAATAGGTCGGATGCCAATTGAGTAGTGGTCACTTGGCGATTTCGATTTTGAACATTAGGGTCAGATATATCCCAAGATTGGGTAGTCTCAGCAACATACCTCAGGTGCAGCTCAGCATCGTGGGCGTATAAGTCGATAAATGGACCACTACCCATGGTTTCAACGAGTTGCTTGGAGTTAAGGTTCATCCCATTATAGAGGAAGGAAATGATTTGTGGTGTATCAAATCCATGATGGGGGCACGAAGTAATTAACTCATTGAGACGCTCGTAACATCAATGAAATGACTCATTTTCCAATTATCGGAAAGCTTGAATTTGAGCCTTGATGGAGATCATTCGATGTGGGGGAAAGAATTTCTTGAGAAATTTAGATTGCAACTCTTTCTAGGATGCAATCGAGCTTGGAGGTAAAGACCATATCCAGGTCTTGGCCTTATCTTTTAGCGAGAATGGGAAGAGTTTAAGGCGGATCACCTCTTGTGTGCAAATTTGATCATTGAGAGTTTCACACACATCCTCAAATTCCCCGATGTGGAGATACGGATTTTCAGATTCCATCCCATGGTAGTGGGGGAGCATGTGAATCATCCCATTTTTAAAATGAAATTGCCCTGCATTATATGGGAGTATAATGCAGCCTAGAGTGACAGTGCACTCGAGATATAAGATATCTCTCAAAGGGCGGTACGGGCTTCTTCCTCACCAGCAGCTGCACTACCGTGTTGCGACATATTTCTCTCACTTAATAACTCAGTATCCTCACTTGGTATGCTCGGGGCGTCTTCCGAAGTGTGTCCTGAGAGGGAAAACAGAGTGTTATTTGAGATTGAATGTGACGGTGTGGGAGGTGGAACCCAGAATTATGGATCGTTAGGAGTGTGAGGGCTATTAGGGTAATACTCTCCTATCGGGTTTTCGGGAATGCGGATTGGATTATCATGGGGAGTTGGAGTGAGGTAAGAATTTTGCATTAGCAGCTTATGAGAGATGATGAATATTTTTGTGCTTTTTGAATTTTTTTATGTTTTTGGATTTTTGGAAATTTTTGGTCAAAGTTTTAGATTGACTTAATCTAATCCTAAGTCTGCCTAATTCCCCGGCAACGGCGCCAAAAACTTTAAGAGACTCAGAAAGTGTTTCTAATGTGCATTCTCTCTAGGATCAAGTACAAGCCTATCGCGTTAGTAATAAACCCGGTAAGTCGAGATCATATCCACAGGGAAATAGGACAACAAAGTTGTAATGACGTTGAATAGACGAAGGAATCCTAACTCTGACTCTAAAGGGAAAGAAAAAGTGATTTGATTTGTGGAATAACTACACTAGATGCAATTGTGAAATTATGAAAAAATGCAACTATGCTAAATTACCTAAAATACTGATGAAGAATGATTTGAAACTTTAAACTATATGATGAAGAAAATAGGACGGGAATACAATCCCCCAACCCTAGTGTATTGCAGGTATAATACTAATCGTAAATTCAATTGATTAATTAGACCCATAATTAGTACTCCCAAGCATTACGTATATGAGGTTCAATCCCGCACCATACTTAATCAGAGGACGAGTAAATCGGTATTGCGATAGTTACACTCAAATTGCATTCTAAAGCATCCCGGTAACCCGAAAGCAAACGAGATCCAAAGATCTACAATTATCGTGTTCCTATGCAATACGGTCGTAATCAAATCATTAAATTCAGAGGATTAATGTTATACACATGCAACTATCACATTAGGCTGGGTTCATGTATCCCGACCTTAGAAAATCTAGCCCAACATGCTGAAACTAATGAAAACAATTTTCGAATTGCAGAAAACCATGATTAAACTAAGGAAGGATTGTAGAATGATGTAGAAAGGAGATTGGATAGAAGAAATTAACTACTAATCCTACCAAAACATTAAAATCAATAATTAAGAATACATGTAATCACAGAAATCTCAACAATCTTCAATCTTGGAACTAAAATTGTAACCAATCTTCAAGACTAGGGTTTTTACAGAAAGAATGGAAAATTATATTAATTCTCCGTCCTAAGAATGATAATAAAACGGGTTTATATACCCTACAAAACTTCAAGAGTTTTAGCTGGACTAGGACTCTCCATTAGAGGAAGATAAGAAAATAAAAACTCGACTGTCGGACCGGTTTGGTCCACCTCCGGTTCAATCTGGCTGGAATTCGGATCGGTTCTTTTATTTCCTGGGAGAATCGGTTCGGTTCGGATCGGTTCTTTTGTTTTCTTTCATCTTCAATCCGTCTTCGGTCCGGGGTTCTATGGAAATTGGCATTGCGGATCGGTCTGGGGCAGATCGGTCCGGGCTTCCTTTTGACTTTTTCTCCAAACTTTGACTACTCATAAGATTCATACCGGGACTCCAATTGAGGTGTCGTTTCTTCCTATGTGCTCGTAATTGAAGGCTCTTCAACTTTTCTTTAGATTACGTATCTAATTCCATGTAAAAATTACACTTTTGCCCTTTTGACTCTTCCTTCGTTTTCTTGATTCTTTCGATTTCTTTCTTTCGTTATTGACATTAAATACCTGCAAAATTAGTACAAAATACCAGAAACTCGTTGTACTTGTTAGAATAAGTCAGTAGCAAGATTATGAGATAAAATCAAATCGATTACGCTGTTCGAGGCTCTAAAAGTAACTAAATTAAAGGGATAAATTTGGAAGAATTTATGCCTAATCAGTTGCATTGCACAAGAAAAATAAAAAACATAAATTACCGTCATCTAGACAAATACGTAAACATATGGTGTGATGGAAATTTACTTAGAGGGATCGTAGCCAGCAGAGAGGGGGGATCCTCTGGAAGGTAACACTACATTCTCAAACAGCTTTTGGACATGAAAAAATGGGGCATTTTGGAAGGGTGTTTGGTGGGTTTCGTTTTGATCGAGTTTCTGTATCTTTGGCGTTAGTTCTTTGGTTTCGGGACTATTGTTTTGAATGTCTTATTGATACATTTCTGCTAAGAGTCTGATGTGAGCACGTAATTTGTCTGGTGTAAAGGAAGAGATGATTTGAGGGGAAGAAATTAGGGATCCAATGCAAACTAAAAGACTTTTTTATCTTTGTAAATGAAAAAACATGAGAGAAATAGATGGAGAGAGAAGCAGAAGAGATTGAATGAAGTGGAAAGGTTGCATAGAAGGACGTAAATATCAGGAGTCTGTTTTGTAGCTCGCAATTGCAGACGTTTACTCCTTAAGATTTAATTGGTTAGTATACAAAATGATGACAATGCCTAATCAATTCAATTGCCATGTGTCAGCTCCCAATGATTCTGGGATGCTACTTTATATATATACATAGATGTACGTGTGTATATATATATAACACTCAAGAGTAATGTTATGAGTCCTAATTTGTACCCCAAATCACCACAAATGAATTGACATACCCTTAAAATATTGTACTATGTCTTTGTTAGAGTAAAAACGTGCAATATTTTAATGTTATATTAACTCATTTGGGAGATTACTGGGGACATTTTGTTAAAACTTTAAATCATTTTTATTGAACACGAAAATAAAAATAAAGTAATATGCAAACTAACAAAAAAATTACACACATCTATAATATGAAACATAAACGCGTACATACAACAACTACTACTACTACTAATAATAATAATAATAATAACAAATATAATAGTATTTTATATATATATATATATATATATATATATATATATATATATATATATATATATATATAAAATACATACACACGACACACTGGAGTAGGCTTGTAAACGGATCGGATTCGAACCGGGTCAGGAAAATCCAAATCCATATCCGTTTATGTTAAACGGATTCGGATTCGATCCGTTTATTAATCGGATCGGATCAGGCAAATCCAAATCCATATCCGTTTATGTTAAACGGATTCGGATCCGATTCGATTATCCAATTATCCGTTTATGTTAAACATGATTTGCAACATTTTTATTTTCAACTCTTATTCAATAAATTTATTTTATAAATGTTCCCAAAAAACAGATAATGAAATAAAGAACTATTATAATATATATTTAAAATATTATTAAATACAATATATTAATTAAAAATATATTATATATAATTTTTATATATATTCAAAATATTAATCGTATCGGATTATTAACGGATCGGAGTATATGATTCCAAATCCGCTCCATTTAATAAACGGGTAATCGGGTAATCAGATTTTAGGCATGATCCATATCCACTTAAATGGATCAGATTCAGATTCGGATTCGGATAAAATTGGATCCATTGATAGGCCTACACGGGAGCTTAGGGAAGGCTAAGGACATGGTTTGGGACGGGATTTATTGGGTAGTTGGTTTTCTCGAGTCACATAAAATATGACTTTAGCACTTTTGACCACATTTTTTCGCAATTGACTTGAATTACGTATTTTAAAACTACAACTACATATTGACCTACAAGATAAACAAATACACACGAATGACCAATATATTTGGTGGATAAAATTAAAACTTTTGGGTCCTTATCTGTTTTGAATGCCAAGGTTTAGGGAATTATTCTCGTGAGTGTCCCACTAGACTAAGGAATGAGGGTAAGAAAGCAAAGGTATACAATACCAGCCTTAGTGATAGTGAGTCTGAAGAGGAAGTTGATTCCCCCACTGATAGAAATTACACCGCGTTCATGGATAGACATGTGGGCTTAAATATAGTGTCTTCCCCCGATGAAGATAATCATGAGCATGAAGGTTCTGAGGTCCGGTATTTTGATTCCCAAGCTAGTGAGGAGAGGAGCAATGGAGAAGAAGAAGATGATGAGGATAGTGAGATTCGAGTGGACTTTCGGTAGTTATGCGCAGAGTCATTGAAGTTGAAAAAGGCCAACTTGCATTTAGAAGCTAAGATGAAGAAACATGCCATAAATGATGATAATGCTAAATTAATTGAGGATCTTAGGGCACGTGAAAGTACTCTTAAGGAGAATCTAGAGTAAATTGAGGGTGAGAGAGATAGCTTAAGTGATTTGATGGAGGCTTTGAAGAAGGAGATTCTTAAGTTTGAAGAGTCTAGGCATTTTCTCGAGTCTAAGGTTGTGGACTTAGAAGAGAAGTTGAGAGATTCGAGCATTTTCAAATTTGATTTGGAGTTTAGGTTGGAGATGCTATATTAGATGTTAGGCACCGTTCAAATCAAAGATGACAAGTGTGGGATTGGCTTCAATGATACTAATATTTTCGCTACTAGAGACAAGACCACGCTTATTAGGGAGCCAACCAAAGCTAGGGACATTATAAAAGGTCAACCTATATTTAACATTCCTCGTGTCTTCATTTTCACACATTGCGGAAGAAAAGGTCACCCTAGGCATTTCTGTTATGACCTTAAAAAAGGTCATAGGAAGATTACGACTATTGTCACCAAGGTTTGCCAAGATCAAGTTCGTCACGTTACACCTATGTGGAGTAGGAGATCCGATTTCGAGGCACTTAATGTTAGGCTTGTTGAGTCTCGCATGCTTTCACATGATTCGTCGCATGTTATGTCTTATGAGTGATTGCTTACATGTTTGTCATACATAAGTGTTGTTCTTTATGCTATATGTTCTTGATAGTGTTATGACGTGTTTATCTTTGTATTTTGATTTTCTATTTTTTTTTGGGTCTTAATGAGAAAATTACAAAAATATTTTGTTTGGGTTTTGAGTTGTTCTTTTTAAATTGGTATCATTTTGAAAAATATTTAAAAACTCAAAAAGATTTTTATTTATGCATAGTTTAGTTTTACACATATTGTGTGGCATATCGGTGTGTTTAAATCCCTTTCCTTCCATGTATCCATGTGACTAGGACATTTAATTTTTAATTTTTGATGCTTGGATTGTTCTTAATCATGTTTACATGAAGTAGTTTGAAATTGATTTGCATGATGGATTCACTTTGAATATGCCTCTTCACACACTTTGCATGAGCTCATTTAGATTTTAACTTCATATATCACATGGGATAAGTGAGGTGTTCTTCCAACAATCTTATCATATACATAATTTTTTACTATGGGGGAGTTATGCATGTAAAAAACATAGGCTGTGAGTTTGTTGACTGTTTTTAAAATATATGAGTGTGCACGGCAAAGATCTACGAAAGGACAAATCTTCTTTTCATGCGAGGCCACCGTTGGAAAGAGCCTAAAAGATTAAAAGTCCATAAAAATAGAAAAAATTACAAGGATAATTTGTTTTACATTGATGCTTCAAAATTAGATATCTTCAAAAGAAAAGGAGAGAAAAAATTATATAGGCAATGGGTTTTCACAATGAATCCTAGTTGAGCTTAATTATTTTGAGGCTATTAATTCGAGAATCTTCAAAATATCTAGGAAAGTGTGGATTGTGTTTGTTTGTTCTTTTGAGTTCTTTATTTGAAATGTGATGCTAAATAGAATGTTGATAAATTATTGTTATCAAATAGATCTTCTTCGACATATTTGAGTGATTGGGTCATTTTCTCTTATTTTTAGTTCACACCCTTTCACTCTGCTCCACATTGTTTAGACACACTAATATTATACGAGGGTGTAATGATTATGTGTTTGTGTCTTTTGTGATCGTTTATACCTATATGTATATGTGCCTTTTTGGTGTGTGTGTGTGTGTGTGTGTGTGTGTGTGTGTGTGTGTGTGTGTGTGTATATATATATATATATATATATATATATATATATATATATATGGTATGTTTTTTGTTTTGATTCTTTGCGTTTTCATTTAATCCATGTTTTCCTTATGCTTAATCGTTGATTCAAAATGACATGTGTTATGATAATCTTGGTATCTTATCCTTAAATGCTTCCATCATAGTTGATATTATTTTCTTATAGTTTGGATTATTTGTACTTGTGTTGTCAAACTGTTTGTCATTGAATACTCGCTTCAAACCACATCATGATATTTTTGTTTTTCCTTTATGATTCCCATGCTTCACTTAGGGGGATATTTGGTTTTATTGGGGAGAAATGTTTCATTATTTGGCACCTTATTCTTTGTTTATTCCAGAATAAAAAGAGGGAGAAATGGTAACAAACTCTTTTCATGTGGGGGAAATATTTAACTTAGGGGGATACGTCTTTACTTAGGTATAAATAGTTAGAGAAAGGGGGGAGGTTTTTTATATGTAGTTTATAGTTTATATATTGTTATATTCTCTTTGCATTTGAAGGTGTGATTAAGTGTGAAGGTTAGCAGCGATGCATAAAAAGTGTACACAAGAGCAAAGCTACTCAATTATGTGTCGGTCAAGTGTCCGTAAATGTTTTCAATTTTGGGATTGGGAATTGAGTCTTAGTGAGCTTGACGACCTAGTAGTTTTTCATTTTGAGTTTTGTCCTGAAATATCCAAAAAAGGAGATTTGTAAGGGCATATTTCCAAATTTAGTCAACTTGTAAGTAACGTCTTTATTCCGTCTTTGGATAAAACTTATTTGAGTCATGGGTTAGGACTTAAGGTGTTTCCTTAAAGCCTTCGATGCGTGATTGAACAGCATGCGTTAAAGATAAAATGACATCAAGGATACATGTTGGGCTTTTTCTTCAACATTAGAGGCTGTGTTTGATCCCAAGATTTATTTTGGGTGTTTTTCATAAATTTGTTTGAGGCTTTTTCATGAAATGGATCTTAAAAGAACAAAATATTTTTCTGAGTTTATTTCGTTCAGACGAATTTCCTTTGTCGTTCAAAAGAGATTCATGTTTCGTTCAGACGAGGTTCTCTCTTCATTCAAACGTGGTTAGACATCTAGTTCAAATAAGGTTCAAACAAAATTCAAATGACATTTGATTATTTACAGAAAAATATCGTTCAAAGCTCGTTCAAATTAGAAAAACATTTCGCTCAAACGAACATGTTTTTGGTTTGAACGAGAATGCTAGTTTCATTCAAATGAACTTTGATTCTTTTTCCAATGAACTACCTTAAAAAAATGCAGCCTCAAAATTCATGTTTTCTATAAATACTTAGGTCTCGCATTAGTTTTCAGAGAGGTATTTTGCCAAAACAATTTTCCAAGTTATATCTTATGCCTCACAAACCCTTGTTTACACCCAAGTTTAAGATCCAAGAATCCTATATCTATATGTCTATTTGAGATCTCTTATGTGTTAAACCATACTGGTTTTCTCTTCATATTGAGAGCATTTCGAGCAGTGGAGACCGTATTTATGTTGAGCGGCGGTTGGACTAGTCATAAGACAAGTAAGATCGGTGGTTGGAAGTTATCCACATGGTTGAAAGTTAAAGACAAAGCCCTTGCCGACCAATCCTATCAATTGAAAGTGAAGGATGTAGTTTTGAAGAAACTTTAGCATCAAGTTGAAAGATTAACCTTCCAACATCACAAACAACCCAGCGAGGTATGGATGGATGGTCACAATGAAGCTTTGAGCCATATTGATGATCATCTTTCTCAGTCTGGCCGTGAAGGCTATAAATGGTGCTGGACTAACTGCTTGACTGTTATGAAAGTTGATCAAAATAGCCAACTTTGGTATTGGCATGATCCCAGTTTCTTAGTCTGCCAAAATCCTCCATTCCACTTAGATGTTAGCTAGAATCCTGTTGAATCAATTCCCCAATGTCTGATATCAAAATATTTAGGGGATTATGGGATATATGATGAACTGGAGATAACTTGGCCTTCTCATCTGACATATACGCCGAGCAACGGTAATAGAAGAATGCTTCAGGATTTAAACTTTATCAATTCTCCTTATACTCAGGATGACCCCCTGCTGGCATGGAGAAAGTGTAGTCTTTTTCCAAAGCTGAAGGAAAACGTCCAATAGAATAATTATCCTATAATTTATTTGAAATACATTTGATTGTAACACAGTTTATATGAATGAAATATGTTAGTTTTTTGTTTTGGCTAACTTATGATTATTTAAATCAATTAGTTAACTTGTAATTGTTTATGTCATTGGTTCTACTAATACATTTATATATATTTATCCAAATTTAGTATTAGTTACCATTATTTCTACTAATGCACTTATAATTATGGACCTAAGTTTAACACTAGTTACCAGTGGTATTGCCATAGGTTCCACTAATGCATTTAGATTTATTAACCTAAGTTTATCACTAGTTACTGGTGGTGACCAAGTGTATGTGGTATATATGTTTATATTCCTTTATTTAGGAATTTTTACATGTCTTCCTTCATTTGACTTGGTTTGGATAAAATGAATCTTTACCACTAAATCTTTTGGCCAAGTGCTGAGGATTTTAATACTATTTTGACTTGGATTTTTAATAGCCGAATAAGTACTGAGGATTGAGATCCTATTTCGACTTAGCCGATTATTGCTTTGATTTTTGTCGATCAAGTGTTAAAGGAATCTTTGGTCAGTTATTGCCATGATTTTTTCCGATCAAGTGCTGATGGAATCTTTGGTCGGAACTACGATTTCTGATCGAAGGGATACATGTATATATACCTCCATACTCCGAAAAAAAATCACAATAAAACTGAATGAACGGAAACCGACAATTTTATTGATAATAAGCTTACAAACAACTAAAATACAAACCCTGGAATCTACATATAATACTTTCTAAGGTGCTCGGCATTCCAAGGATTCTTGAGCTCTTCACCCTCCAAAGTTTCTATACGATATGTGCCTGGTCGGATGACAGTAGAAATACGATAGGGACCGTGCCAATTAGCTTCAAACTTGTTGTTCTTTTGTATTAGCTTCTTGAGAACATAATCTACTTCTTTCATGTTGGCCGACTTAACCCTTTTATTGTAGAAGTGAGCAGTTTTCTGTTGGTAGGCAGCATTTTTCATGGCAACATCATCCCTTACTTCTTCTAGCATATCAATATCTAGTCGCCTCATTAAATCACTGATCGGGGAATTAAAGCTCAATATCCTATGAGTTGGTAAGCCAAGCTCGGCTGGTATCACAGCTTTAATTCCAAATGCAAGCATATATGGTGTTTCCCGTGTTGCTATTCTTGGCGTTGTTCTGTACGCCCATAAGACTGAATGCAGCTCATTAATCCAATTTCTCTTAGCTGGGTCAAGTCGTTTCTTCAGTCAATTTAATAGATTTCTATTTGTTACTTTTATTTTACCATTACTTTGAGGATGACCAGGTGTAGAATGCATCTTTTGAATTTTATATTGGACACAGTAGGATTCAAACTCCTCATTGTCAAATTGAGTGCCATGATCTGTAATGAAAGCATATGGCAAACCATACCTACAAATTATGCTCCTCCATATGAATTGGTATATCTTTTCATAAGGCATGTCGACTAGTGGCTCTGCCTTAACCCATTTGGTGAAATAATCAATAGCAACGACCAGGTATCTAAACCTGCCTTTGGTGGTCGACAATGGGCCGAACAAGTCTATTTCCCAGATAGTGAATGACCAAGGCGAAGTGATGGGAGTTAAAGTAGCATTGGGTGTTTTTTTAACGTTAGATAACCTCTGGCACTTATTTCATTTCTTTGCAAAGGATGTACAATCTGCCCTTGTGGTCAGCCAGTAGTATCCATGTGTGTTAATTTGTTGAAGTAATGTTCTCCTAGCTGAATGACCCCACAAGAACCTTCATGGACTTCTTGGATAAAATCTTTCACTTTCTATTGGGTAAACACATCTTTGCATAAAGTTCGTCAGTCCCTTCCTGTACAATACTCCTTTGTCCAGTACATATCTTTCAACTTTGTATTTCAGCTTTTTGTCTTCTATGGGATCTGCTGGTAAGGTTCCGTCTTCAATATAACTTCGATGGGATCCATCGAGGAGGGTCCCAAATCTACTATAATTAAATTTACCATTAGGTCTTCATCGATGCTCCAATTATCCAGAATCTCTATCTGGATCGTCCTTCTAAGCTCAATCCTTATTACTGATGCTAGCTGAGAAAGTGCATATCCTCGAGTATTCCCTATTCTTAGAATTCTTTATATTTGGATAGCAGGTAATTAAGTTGTTACTTCTATATATTTGGCAAGGTATCCTGTCATCAAATACCCTTTGACTCCATATATACAAGGGACATGATTCACTACCAGTTGCGAGTCACTATGGGCCATTACTTGCTTGGCACCTAGTGAGTGGGCTAGATTCAACCCGACTATCAAGGCTTCATATTCTGCCTTATTTTTCGATGATTTGAATCAAAACCTAAGGGCATATTTAATATCAATATCATGAGGAGTGTTAAGGATTATACCTGCTCCACAGCCAGTAGTGGATGAAGGGCCATCGACATATAATTTCCATATCGAAATATCGCTACTGAAACTTTCATCAGTTAATAACCCATATCTGAAGTTTTCTTACTCTCCTCAGTATACATTTGTACCATTTCTTAACTTTTAGGGGATTCTGGCTGCTCGACAGCAACTTCAGCCTGCTTTTGAGATGAACTTTCTTCTTCTGATTTCTGCTCGGCAGGTAAATTCTATTGGTCGGGCACTTCCGGCTAAGTGAATTCGGTAATAAAATCTGCCAAAGCTTGACCTTTCAATGAAGATTTAGGATCATAAACAATATCATATTCTCCTAACTCCACTTCCCAATACATCAATCTTCTTGACTTCTCAGGTTTGTGGAGTGCTTACTAAAGAGGAAGATATGTATATACTACTATGGTAAGTGCTTGGAAATAAGGTTTCATTTTCCTAGAGGCCTCAATAAGGGCCAGGGCCAATTTTTCCAAATTTGGGTACCGGATCTCAACTCCCCTGAAGGCTTTGCTAGTGTAGTATACTGGCTTTCGCACTCCATTCAACTGTCTAACTAAAGCCAAGCTCACAGCTGATTTATAAACGGTCAGGTATAAGTATAATTTCTCCCCTGAAACTGGTCGGGAGAGCGGTGGTGGTGATCCCAAGTATTTCTTCACTTCCTGGAAAGCTTGTTCATACTCTTTGTTCCACTCAAAAGTCTTCCTCAGTACATTAAAAAAAGGCAGACATTTATCTGTTACTCGGGCAATAAATCGATTTAAAGTTGCCACTCTTCCAGTCAGCCTCTGCACATGTTTCTTGCAGACTGGTGATTGCATCCCAATCAGAGCTTTTATCTTCATGGGATTAGCTTCAATTCCCCTTTGAATGATAATGAAGCCGAAGAACATCCCTTCTTGGACTCCGAACACACACTTGATCGGGTTCAGTTTCATCTGATGTTTCTCGAATTGGTAAAAAGTTTGAGTTAGGTCGGCAATATGATCAGAGGATTTTCTACTTTTTATCAGCATGTTATCCACATAAACCTCTATGCTTTTGCCTATATGCTCTTCAAAAACTTTGTTTACCAACCTCTGGTATGGTGCTCCTACATTTTTAAGACAAAAAGGCATCGCATTATAACAATAAGTTCCTCGGGGAGTGATAAAAAGTGTACTTTCCCTATCTTCAGGCTTCATCTTTATCTGGTTATAATCAGAATATGCATCCATAAATCTTAAAAGCTCGTGTCCTGACGTAGTGTCTACCAGCTGATTAATCCTTGGTAAGGGAAAATCATCTTTCGGGCAAGCTTTATTTAGATCTGTAAAATCTACGCACATCCTCCATTTATCATTCTTATTTTTTACCATAACAACGTTGGCCAACTAGTCTGGATACTTCACATCTTCAATAAATTGGGATTTTTAAATCTTCTCTACCTCCTATTGGATAGATTGATTCTTCTCAGGACTGAAAACTCTACGTCTTTATTTGATCGTCTTCGAATCTTTACTAGCGTTGAGTTCATGACAGAGGAAATGGGGATCAGTGTCAGTCATTTTCTCATGACTCAATGAAAAAACATTTCTCCGCTTCCTCAAGAACATTTCAACTCCTATTTGAGGATAGGTGTGACACCCCGACTAATTAAATACCGGGTAGCTATTCCTTTATTAAATCAATTCAAAATGCCAAGTTGGTTCAGTTAATAGCATCACTGCCGAAAACATTTTAATAATTACTAACCACCTAGTATTTAAAAAGTAAGTGCCAAATTTTAAGTTAAGTCAGATTAACATGCAGTAAAAGGATAATTAAGGAATAACAACCATTCACCATAATGAAGTAATGAATAACCAACAAAGTAAATATAAATTCGGAGGAAAACTCCTCACAACAATCCCACAACTGAAAAGTAAAACGATAAGTCTGAATCCTGAATAATTACATGCCAAAAGTCTGAATAACTGAAATAAATGAAATGTCTCTAAAAGAAATGGGCGACATGCCCTACAACTGATAACTGAAGAATATCGAGTCAAAATAGATGCAGCGTCTACAAGCAAAGTCCTGTAACTTCCACAAATAGCTACAGCTCGTCACCTGAATGAGAATCCTAAGCATGGTGTCCTTGTGGCTGGGCACCTAAAATGGTTTTTACAAAAATAGATTTGAAAGCAAATGGGTCAGAGCCCGAAAGTGGAAATCATTTTGAAAACAGCAAGTGTTTTAATAACATTAAAACATTAAATGCAAAATACATGTTAGGACGTGCACTCACATGAACTTCTCACCTCTCGACTACATGTGCACTCCTAACGTACCGTACCCATCTAAATAACATACATATCTAACCCAAACAGTAATAAGTTCTACTACTCGATTCCCATATTACATTCTAGCGTTATCAAATAAATAGAGGGCTTCACTTAAACTCAGATTCTCAATTAATAATACAGTTCCCTATCGGTTATCCCGTTATGTTTTCTCAAAACATTACCATAATTGTATTCACAATATCAATATGAAAATTCCCATTAATTAAGTGTATATTATTCACATCATAAATATACAATACAAGCACCCCGAGACTAAGCTGCGGTGCACACATACTCTGCTATCCATGCCGGTACATCACGTACATAAGGATCACGTATTTCGAATCTCTCAGGAATCATTCTCAGATAACAACATCACAAATAATGGAGGCGAACACAGTCACATCACATGGGTCACGCACATACCTGCGCTCCCACGATCAGCAAACTTATTAACATCCCAATAAGTCCTTCTCTGACCTATGTTCATCGAGGTAACCAGTCTAAATCCGGGCAACACAAGGATTAGAGGGCCCTAAGCGAACGCAAACCTCCCGTGATAGCAAGTATGGTAGGTATGTCATACACATAAAATCAATACATATACTAAGTATTCACACATCTTAGTAGTCACCATAATATATTGGTGGTACACTTCTCATTCTCGTACCGACATAATAATACTACAAAATTTATATGTTCCCAGTTAATAAAGTAAATTAGGCCGTCGATAGTTCTCGCAACGTAATATACACTCACGTCCTACTCATATTTTCCTTTAGGTTCAAACTACACTTCTAGGTTTGACTCCTCATTATATCCCAAACATCCCAAATATATCAATTAATCATCAAGGGAAAGATATCTCTACCTATACACAAGGTTACGGGTCACTCGGGATCAAAACAGGCTAAAAAAAGCCTAAACTGTCAACTCGTTCGAAGTCTCGTTCGAACGAGGCTGTTCGAACAAGAGTTCGTTCGAACGAACTGGGCTATCTAATGAGATCTCGTTCGAACGAGATTATCGAACGAACTTCACCCTCGTTAGAAGTCAAAGGTCAACTCGTTAGAAGCTCGTTCGAACGAGCTCGTTTGAACGACCTGGGCAGGTCTTCTAACGAGTGGCCAGTTTCGAGCCCAGAAATCCTTATTTCGTTTTTCCCAATTTTCTTCACTCCTAATCTCACATAAAAATCGACCCAACATCATTTTTAGGTTCATAATTCGTACTAAACACTCATAGGTCATAATCTAACGTTTATATAGGGCTAACTCATCTTAAACATCATCAAATCTTCAAATCTCTTTATTTATTCCCAATTTATATGAACATGAACCCTAACATTTATACATCATAATTGAACCTACTAAAATCCATTTTTGTTTCATCCAAGATATTATTATCATCAGAATAATCGCCTACCTATAATTCTACATGCAATTCCTCATCAATATATAAGATTCTATTTCCAATTTAATGTGTTTTTCATTAACTCCCAAGAACAAATCAGATTTTTATCAATTCCTACACATGGAAGAAACATTCTCTATAAAATAAAATTAAATCACTTGCCTTATTTGAATCTCTGAATTTGATGACGAATCTCTGAAGTGTTCTCTCTCTCTCTGCAGAATTCCTCCTCTCTCTCTCTCTCCAAGCTTTCTTCTCAAGGTGTTAATGGAGGTGAGGTTGGTTTTGCCAAGTTATAACCTCTCCCGTAGCCCACTTCCTAAATTGGGGTTGAAAATGGCTTAGTGGGTTAATACTAAGTCAGATTTTAACTCTAATTTTCGTGGGTTTTAATTACTCAATTTCTGAAATTACCAAAATGTCCTTATAAGTTACCGGTATGGCCCAATAATGCCCCGAGATCCAAACTTAACCCCCGGCTAGTGTTTTCTGACTATTTCGACCCTTCCGGACGTGTTGGCGCACTCAAAATGACCATACGGTTAATAGAACTAAAATTCACTTTTTAATTTAAAATAAATATAAACCTGACGCGACTGTCACACGCGTCTCAACAAAATTTCCAAATTACTGTATTTCAATCACACGACAAATTTTATACTCCAATATTCATGTATAATCATATATGCACATTATATTCAAATACCAACTCGCATCTCGCTAGTATCTTAATCCGGATTAATTTCCAATTAATACGCATTTAATTAAATTAATCCCATAAAATAAATATCACAAAAATACGGGGTATTACAATAGGATACAATGTCCAGTCGATCTACGTAGTCCTTTCTGGTTTGTCATCATCTAGAATGGTGTTTTCGGTTGCTTCCACAATTTATCATTTGAACAACTATGTTTCATTCTATGGATCTAAGGTTTCAACCTCAGATTCACTATTAGTCTCAATGGTATCCACCTAATAAGTTATAGTCTTCTTTTTCAAATCAATTAAGTCTTCTTGTTCGACTGAAGAGTAGTAACATTCTCTGGCTACCTTTTGGTCGCCTTTCACCACACCTACCCCAAAATTAGTAGGTAACTTCAAGCATTGATGAACTGTTGATGGGACAACCTCAAACTTCTTGATCCCTACCCTGTCGAGGATCACATTATAAGCTAATTAAATTTTTTTGTCCATTACGAAGAAGCGTATTTTCTCCGTGTGACTTACTGTCTAGGTGTCGAACAACACTTCTAAATTTATTATCCCTAGAGGGTAAACCTTTTCACTAAAAAAAACTATTAATGGTCTATGGTATAGCTCTAGCTGACTGAGCTTTAGGTCTAAACTTTGAAAGCAAGGATAGAACATAATATTTGTCGAGCTCCCATTGTCAATTAGAATTCTGAAAATAACCACATCCTAAATCTTGAAATTTTTAGATAACCCAATCAGCTTGTCCTTATTGACCTTCCTAGAGCGATCATCTTTAGCCAAATGAATTCTTTGAAAATAAGAACAAGCTTGAGCCTCATTCAAGTAGGCTTTTCTTTCAGCCGTGTGATCACCTCCTCCTACATCCCCACCTATAATCGTATGATAATCAAATGGACCAAAATTGAGCATAAATACCTCACGTTCTGGTTATTTGGGCCTCTTCGACAGGTCGGGATCATCCTCGTAATGATCATCGCGATTTATCTTATTATCTTCTCTAGACTTACATGGAGAATTTGATCTTCTTCCAGACTCTCTGCTATCAAGCCGATCAACAAATTTATTGAGTTTTCCTCGGTGGATGAGAGATTCTATCTCATTCTGCAAAGCAATGCAACCAACAGTTGTGTGACCATGATCCTTG
This sequence comes from Sambucus nigra, assembly GCA_949130495.1. Classification (NCBI taxonomy): domain Eukaryota; kingdom Viridiplantae; phylum Streptophyta; class Magnoliopsida; order Dipsacales; family Adoxaceae; genus Sambucus; species Sambucus nigra. Next base: position 393,643,849 of record OX422211.1, on the reverse strand, counting down.
TGGAAATCGCAGTACTTGGATCTATCTCTTTTGTTAGAAGGAGCTATCACCTTCCCAGGTCATCGCAATTCCTTACTATGCTTGATTTCTTTCAGGATATGGTGAATGACAACACTCAATGGGGTGTAGTTCCCATATCTCTTGAGTTTTTCTTCCTTCTTCGCCCTCCATTCCTTCGACTCCTTATGGTCCTTTTGTTCTTTCTTCTCAAATTATGCATCAGGCTTTCTGGCTGGACTCTGTTTGGCAGCCATTGCTTCCTCGGCATTCATTATCTTTCCCGCCTTTGCCATGAGTTCGGCCATCATCTTTGGAGGATCTTTAGCCAAAGCGTAATATAGCTTATTGGGAAGCAAACTACTAATAAGAGCAGTGATGGCCATTTTTTCCTCATAATTAATTACCTCCAACTTCTCATTATTGAACCGAGTAATATAGTCCTTGGTGCTTTCACCCACTTGTTGTCTTATACTCAAAAGATAAGCCACTCTTTTTACTAGTTTAGCTCCAAAGAAAAAGTGTCTAATAAATAGCTCGGCCAGCTGATTAAAGTTAGTGATCTTTCCTCGAGACAAATTGTTATACCATATTTCGACTGAGCCCGTAATGGTGCTAGAAAATGGTTTGCATCTCATTTCATCTGGTATTGCATAGACATCTTCTACTGCCTGATACTTCTATATATGGAGAATTGGATCAGTTTTTCCATCGTATTTGGGAGTAACCACGGGAGTTTGAATTTAAACAGGGTTGGAAATTTAATGATTGTCTAAACAAAAAGAGATCCTTTGACAAAATTTCATTGTACAAGATTCTTCACTTTGACCATGTCACCTAATCAGTCATCCAACCTTTAGATTGATCCTTTCCAAGAGGTATTTCCTACATCCGGTTTATGTTGAGTTGCTCGTCTCTTTCGACCATCTGTTTGATCTGAACTCTCTAATTGAGAGGTCTGCTCAACACCTACAGATTGGTGGATGCTTGATCTTGATCGGATGGACATTTCACATTGGTCAGCGGTATGCCGAGTGTTCCTGAATAACGCCCTGGGAGGATTTCTATTTGCTATAGATCCAAGATGATCAAATGGTGAGTCTCTGCTTAGCCTTTCCAAGACACTTGGCCTTTGAGGTGAAAAAGAATGAACGTCATAGGGTTCTGTAGAACTGAATGACGAATTCGCTCCTGGAGGATAAGAAGTATCGCATGAAGTTCTAGAATAACTGTGTCTGCTGGACCTTGGAGGTGGAGGTGGCATTTCTCTCTGTCATATATACAATGATTGGGCCAGTTGTCTCATTGTGTCTTGCATAGACTTTTATCCTCTAGAGAGACTGATAAGAATTACATTTAGATCATTATTTGTGGTGGAGTAAGTGGAGCAGGCGGGTTTCTTTCATTCCTGATACTAGGCTCAGGATCATTAATCTTGTTTGGACAAGAATGTATGAGAATGTGAACGATGATTAAACACTCGTTCCCACAGACGACGCCAATCTTTTGATGTAAAAAACTAGACTACATCTAATTCTTTAATCACAGATAAAATATATAAATAGAAAGAGAGAAACACAATAATTTAAAGTGGTTTGGCTATGTATTAAGGCCTACGTCCACTGTTATGGTATTAGTCATTACAATAGCTTACTTGCTTGCATTCTTGCCTTTGATGGCAGGAGTACAATGTATTTATTGAGATCCGGAGGCCAAGGGTTGGAATGTCAAGAGATGGAATGCCTTTATATATTAAACATTTACATCCTTACATACTGTATGTGACGATTAGTTGTACAAACTATCAGTAATATGACTCTTGATATGTTGACCCTTCCCTAATCTTTTTGGTCGGCCTTCTCAGTACTTGGTCGGCATTCCTTATTAAGCTATTATTAGCTGACTGGGTTTAAGGCCACGTGGGAGAACAAATGATTATTTCTAATTGGTCCACGTAGATGGATAATTTTTTCTATCAACAGTTAATGCCCATAAGGATCTATAATAAACTCGGGAACCGGTTTGGGTGCAACATTAAAAGTGTATGCAGCATCGTAACATATTCCTTGCCTCTCATTGAAACATAAAGTAGGACCGAGGAACATCTTTCCAACCTTCTTAGATGTGTCCTCCAAAGTGACTTTAACCTCTCGGGCATGTTCGAGATCTTTCTCGAGTTGGGGTACATGGGCTTAAATCTTGTCACAAGTATCCAATGAAGCTTGAAGATCTCTCGTAAGACTAGCCACAGTGTTGGCCAAATCGGTATTTTCCCTACCAACCACAATCAATTGCAAAGAAACTTTAACCTTCTCAAGTTGACTCATCCTAAAAGTTAAACTTTTATTTTTCTTTTTGATTCTCAAACACTCTTTGTAAAGATCGGCGTAGGCACGTTGAAGTTCACCTTCTCCCTCACTCAAATTCTCTTTATCACTCTCACTTTCTCCAAAATGATTTATTAATTTATCAAGGCTGTCACAATTTGAAATGTCCTCACTGGAGTGCGATGAACTATAAGTACTAGTGACTGTCCATGAATGTACAAAAATTAGGTTCATGCGATAGTTCATCCTTGAAATCCACCGACTCAACGTCACTATCGCTAAGAGTGGCATTGTATGCAACTTTGCCTTTGCCCTGTCTCTTTCTCTTAGTGGAACACTCGTGGTCTTTGTGAACCTTACCCTCATAATCATAACATCTCACTTAATCATTCTGAGAAACGATCTTGCCCTCATTGACATTTTTATTTTTCTCAAAACCCTTATTTATTTAAAGAATTTTCATTGTTAAATTTGAGAAATTTCTTAAAATTATTCGCAAATACATCATGATCATCTAGAGCAGAATCAAACTCAGACTCAGAATTAAAAACCTTTTCCTTTTTATTTTTAGACTGGACTTTCAAAGTAATCCCTACTTCATTTTTCTTTTGAGTTTTGGGGAACATATCTATTTCACATATTTTAAGGTATCCTACCAGTTCTTATAACCTAAATGTATAAAAAATTCCCAACGAATTAAGGACCGTGACTTTAGGAATAAAATGGGATTAAGGAGATCTCAAAATATTTTTAACTACCCTCGTCTCAAGAATTCTCTTACCCAAATTATAACTAGAATTGACCATAATATATAAACGTGCATAAAACTTATCAAATGTCTCAGTATCTAGCGTAGTAATAGTCTCAAACTGTGTGGTGAGATTTTGAAGCTTAAAAGCTTTCACATTATTGGTACCCTCATGTGTGAATTGGAGGATATCCCATGCTTCCTTAGACGTGGTATACTTCACAGTATGACGAAACTCGTCAGGGGTGACTACACCAGAAATCTCACTCAATCCACAGAAGCTAAAATTACTCCATTTTAAATCATCATTTGTCCAGGCGGTGACAAGTGTAAGACTTATGACATCATCATTAGTCACAATGGGTGGTGTCCACCCTGTTTCATAAACAAGCTAGACACGCTCATCAATCAATTTCAAGGCCGACCTCATTCGAGCTTTCCAATATTCATAATTAGACCCATTAAAAATTGTAACCCTATTATACAAATTATCCATATAATCCCAATGTAAAGATCGCATAATAAACTAGTTTAACTAGCTCTGATACAAATTTAAAATCATGGGTTTTCCGGATTCACTTGAATCTTAGGTCAAAGACACTTAAAGATCCATTTTTAGCCAAGTTTTATATTCATTAGATTTAAGTGAACGTGTAAGATAAAGTTCCGAGCTAAATATACCAAATCGAGAATCAAACCAAAATACAAGAAGAAGTTTGAGGAAAAATCCCTTGCAGGAAAAACCTACTTATATCATCACTATTAAAGAATTTGAGTGACACGAATTTACTAACAGACTACTTAGCGATCCACTAAGTATAACGTGGTTTAGGTCTTCAAATCTTCAATAAAAAGTGATATAGTCCAGCACCACCCACAGGAAGCAGCACTTCCCTCATTATCCATTGATCGGCCTTAGGATGCGAAATCCTTTCTTCTTCAACAGTAGAGTCGCAACTCCATAAATGTCAGTCGTAGAGAACTATCTACAAGGGTTTCATGTAGTGTATGGAACTTGCATTTGACAAACTTAAAAAATCATTTTTATGGATGTATGATTTGGATAACAAAGTTTCGTTTCAAAGAAAAAAAATAGAAAACTTTTAGAACATGTATATAAATTTGTTTTCACCATAAGTCTTGTAAAAATCTATTCACAAGAGTCCATTTTGTAGCAAACAGGATTATTGAGGTGGCAACTTTGTTTGAATGAAAATGGAACCTCGTACGGATGAAAACACTAGTTTCGTTCTAACGAGTTGCAATCTCGTTGGAATAAACAGCCTACTTCGTTCTAACAAGTATCCAATGAACTTCCAACGGGTGGAGCTCTGTCAAATGGAGAGGCCCCATTTGAAGCTCCTTAGAAGTTATTTCCAATAAACTAAGAACTTTGCTCCAACGAGAAGCCAACCTCGTTCTAATGAGAGTAGGTTCTCATTCTAACAAGAAGCATAGTTCGTTCTAACGAACTAAAAAAAATCTTTTATGAAAAATTCCTCGAATATAAAACACATCCCAAAACAAATTTGAATAAATTTAAATAAAAAAACCTAAATGCTACCTCCATATAGTGTCATGACAGTTTCAACGGCTTTAACTTCGAAACTTTTCTCGATCACTAACTTGTCTTCCATGATCGTGGAAGTATATGTGGATGTGGTTTGTTCGATTTGTAATGGAATAGGCCAAAATAACTAAACTATGAGCAATTATAAAATCTTGCTCTTATAATACCAATGAAGCTGTAAGATGTGAATTCAGATTTGGTGAAGCGTCGCATATAGCGTATTTTAGACTTGAGCAAAGTTATTGCACCTACGTATCCACCTCTTCACGGAATCAAAGTCTGCGTAGTTTGAAGGTCCGTACGATACGCTGGAGAACTCGGTTCTTGGGCAGGGGGTGCCAAATCCGGCAAGCAGCCTCCAAACGCCCATATACCGTGTAAAATACATAAAACTCATGATGAAACTATAAAAATTTGCTCGTCACTATCAAACCCATGATGGAGCTCACGAGGTTCGTGGGGAAGAAGAGTTTGAATTTCTTTCCGTACCTTTCCCCCAAAATCATCATCCTACCAAATGAGGGGAAACCCTCTTTTTATAGAAAAAAATGTCCAAGTGGGCTTGACACATGTCATGTTTTTTGTGAATACAAATGTCCAATATTTATGGTGCCACTTATCACAATATATGTGGTGGTATCTCAAATAATTAATTTAAATCACTACTAGAGCATTGTTTAGTTTAATTCGTCAAACTCGCGGTATATGAAATCGCGCGTAATAATATCTCAGCTTATGTAGGGTCTGAATTGTAGTAAAACTTGATAAATCATAAATTAATATATGATCAAATCTGTGGAGTGATTTTATTCGAGTATTGGTGGTTAATTTCTTTAACCCCACTCTACATTTGCCCCCTCGTACGCATAGTTGGTGTGGTGATGCTCTAGCTGAGACATTTCAACTATGTATACGAAATATCTTTCATAATGTTTTAACTTTGTCTGAGCCATCATGAGATCATATTCAATTTATACCATGCGTATATGTGCATACAATTTTGAGGGCTATCATTTCCGCCTCTATTTTTTCGTTTTGGAGGACTATTTTGGGGGTTGCCCCCATTCCTTTAGTCAATTTTGATATGTTCGATCAACTTGTGGATCATGGTAATAATCTCATATCTCATTTTAGTTTGATGATATACTTTTATCTCATATCTCACATTTTAGTCTTTGATCTCATGGGTTATTTCCAAAGAACCTCGTGATCATTATTTTCCTGTGAATGAAACACCATGAGTTGAAACGAAGAATAAGAAGGAAAATATAATTCCCTAACAATGAAAACCACTTGTTAGGGCTTTTTCGCAAATTCACACCTACGAGGTGACTTTATCAATAAAAACATGATTGTTGAGGTATTTGCAAACTCAACCCAAAAATAGATGATTTTAATGATGAAAACCACTTGTTAAGATTTTTTTTCGCAAGCTCTACCAAAATATGTGACTTAACAATGAAAACCACTTGTTAAGATTTTTTCGCAAACTCCACCCAAATATGTGACTTAACAATGAAAGCTACTTGTTAAGATTTTTTTTGCAAGATGTACCAAAATATGTGACTTAACAATGAAAACCACTTGTTAAGATTTTTCGCAACCCCCACCAAAAATAGGTGACTTAACAATGAAAATCACTTGTTAAGATTTTTTTAAGCGTCCCCATTGTACCTAGTCGAGCAATCATAAAGATGCTCTAGACAAACTAGGGCTTCGAGAATGCCTAATTTACTTAGTCGAGGTTTTATATAGTAAACTGGGACTTTTAAACAAAAACAATTTACCTAGTCGAGCAACCATAAAGGTGCTTTAGGTAAATTGAGGCTTAATGAATGCCCAATCTTACTTAGTTGAGTAACTAGCAAAGGTGCTTTAAGTAAAACTAGGAATTTTAAAGAGACAACATGACACACCCCAACCCAGTTACTTATAATTAAGTTTGAAATTCAAAGTGAGTCAAACCATGACTAATTTAACCAAACCATAAACAAGAGTTTTAATTTCAGACTCATCATTGTAAATCCATATATCTGAAAACTTTTTTTTTACAACCTCAGAGTAGTCACACTTGTACAAACTTGCTTGAAGGAAAATTTAACTTAATTACATCATTTACATTTAAACAAAATGTTTGTTTCTCCCATTCATGTCTAACCCAACCCGACTTCCTAGATTTGGCAGTGACATCGCGTTACCTGAAAAATGTGAACATAGGAACCATGAGCAAAATAGCCCAGTGAATGCATCACTACTATACTACTGCATAAATTTACATGCAATATATCATGTCCATATAATTATGAATTAACTTATCCGGCTCATTCATAATGAATGACCAACTTTTCCGAATCATGATTCACATATCCTGTCTAAATAGACAATTCTCTCCCATTCCTGGTCGAGGAGTAACCCTTGTCTTTAATAGAAAAATCTCCCCTATTCCGGGTCAGGGAGTAACCTCCCATTTAGGTAAACCGAAATGAACAATTTCATATTCATTATATTTTGATCATATCAACAACACGATACAAATATCTCTATCCAGTGAGTACACTCACCTTGGTTGACAACTATGTATTCACGTTTTCTTCTGGTGGAGCTGAACTGGGTTGATTAGACCTTACACCTGTCAATCCAACTAAATCAGTAATGAACCTCAATCATAAATATTATCCAAACATAATTATGTAACTTTCCATGACTATACATCAACAATATAATTCCAATTAAGTCACATTCCATAAAACATAGGTAAAGGCAAAACAATGATATACATGTTGATAAAGTTATGGACATTCAACCGTAGGAAATACCTTATGAGGAATTTATAACCAAAGTCAAGTAAACATGAAATTATACTCCTCAATGTATATACACATGAAACATGTACTCAAAGTACCCTTTGTAAGGACGAAATACAAACATTCATTCAAGGGGTACCCATTATGGCCTGAAATTATTGTCTTACATACTTAACCATCCTATATTCCTAAATTGTACAAATACAGGAGTCCAACCTCATCAATATGAAAACATATATGAATATACTATCCATTACAAGTGACGGTGTAATTTTTCAAGCTTCCTAGGGCAAGTTATGACCATTTCTCTACAACACAAGAAATCTGCCCTACAAGCTCCTCTATTGTTCCTTCGAATTCCCAGAATTTTCATAATTTTTCTACAACGTAACTTTCCATGATTTTTAACTAATTTTCAGTACACATACTTAATAGTACATAATTAAAGTTTCATAATTTTTTGACTTCATTTGCTATCTCAAAAGCTCGACTAAACTTAGGGCATACCGAAATCAAGTATACAAATAGCAACCATGTACCAACTTCAAATCATCATTACGGCCTAACCACAAGGAGATAAATTCTCATTTGAGGATATGATATGAATATATGAGTTTACTTTCATATCCAATTGGAATTTCTCAATTCCAGTAATCACACAAAGAGATATACAAGTTTGAATGCAAGGGGTTTCAATACAAAGCTATTTTAAGAGCTTATACATTCAACTTAACATAAACTTGCATCTAACCATACATACATATAAAGGGCTGAAACTTTCGTAAACCTATGATGATTTATATCATATAAATCAATAATATAAGATAAATGACAAGATTTGCAATTAGGATTACCTTCGAGACTTTTACGTAATTTCCACGGATTTTTCTACACCTTTTCTCCTCACTTTTCCTTCCTAAACTCCCTAATTCTATTTCCTCAAGGTGAAACCCTTTCATGGCTGATTTTGGCTGAAGGATAAATCTATTTCAAGGGTATAAGGTCGTCCAAGGCTTCCTCCCAAGCCAACCAATCAAATTAAACCATTTGGTTTAATAAAAGACAAAATACCACTTAAAGGGAATGGACAACTTTTCCCTTTGTTCGTAAATTCGGTATAACTCTTTACTCGGGCATCCATTTGATGATCCGTTTGTTGTGTTACAACCCTAACTCACATGTATACAACTATATAGTTTTCACCTCAAGTCATTTATAATGTTATAAAGGTCAAAACTAGTCTCTAACAGGAACCTTTCTACCGAAAACAACAAAATTTGTGTTTGTAAATAATTCGACCTTTCATGATTTATGAAAGTAGGATTATAATAAACATAATCATTTAACATTAGATATACTAATATCACATTATTCATATCACATAAGATAAGCATGATTTAAAAATAATTCATCATAATTATATTCGGGTTGTCACAACTTCCCCCCCTAGAAAATTTCATCCCCGAGATTTAATATGAAGGTCACTTACAAAACAAATGGGGATACTGTTTCCTCATGCTATCCTCCATTTCCCATGTTGCTTCTTTAACTCCATGGCTCATCCACATAACCTTAACTAAGGGAATAACTTTATTTCTCAATACTTGGTCCTTACGATCAATAATTTCCAATGGTTCCTCGATGTACGATAAGTCTTCCTTCAGTTCAATTGGTTGAGTTTTCAACTGATGAGATGGATCCGCCAAATACTTACGAAGCATCGATACATGAAACACATCATGTAAACGGGATAAATCTGGAGGTAATGCTAATCTATATGCGAGGTTCCCAATTCTTTCCAACACCTCATATGGTCCAATGTATCTTAGACTTAGTTTCCCCTTTTTCCAAAACCTCATAACGCCTTTCCATGGTGAAATACATAGGAATACAAAATCCCCCTTTTGAAATTCCAATGGATGCTTCCTCTTATCTGCATAAATTTTTTGCCTGCTTTGCGCTATCTTTATCCGTTCCCGAATCATTTTGATCTTTTCAGTTTTCATATCTATCAATTCCAGACCCAAAATTTTCCTTTCATCTACTTCATCCCAACACAAAGGCATCCTACATCTCCTCCCGTATAAGGCTTCATAAGGAGGCATACCAATGGTGGACTGATAACTATTATTATACGAGAATTCCATCAATGGCAAATGATCATCCCAACCACCTTTGAAGTCAAATACATAAGCTCGTAACATGTCTTCTAATATCTGAACCGTCCTTTCAGATTACCCATCGGTTTGTGGATGAAATGCAGTGCTGAACTTCAAACTTGTGCCCATGGCATTCTGTAAACGAGGCCAAAGCTTAGAAGTGAATGTTGGATCTCTATCTGATACAATTGACACCGGTGCCCCATGTAAACGGATAATCTCATCAACGTACATACGTGCATACTTGTCAACAGTGTAGGTGGTCTTAACTGGGAGAAAATGAGCTGACTTCGTCAATCGGTCTACAATCACCCAAATAGAATCATGCCCCTTTGGTGACCGGGGTAATCCTGTAACAAAGTCCATCGTTATATGCTCACACTTTCATTCCGGAATAGGCAAAGACTGCAATAATCCTGCTGGCTTCTGATGCTCTTCTTTCACTTGCTGGCATACTAAACATTTAGCTACGAACTCTACAATCTCACGTTACATATTGTTCCACCAGTAATATTCTTTCAAATCTTTGTACATTTTGGTACCTCCCGGATGCATAGAGTAAATAGAACTATGTGCCTCTTCTAATATATCTTTCTTTAAGGGTGGATCATTCGGTACACAAATCCTATTTTTATAACACAACAATTCATCATTCTTAATCTCAAAGTCACTCTCTCTACCATCCCGAACTTCTTGTTTCATCTTCTCAAGGAATGGATCACTGATCTGCAAATTTCGTATGCGTTCTGCCAATAAAGGTCTCACTGTGACATGTGCTAATAATCCTCCGCTTTTTAAAAACTTCAATTCAATCCCCATCGATGCCAAGTCAAGAATATTTCCAACACGAGCACACCGTATGCAACCAAGCATCCCTGATGATTTTCGACTCAAAGCATCTGCTACCACATTGGCCTTCCCAGGATGATGATGAATGGTACAGTCATAGTCTTTAATCAGCTCTATCCAACGCCTCTGTCTTAAATTCAGTTCTTTCTGTGTGAACAAGTATTTCAAACTTCGATGATCTGTAAATATCTCACAAGTTTCTCCATACAAGTAATGTCTCCACAACTTTAAAGCAAAAACAATGGCTGCTAGCTCCAAATCATGTGTAGAGTAATTTCATTCATGCGTCTTTAATTGTCTGGAAGCATATGCTATTACCTTCCCATTCTGCATAAGAACACATCCTAACCCCTGAAATGACGCGTCTGTATAGATCACAAAAGACTCATTCCCACATGGAATAGTAAGTATAGGGGCTGAAACCAACCGATTCTTTAATTCTTTAAAACTCCTCTCACATTCTTCATCCCATACAAACTTCACTTCTTTACGAGTCAATTTTGTCAGTGGTAATGCTATTGCTGAAAATCCCTTAATGAATCTGTGATAGTAACCTGCCAATCCTAGGAAACTCCTAATTTCTGTCACGTTCTTAGGACTTTCCCATTCGATGATTGCTTCCACCTTCTTTGGATTAACATATATCCCATTTCCCGAGACAACATGCCCTAAAAACACAATTTCATTCAACCAAAACTCACACTTACTAAATTTAGCAAATAATTTCTTTTCCCTCAAAATCTGCAATACAAGTCTCAAATGTTTCTCATGTTCCTCCATGCTACGCGAGTAAATCAACACATCGTCTATGAATACAATCACAAATGAATCAATGAAAGGGTGGAATACCCGGTTCATCAAATCCATAAAAACTGCCGGAGCATTAGTCAATCCAAATGGCATCACCAAAAACTCATAGTGCCCATATCGAGTCCGAAAAGCTGTTTTGGAAATATCACTATCCTTCACTTTCAGTTGGTGGTAACCCGATCTCAAATCAATCTTCGAAAATACTGTGGCCCCTTGTAATTGGTCAAATAAGTCATCGATACGAGGTAGAGGGTACTTATTTCTAATGGTCACCTTATTCAACTGCCGATAATCAATACATAATCGCATTGTCCCATCTTTCTTTTTCACAAATAACACTGGTGCTCCCCATGGCGAAACACTAGGCCGAATGAAACCTCTGCTTATCAGATCTTGTAATTGCACTTTTAATTCTTTCAACTCTGCTGGTGCCATTCTATATGGAGCCAGAGAAATTGAACCAGTACCTGGAATTAATTCAATAGAAAACTCTACTTCCCTATCGGGTGGCAGTCCTGGCAATTCCTCTGGGAAGACATCAGAAAATTCTCTAACCACTGGTATATCTTCAACTTTAAGTGCTTCCTTACTAACATCAACCACATACGCTAAATACCCTGTACAACCCTTACTCAATAACTTTCTACTCTTTATTGCTGAGATAAGACAATTAGGGACAACATTCATTTCCCCTGTAAACTGGAACACGAGTTCACCAGGAAGATGAAATGTAACTTATTTTCGAAAACAATCAATGGAAGCATGATACGATGATAACCAATCCATCCCCAATATAATATCAAAATCCCGAATGGCCAACGGTATCAAATCAACATAGAAATCTCGCTCACCCATTCGTAAGACACAATCTTTATAAACATGCTCAACTAGAATTACACTTTCCATTGGGGTAGAAATATATAAGGCATAATTGAGGAATGAACATGGTCTACCCAAATATGAAACAATATGTAATGCCACAAATGAATGCGTAGATCCAGGATCAATGAGTTCATATAGATCTTTGTTTGCAATAAAAAGTTTACCTGTAACCACTTCAGGTATAGCATGGGCATCTTGCAATGTCATCGCAAACACTCTTCCTCCTACCTTCGATCCACTTGCTTGTCCTGTACCTCTTCCCCTGGTGGCACTGCCTGGAGAGGACCCTTTATGAGGCCCCACACTACTAACTAAAACTGCTCTTGATAACATCGGACAATTCTTTCTCAGATGGCCTTTCTGATGATAGTTGAAACATTCTATACTCAGTAACTTTGGGCAATTTCTTTTTATATGGCCCGATGTACCACAAAATAAATAAACATTCGAATCTCCTTGCACTGAAGCTCCTGAACCTCTTCCACTACTAGCCTCACCCTTCTGCGAACCACCTCCCATACATCTACCATGCTGAAATTTCTGCCCTCCAAGTCTTGAATATTCTGTATTACTACCTTTTTCATAACTTGGATTGAATCTGCTTCTCTTTACACCTCGCTCTCGATTCCCTCTAGCTTCATTCACGTCCCTTTCTACTAGCATGGCTTTGTTCACCAAGGAGGAATAGTTAGAAGTCTCTAAAGCCGACAATCTAGATTTAATGACTAACTCAAGTCCATCGAGAAATCGGCTGCACATATCTTCCTCATTCCGTATAAACCTCGAAGCAAATCGAGATAATGTTGTCAGTTTAGCTTCGTATTCTCTAACTGTCATACTCCCTTGATTCAATATGAAATATTCCTTCTCCTTTTGTTTTCGATACATTGGGGGAAAATACTTATCATACAAAGCTTTGACAAAAGCATCCCATGAGATCACATTCCCACCTTCTGGAGTAATCAACAAATGTTTTGTGGCATCCCACCAATATTTAGCTTCTCCTTTCAGCTTATACGTCGCCAAGGTCACTCGTTGATTTTCAGGCACTCTCATCACCCCGAAAATAAGTTCAATCTCTTTAACCCATTCTTCTTCCTCTGCTGGATCAACTGCTCCTTCAAATGAGGGTGGGTTCATCTTAATAAATTTCTCATGTGAAGTACTCCTTTCTTCCCGGTGTATCACCTCCTCAGCCCTAGCTAAGGCTTGTGCCTCCAGTTGCCTGGTCTGTTATTCTTCCATCTGAGCCATAAATCTAGATTGCTGCTCTGCCATTAGCGTCAAAGCACATGCCATTTTTTGCATATCTGTCAGTTGTTCTGGCTCGGGTTCCACATTTATCTGAACAGGTTGCTCAACCTCCGCTTCTGCTGGAATATTTGAAGCCTTATCTTCTAATCTCACATTTACATTCCCTCGTTCCATTCTCTTATATCTGAAATGAATCAAAGATATAACAACATGCAGATATACATATATTTCCTAACATAATCGTTAGTATCAAATAAAATATATTTCTAACATTCACTGCCAAATCTAGACTCTTCTCACTCCAGAACCTCTAAAACCTAGGCTCTGATACCAAAAGCTGACACACCCCAACCCAGTTAGTTATAATTAAGTTTGAAAGTCAAAGTGAGTCAAACCATGACTAATTTAACCAAACCATAAACAAGAGTTTTAATTTCAGAGTCATCATTGTAAATCCATATATCTGAAAACTTTTTTTTTTACAACCTCAGAGTAGTCACACTTGTACAAACTTGCTTGAAGGAAAATTTAACTTAATTACATCATTTACATTTAAACAAAATGTTTATTTCTCCCATTCCTATCTAACCCAACCCGACTTCCTAGATTTGGCAGTGACATCGTGTTACCTGAAAAATGTGAACATAGGAACCATGAGCAAAATAGCCCAGTGAATGCATCACTACTATACTACTGCATAAATTTACATGAAATATATCATGTCCATATAATTATGAATTAACTTATCCGGCTCATTCATAATGAATGACCAACTTTTCCGAATCATGATTCACATATCCTGTCTAAATAGACAATTCTCCCCCATTCCTGGTCGAGGAGTAACCCCTGTATTTAATAGACAAATCTCCCCCATTTCGGGTCTGGGAGTCACCTCCCTTTTCGGTAAACCGAAATGAACAATTTCATATTCATTATATTTTGATCATATCAACAACACGATACAAATATCTCTATCCAGTGAGTACACTCACCTTGGTTGACAACTATGTATTCACGTTTTCTTCTGGTGGAGCTGAACTGGGTTTATTAGACCTTACACCTGTCAATCCAACTAAATCAGTACTGAACCTCAATCATAAATATTATCCAAACATAATTATGTAACTTTCCATGACTATACATCAACAATATAATTCCAATTAAGTCACATTCCATAAAACATAGGTAAAGGCAAAACAATAATATACATGTTGATAAAGTTACAGACATTCAACCGTAGGAAATACCTTAGGAGGAATTTATAACCAAAGTCAAGTAAACATGAAATTATACTCCTCAATGTATATACACATGAAACATGTACTCAAAGTACCCTTTGTAAGGACGAAATACAAACATTCATTCAAGGGATACCCAGTATGGCCTGAAATTATTGTCTTACATACTTAACCATCCTATATTCCTAAATTGTACAAATACAGGGGACCAACCTCATCAATATGAAAACATATATGAATATACTATCCATTACAAGTGACGGTGTAATTTTTCAAGCTTCCTAGGGCAAGTTATGACCATGTCTCTACAACACAAGAAATCTTCCCTACAAGCTCCTCTATTGTTCCTTCGAATTCCCAGAATTTTCATAATTTTTATACAATGTAACTTTACATGATTTTTAACTCATTTTCATTACACATACTTAATAGTACATAATTAAATTTTCATAATTTTTTGACTTCATTTGCTATCTCAAAATCTCGACTAAACTTAGGTCGTACCGAAATCAAGTATACAAATAGCAACCATGTACCAACTAGAAATCATCATTACGGCCTAACCACAAGGAGATAAATTCTCATTTTTTGGTATGATATTAATATGTGAGTCTACTTTCATATACAATTGGAATTTCTCAATTCCAGTAAGCACACAAAGAGATATACAAGTTTGAATGCAAGAGGTTTCAATACAAAGCAATTTTAAGGGTTTCTACATTCAACTTAACATAAACTTGCATCTAACCATACATACATATAAAGGGCTGAATATTTCGTAAACCTATGATGATTTATATCATATAAATCAGTAATATAAGATAAATGACAAGATTGGCAATTAGGATTACCTTCGGGACTTTTACGTAATTTCCACGGATTTTTCTACACCTTTTCTCCTCACTTTTCCTTCCTAAACTCCCTAATTCTCTTTCCTCAAGGTGAAACCCTTTCATGGATGATTTTTTCTGATGGATAAATCTATTTCAAGGGTATAAGGTCGGACAAGGCTTTATCCCAAGCCAACCAATCAAATTAAACCATTTGGTTTAATAAAAGACAAAATACCACTTAAAGGGAATGGACAACTTTTCCCTTTGTTCGTAAATTTGGTATAACTCTTTACTCGGGCATCCATTTGATGATCCGTTTGTTGTGTTACAACCCTAACTCACATGTCTACAACTATCTAGTTTTCACCTCAAGTCATTTATAATGTTATAAAGGTCAAAACTAGTCTCTAACAGGAACCTTTCTACCGAAAACAACAAAATTTGTGTTTGTAAATAATTCGACCTTTCATGATTCATGAAAGTAGGATTATAATAAACATAATCACTTAAAATTAGATATACTAAAATCACATTATTCATATCACATAATATAAGCATGATTTAAATATAATTCATCATAATTATATTCGGGTTGTAACACAATAATTTATCTAGTCGAGCAACCATAAAGGTGCTTTAAGTAAACTCCGGCTTAAGCATGCCCAATCTCACTTAGTCAAGCAACATAAAGGTGCTTTAAGTAAAGATGGGACTTTTTAAGAGATAATAAATTACCTAGTCGAGAAACCATAAAGGTTCTTTAGGCAAACTGTGGCTTAGGGAATGACCAATCTTACTTATTCGAGCAACCATAGAGGTGCTTTAAGCAAAACTGGGACTGCCATATAGGTCAAGGTTTCTCATAGCTATAATGCACCACTTGGGCAACTTACCACAATATCGATAAGGTTTCTCAAAGCTATAATTCACCGCTTTGGGTGACTTACCAAAAAATCGATAAGGTTTTTCGAAGCTAGAATGCACCGCTTTGGGCGACTTACCATAAAATCGGTAAGGTTTTTATGCAAACTTTGTATCAATGCTCAAGACTTTCAGAGCAATTTGCTGGCCACCTGTCACTTCGCTGGAAATAATGTCATGTAGTCAGTGCCATGTGTGAGCCAACCGATGGCTATGCTGAACAAATCTGGAGTTTATTTTGGTGATGCTTGGACAATGATGGCTAATTTATGGAAAGATCTGAGCACGCTTATCCCTCGGGCTCCTATGCAACTACATACTACATCATACAATACGTTTCCCCCTCTTTACCTAGTTTTGTCTTTTATCTCAAGACAAAGAAAAGTAAAGAAAAAATCATAAATCGGTTACAACACGATATGAATAAAATTAAATACATTTCACTTTGTGATATCCCTAAAATTAAAAAAATTATCTTGACCGTTTGGCTTTGACATTTGTAAGGCCTGATGTAATTGCTCGAGCTTGATTTGCTTATGTACGTTCAATAACTGCAAGGATAAAAAATCATCTCTGATTCTAGCACGAAAACCATTAGTAACTTGTGAGGCATATTATAATGCCATATATAATCATCGTGGATGGTTGCTTGGATAGAGGTTTCTCCGAGAACATTGGTCGGAAAGCAAGGTTGCTCGAAGGTCAAGCTATTCGAAATACCTGATCGTCTATGGTTGATCGGAGATTTAAGAACGAAAATCAATTTTTCTCATTGATCCAAGGTAACTCGGAGGTCAAGCTGACCCGAGGATCTCCAAGGATGTTCGGTGAGCCAAGGTTCCTCAGAGGTCAAGGTTCCTCGGAGGTGTTTGTTCAAAGGTCAACCCTCCTCGATGTCAAGATCCGAAGTTCCTCGAAGATAGTTGTTTGGTTTCAAAGGTGTTAAAATAGGTGTTGATTTCTACAAAAATGTAACGCTATGGTGATTTTATTTTGATGCCCATCCCATGTCAGCTCATTTTTCTAGGTTTTGTTACCAAAATTTGATTTTGGGTTTCTGTATAAATCATCGTGGGTCTAATTTTCGGCTTTAGAGGATGCACGAAAATGATGTATAGTTTGGGTTTAACATGTCTTGGTTTTGAATCTGAGGTTACTCTAATCTATTAACTTCGGGCATAATCTTGTGTTTCGATAATGGGCAGTAATTCCTACCATCTCGTGTTTACAGGCGAGGAAGGTACATCGGCGCCAACTTCAGTTTAAACAGTGATTTTGATTTTTAATCAAAAGTAGGTTGTAGAAAAGAAGCGTGGCTTCCCTTATCGATGTTGACTGGTACAAAGATATGTGCATTACTTGCTGATATTTTGTGTGGCTCGAAGTCATTTGTATTAGAGATTTCGTGTACATAGAGGCCAATAGATTATTTTAATATATGATGTAGCTTGTAGAGTATGTAACATTTAGCTTGTTGTTCTTATTTTCTGATAGCCAAAAGTGATGTTCTGTCATCTGTAATATAGGGACTCTCAACTGAGATCTTAGGAAGATTTTTGTTTATTAAATAATATTAAGTACATATATACAGCTGTAGAGGTTTGTTACGCAAATTTGCAGTGTACTGTGCGGGGAGTTGGACATTTCGTGTAAATAACTATCAATAGTAGACAAAAGCTGAAACTCCCCATTTATTTTTCTTTTGCTTTCGGCCCTAACAAAGAATAGTCAAGTCAATATAACCACTCTCCAAACCAATGCATATTCTCATACGTGGATAGTGGTCATGCAAGAGTACTATGACCTGGGGAATCAATCTGATACTCACTGGTCAATGCCAGGGGGGACTGTCAACTACACACAACCTTCTACGATAGCACTACCATGTACGTATGTTTAAAGAAAACACATAGCATACACATATACATATATATAAACATCACTCTAATATGAATATAAATATAAAGTATCGAGCTCGTACGCATATCCCATAGCACACTAGTCTCACAATCCCGAGGCTCGAACCAACTTCCCGATTAAATATCTAAATGTTCACTCACTTGAATCCATGGTTCTCCTCACGTGAACCATATATTCGTTGACCTATCACACATACCAACCCTTAAAAAGCCTTCCCCAATAGTCCCACTCTACCCCGGAAGCCCGTACGTCCATTCCACATGCTCTAACGGGTCAAATCAACACATAAACAAAAATTGGGTAGGTAAGCAAACCGAACCAATTCGCTGACAGATTGAACTGGTCCGGTTGAGCGAAACGGTTCGCTCCCACAATGAATTGGTTCAGTTCATTAGGTTGCTTGTCATCTTCTTCCTCGGGTTTTTCTCCTCCAAACCCTCCAAAGGAGGTCCCAAACCACATGAAGCATAAAATTACCTCCTACATCATTATACTAACATCCCATAAGTATTATAACATGTAATTAACCCCGAATTCCTTATCAAAACCCCAGGATTCTAAATCAAACATCAATTCTATCAAACTCAAAATTTACTAAATTTTGATTTTCATGAATTGAACCCTCCTATCAATGTTCTACATGCTCATCATTACAAGCCCATGATTAATTTTGAAATTTCAACATGATCAACATCAACTAATTATCAATTTTAATCTAAGATTAATTATGATCTACATATCTTAATTAATCAATTAAATTTTTAATTTTTAAACCTTAAAACACATAATTTCTACACCAATAACTATAAAAGTGATTAACTACTTAATCATGCATTTTAAAGCAAGTAAGTACTTGCCTATGTGGATTTAGATCCGAAGTCTCTACATTTTTTATGGGTTGAATCCAGAGATGATTCCCTCTCTTATCTTCTCCATCCTTTCTCCTATTTTTGTTCTTCTTTATCTCATCTTATACTCTCTCTAACTCTCAAATATGCAGAGATTGAAAAGTGGGGCTTCAATCTACTTACAATACCTTTAAATACCTCCTAATCATACCCTAATCCCGTTTTTCCATTAAACCTTAGGTGTAAAAAGACCATCATACCCTTATACGAGTCCTGCTATGTCTAAAAAAGCCCATGGAATCAAATCATAATACTTGGGTACCCATTCTGGACTATTTCGAACCTTCCCAGACCAATTGTGCACTTGAAAAGGGCATCTGAGTCACCCAACTATAAATATGCTAACAACTTATTAACTGGACCTGAAACGTGCGTACCGTATGTTTTGCACATAAAATATACCGATATGTCGATATAACACTCTATCGACATAATATAATATATCGCCGCTTTCATTCATACGCAACATATAATAAATCACATCTCTATATACTTATTACACACAAGTAAATAATAATAATAAATATTAATTCTTTATCTTGCTAATTAATATTTACCGAAACACTATTTGATTTCCCCTAATTAAATTAATAAAATATAAGCACACAGAAACTAAATAATCATCAAACTATGGGGTATTACATTCTCTCCCCTAATAACATAACTTCATCCCCGAAATTCGAACGTACCTACCACGAAAAGATCTCAATACTTTTCCCGCATGTCATCCTCATGCTCCCACATCGACTCGGTAATATTGTAGTGTCCCCACTGTACACGCACTAACAGTACTACCTTTGATCGAATCTTTCGCTCGTTACGACCTAAAATGGCAACAGGTCTCTCCTAGTAAAAAATATACCGCTACAAGTCAATCTCCTCCAACGGTATACGTCGGTAAGCCACTTCAACCCTGAGATATCTCCTCAACGACGACACACAGAACACGACATGAATTCGTTGCAAATGTTTGATAAGGCGGGCCTATATGCAACCGGACCTACCCGCTCGATAATGGGAAAAGGCCCCACATACCTTGGCGCAAACTTCCCCTTCTTAATCGCATCACTCCCTTTATGGGAGATACCCATAGCAATACCTGATCACCCATGTCAAACTCCAAAAACCTCTGGTTCGCATCGACGTAATTTTTATGTCGGTCCTAAGCTACCCGAATATGACTCCTGATCAATTCAATCTTCGATGACGTCTCCTAAACTAAATATGGACCGAGAAGCTTATTGTCCCCCACCTCTAACTGACAAGAGGGTGAATGACAAAGTCTCCCGTACAAAGCCTCAAACAGTGCCATGACAATAGTCAACTGGTACGAGTTATTATACGCAAACTCTACCAAAGGTAAATACTGCGCCCAGCTACCCTTAAAGTCTATAATACACATCCTCAGCATATCCTCCAAGATATGATTCACCCTCTCCATCTACCCATTGATCTTCGGGTGTTACGCCGTGATCAAACGCAACTCTATTCCCATCACCTCCTAAAAAGTATGCCAAAAGTGGGACACAAAGATCTTATCCCGATTTGAAACAATATTGAGCGGCACGCCTTGAAATCTCACTATCTCTACTATGAAAAGCTATGCATACTTCCCCGTCATATAATCCACCTGAATTGGCAAGAAATTGGTTACCTTGGTCAACTGATCCACAATAACGAAAATGGAATCGTGACCCCTCTGCGACGTCGGTAACCCCATAATGAAGTCCATCGATATACTACGTCAAACCTCCTACGATAACACTACCGAGTAGGTATGTTTAAAGTAAACACACACACACACACACACACACACACACACACACACACACACACACACACAGATATATATATATATATATATATATATATATATATATATATATATATATATATATATATATAAAGTACTAAGCTCGTACGCATATCCCACAATGTACTAGTCTCCCAATCCCGTGGCTCGAACCAACTTCCCAATTAAATAGCTAAATGTTCACTCACTTGAATTTCAAGTTCTCCTCACCCGAACCCATCTATTCATTAATCTATCACACATACCAAAACCTAGAAAGCATTCCCCAGTAGTCCCACTCTACCTCGAAAGCCCCTACGGTCATTCCCCAATCTCTAAGGGGTCAAATCAACACACAAACAAAAACTGGGCAGGCCAACAAATCGAATTGGTTTCCTAGAAGACCGAACCGGTTCGGTTGAGAAAATCAGTTTGCTCCCCCAGCGAACCGGTTCTGTTCACTGGGTTGCTTGTCATCTTCTTCCTCCGGGTTTTCTCCTCCAAACCCTCCAAAGGAGGTCCAAAACCACCCCAAACATAAAATTAATCTCCTACATCATTATACTAACATCCCAAAAGTATTATAACATGTAATTAACACCGAACTCCTTATTAAAACCCTTAGATTCTAAATCAAACATCAATTCTATCACACTAAGAATTTACCAAATTTGGATGTTCATGAATTCAACTCTCATATCAATGTTCTACATGCTTATTGATTAGGGGTGAAAAGTGGCGTGTGTCAAATGCCGATCGTTGTTTTCTGTTCACCACCCTAATACAAAAATCTAAACTTATGACTACACTCAATATGTGAGTATAGCGGCCAAGTCCGGGTATCGAAAGATCCACAGAGACGAGTTGCTAGAATTTATAGGATTTAATACTCCTAAATAAAGGTGTAAAAGATGATTACAAACTAAAAAGGAAAAGATGCATAAAAGGGAAATATTAATTTAGGCGAGTGTATTGAAACTAGATTAACAAAGCGAGTAAAACTATAGGTTGCGTCGAATATCCCTCACCCGAGTTAATTAGTATAAAATGGTCACATGGGTCGACGAGTTATTACAAATGCGTCTCGTTTCGACAGTTAACTAAACTAATGGTTGTCACGCCCCTAAATTCTCATAAAAGCCTAATATGATTTTGGCGTCAACAAATATCCTAGAAATTACACACGCAAAGTCGTAAGCACGGTACATACATGATATGCCCCGTCAAATCTCCTAGGCGTAATTACTAGGACAACGCACCCGAAATAAACCCGTAAACACCATCACCAAAGCAAAGCAACGCGTCAACTCGAGTGTGTTCCATTCAAATAAAACCTAGACTAATTTAGCTAGAAAGAATATTAAAAATGTGATAAATAAATACGGTAAAGAAACGCGATAAAACTACACTAGAAAGCAACTAAATGAAAGCATGTAAACTAAATTAGAAAGCAAGAATTAATGAAATACACACTATATTAATGGAGAGGGTAAATGAATAGTTAACTTACAAACCCAAAAGGGTGTCAATCCAAGAAGAAATGAAGAAGAACTCTTCAAAAACCCAAACCCTACCCTAAAACTCTCTAAAACTAAGTATATTTCTTGCTATTTGATATTTACAACAAAATTCCTTTATATAGTAAAAGGAATTAAATTAGAAAAGAAAAGGAACGAATTGGCAAAATATCTGGTATGATCGATCGATCGATCCTTGACCTTCGATCGATCTATGGGAATCGATCGATCGATCAAAATCATCGATCGATCAATCGAACAGGGCTTAGCCCACTTTCTCAATTCATAGGCTTATTCTCAAACCGCGGTCGACCGGGATCCCAAGCCCGGTCAACCGGCACTCTATTTTTGGCAGCCCTTGGTCCATGAAAAGGGGAGAAATGGTTCTTTACGGAAACGGCCATATCTTCTTCGTCCGAACTCCAAACGACACATCATTTGCGGCCACGCGATGCTAACTCTACGAACTACGCATCCATGGAATTTCCATAAGCTGGAGAAGAAATGTGGACTGACTAAAATGCCCTTGAAGTAGCATCCAGAGATGGAACTTCTTCGAAATGCAATCGAACCTCACTTTTAGCGTTCTAATACCTACAAAAGCATAATTAACCCCTGCAAAGAATATATATATCCAAATCCAAGGTTGTCCGGTTAATTAGCATAATTATAGGCATTTAGGATCGTAAAAGTGCTAGAATGCATAAAGATAACGGGCAAAAATATACAATATTCGATACGAATCACACCCCCTAACCTAAACATTGCTAGTCCCTAGTAATGAAACAAACAAACCAGTCCACAGAAGGTAGTACAAGATGTATATATGCATAGAAATATAAATTCCACTTTCGTAGGGAGCACGATTGCATTTAGCATATGCAATAAACCGTTAAACCCCTAGGTTACCCTAGTGGACGAGTGTCATCTCGTGAGGGTTTCTAGGGATGAAACCCACAAACATCTTATGGTTTCCTCAAAATATGCCCAAACCAACATGCGACATGCCCAACAATATGAAAAATATTTCATATGCATTAATAGCAAAGTGAATGAACTCACACAAAAGTCCAAATCATTGACATTATAGAATGCACCTCATAGAATTGAAACTTTAAAATGTGGGACGGGGAGAGAGCACATGCGAAGTGTGATTTGGAAAAAACTTATATAAACCGGATAAGCATTAAAGCAAGCATATATTCAATCCTCACGGGCATTACACTCATCGAGTGAATTCACTCGAAATAGGGAGGTAACACACGGAACATGCGGGCATAAAGAGTAAATGTAAAGGAAAACTAGATCGCGAACATGTCACAAATGAAGAACGCTATATAGGAAATAAAAACTTGTAATCTCAATGAAAGATACCGCTCATTAAAGAGGCAAAATGCATTTTCACAAATTATCAAAACTATTTCAACCTTTGAATTACATCTACTTAAGATCACATAAGACTTATATAGGGTTGTAATGTAAGTTTGGCTAGGGTACGAAATGAAAGGAATGTATGTACGGATTCAAAGTGTTTGGAAATGAAAACTTGTAATAATGGGCAACAGTGCGGGTAATATCAAAATTGGAAAACAAGTTCCAAAAAGGCATTGGATATAACAATTGGAGAGTAATCAAAGCTTATTGAACTATATACACAACATTTACATCTTTCTCTTTCTTTTCATTTCTTCTTTTTCTCATTTTTCTTTTGTTTTCTTTTTTGATTTTCACTTCTCTTTTTTCTTCTCTTTTTCTTTACTTTCTTTTCTTTACTTTTCTCACTCTCATATGCCTAAATTACAACTGCAATGCAACAAACATCATTTAATCCCAAGTAACATTCCAAACAAAGGTATGGAAGGTGTATGTATGGGCTAAAACTCCAATGTAGAGTTGGTTGGGATTTTGGGGTTATGAAAAGAAAGGCTAATATTTAGGCTCAAAGGGGTTAACGAGGGAAAACATTTAAGGTGAGGTCAAGGCTAATATGGGTGATATAACAAAGATTGTCTATGATCATTTGATAAAGTTTATGTAATTCTCGAGTCAAAACATTATATGAAAATAATGATCAAGTAATACATTTCAAGAATAAACTCAGTTAATGAACGATCAAATGAAAGAATAGAGAGATTACCAACGAAATCAACGTTTTCAAAGGGGAAAGAATAGTGTATACATTCACAAACGATGAAAGGTACA
The DNA here is from genome assembly GCA_949130495.1 of Sambucus nigra. Lineage (NCBI taxonomy): Eukaryota > Viridiplantae > Streptophyta > Magnoliopsida > Dipsacales > Adoxaceae > Sambucus > Sambucus nigra. Next base: position 393,619,118 of record OX422211.1, on the reverse strand, counting down.
AACCTTACTCGGTGTAAGTATATACAATGCAATAAAAGATTATCGAGTTATAAAAATCTTAAACCAAATCAATAAAGCAAGAAAGGTTCATGTGCTCTTGGGATTAAAGTTTAATTCATGAAGTTATTCATAATCACAATAATATGAGGACTAAAGTCTAATAACTTCTAAAATCAAGAATATGCATCATTGAGTTGTCAATTGGATCGGGAAATTATTGAAATTTATCATCGAAAACAAAGGCAAAATGCCCAAAAAAGGAGAAAAAAGAAAGAAAAATCTTTTTGAAATTTTTAATTTTTCTAAGAAAAGCATACTAACTAACTAACATGTGAGAAAAAACATGGACTAAATAAAGAAATTGATAGAATACCCCACACCCCCTAACTTAAAACCTGACATTGTCCTCAATGTGAATTAAGAACCAAGTTAAAGAGAGGAAAAGAGAGATTTACCCAAAATTAGAGCAATCTCCGAAAAGTACGAGTCCAAAGATTCTACAAAACACATTAGAACCGAGCATAGCAAAAACAAATAACAAAAAGTTAACTAATTACAAGAGATTAAAATAAAAAAGAAAGAAATGATAAAAATCTAAATATATATAACATACTATTTAGGCTTCACACTAACTATACACTAGAAGTCTAAATAGTTGAGGGTCCACCGCAAAAATGATTTGACTTTGGAGGATAACCGGTGTACCCTCACTCTCAAGCATGCCTTCTGAAAAATATGAATTCCGTTTGAAAAACGGAAGGAATGTGTAAGGCGGAAGAAAGGAACCATCGTCAATTAAAAGTTTTGGAGGGACGATGGGGGGTTTGGATAAGACGGGTAACAAAAACATGTGGGGACCGAGAAAAGCAGAAAATCCTCCCAAGGATTTTGAAATTGTAATGGGAGGCGGCGCACACAAAGGCAAAGATGCGATCGTGGAGGGAGACTCGAGCAAGTACTCCTCATCGGCGATAGGGCTTAAAACATTAAAGTTTGAAACCGAATCATCGGGTACTTGTTCCGGGGTGGTAGTAGAGAATGAAAATGGGGATGAAAGAAATTCAAACTCATGAGATGAATCATCATCGCATGAAGTTGGAATTTCAAAGGAAATAATATCATTTTCAATGAAATGTTCTTCTTTGGGGGCCAAAGAAGAAATCATTACATTGCAAATAGATATTATGTCATTATCATCCTCACTTTCAATATCTAATATGCAATGGGAAAAGTCAAGAATGGTTTGTTCCAAAGTAGGCAAAAGTCCTCATTTGGTTCAAAACATTCCTCGACTTCGAAAGTCTCGGAAGCAAAATCATCGTCGGACTCAAATAATAAATCCAATTGATGTTTCCACAAATAATTTTCTTCCCGATAATGATTTTCAATTTTCTCATTCTCAGGCATACGCAAGCCCTCACCAAATGTCATAGGTCGAGGTGCGGATTCTTGAAAATGGGAACTTTGAAAATTACCATCGGACTTAAACTTAAACTCATTATTATAGGAATTTTGAAAACTACAGCTATTAGATTCAACATTCTTATTATAAGGAGATAAAGGCCCAAAATCATTGTCATCGTCATCAAAATTCCAATAACCCAAGTTTTGACTTATACTCGCCCAAAGTCATTTTTGAATTTGTAATTTTTTGGAACTCTAAGTATTGACCCAAAGTGAAAGGTTTGCTAGCATTTTGAGAATTATAACAATGATTACCGAAAGAATTGGAATAAGACATGCTTATCCCAAAAATGGCTCGAAATGGCAAATTCCACAAAGTAGATGCGCATGCAATAAATTCAAGCATTTCTTGATGCTCAAATGTAGAAGACAAAAATGTTAGGCAAAAAATACAAATAGAAAGAAAATACTACGAAATACTAAATCAAATAAAGTCTAAAAAAAGCTCATCCCCAGCAACGGAGCCATTTTGATTAGGGGTGAAAAGTGGCGCGTGTCAAACACCGATCATTATTTTCTGTTCACTGCTTTAATACAAAAACCAAAACTTATGACTACACTCAACGGGTGAGTATAGCGGCCAAGTCCGGGTATCGAAAGATCCACAGAGACGAGTGGCTAGAATTTATAGGATTTAATACTCCTAAATAAAGTGTAAAAGATGATTACAAACTAAAAAGGAAAAGATGCATAAAAGGGAAATATTAATTTAGGCGAGTGTATTGAAACTAGATTAACAAAGCGAGTAAAACTATAGGTTGCGTCGAATATCCCTCACCCGAGTTAATTAGTATAAAATGGTCACATGGGTCGAAGAGTTATTACAAATTCATGTCGTTTCGACAGTTAATTAAACTAAGGGTTGTCACGCCCCTAAATTCTCATAAAAGCCTAATATGATTTTGGCATCAACAAATATCCCGAAAATTACGCACGCAAGGTCGTAAGCACGGGACATACATGATATGCCCCGTCAAATCTCCTAGGCATAATTACTAGGACAACGCACCTGAAATAAACCCGCAAACACCATCACCAAAGCAAAGCAACGCGTCAACTCGAGTGAGTTCCATCCAAACACAACCTAGACTAATTTAGCTAGAAAGCATACTAAAAACACGGTAAATAAATACGGTAAAGAAACGCGATAAAACTACACTAGAAAGAAACTAAATGAAAGCATGTAAATAAAGCATGTAAACTAAATTAGAAAGCAAGAATTAATGAAATACACACTATATTAATGGAGAGGGTAAATGAATAGTTAACTTACAAACCCAAAAGAGTGTCAATCCAAGAAGAAATGAAGAAGAACTCTTAAAAAACCCAAACCCTAACCTAAAACTCTCTAAAACTAAGTATATTTCTTGCTATTTGATATTTATAACAAAAATTCCTTTATATAGTAAAAGTAATTAAATTAGAAAAGAAAAGGAAAAACAAAAGAAAAGGAACGAATTGGCAAATATCTAGTATAATCGATCGATCCTTGACCTTCGATCGATCTATGGGCATCGATCGATCAATCAAAATCATCGATCGATCGATCGAACAGGGCTCAGGACACTATCTCAATTCGTAGGCTTATTCTCAAACCGCGATCGATCGGGGGCCCAAGCCCGATCGACCGGCACTCTATTTTTGGCATCTCTTGGTCCATGAAAAGGGGAGAAATGGTTCTTTATAGAAACGACCATATCTTCTTCGTTCGAACTCCAAACGACGCACCGTTTGGGGCCACACGATGCTAACTCGACGAACTACGTATCCGTGGAATTTCTATGAGCTGGAGAAGAGATGTGAATTGACTAAAATGCCCTTGAAGTAGCGTCCAGTGACAGAACTTCTCCGAAATGCAACCGAATCTCACTTTTAGCGTTATAATACCTACAAAAGCACAATTAACCCCTGCAAAGAATGTATATATCCAAATCCAAGGTTGTCTGGTTAATTAGCATAATTATAGGCATTTAGGAACGTAAAAGTGATAGAATGCATAAAGATAACGGACAGAAATATATAATATTCGATACGAATCACTTATCATTAGGAACCCATAATTAATTTAGAAATTCCTACATGATCAACATCAAATAATTATCAATTCTAATCTGAGATTAATTATGATCTACTTAATTAATCAATTAAAGTTTCAATTTTTAAACCTTAAAACATATTTACACCATTAACTATGATAGTGATTAACTACTTAATCATGCAATTTAAAGCAAGTAACTACTTGCATTTGTGGATTTAGATCTGAAGTCTCTATGTTTGTGATGGGTTGAATGCGGGGATGATTCCCTCTCTTCTCTTCTCCAAGCTTTTCTCTTCCTTTTTTCTTCTTTCTCTCCTTGTAAACTCTCTCTAACTCTTAAATATGTAGAGATTGCAAAGTGGGGCTTCCATCCACTTCGCCTACCTTTAAATACATCCTAATTATACCCTAATCCTATTTTCCCATTTAACCCTGGTGTAAAACGACCATCCTACCCTTATATGGGTCCTGATATGTCTAAAAAGCCCACAAAACCCAGTCATAACACCCGGGTACCTATTCTGGACTATTTTAACCCTTTTTGGACCATTAGTGCACTCAAAATGGTCATATGAGTCACCTAACTACAAATATGCTAACAACTCATTAATCGGGCCCGACACGTGCGTACCGTACGCATCACCCATAAATTTTTTTTATTCGCCAATGTAACACTCTATCGACATAATATAATAAATCGCTTCTTTCATTCATACGTGATATATCATAAATCACATCTCTATTTACTTATCACAAGCAAGTAAATAATGATAATAAATACTAATTCTTTATCTCGCTAATTAATATTTACCAAAACCTAATTTATTTTCTCCCAATTAAATTAATAATTATAAGCACACAAAAATTAACTAATCATGAAAGTACGACGTATTACATTGCCCTCCATACTTAGTCTAGTGAGACACTCGGGAGAATAATGCCCAAACCTTGGCATTTAAAGAACTTTTCACGGTCATCCACCTTCTTAGGACCATCCCTATTCTTCCTATCACGGAGATTATAGTTCTTAGGTTTCTTTTTAAAACTCTCCTCATCTCTAAGCTTAAGAACCTTCTTGAACTTCCTAGCAAACCTATCCATCTATTCAGCATCAAGTTCACCATCACTACCAGAATTCGACACATCCTCTTTTCAGGATTTCAAAGCAATGCCCATCTTTCATCCATTTTATTTGGAGGACACATGTTCATCTCATAGGTTTGAAGACTACCTACAAGCTCTTGGACTCTCATAGTGTCGACACCACCTAGGGAATCTAGTACCATAACTTTGGCGCTAAATCTTTCAGGCAACGACCTTAAGATTTTTCGCACCAATCTAGACTCGGGGATAAGCTCTCTTAAGTTGATTGAGGAATTAATAATTTTCGATAACTTGGCATAAAACTCATCAAAGGACTCATTCTATAACATCTTAATCGTCTAAAACTTAGTCGTCAAATTTTGTATATTGGAAACCCTAAACAATGCATGTTCCTCATGTGTGGATCGTAAAATATCCCAAGCATTATTCGCCCTCTCGAAAGTCATAATGAGTCTAAACTTTTCAGCGATCACAAAGAAAAAAATAGTATTCACACCCTTGGAATTAAAAGTCGAGGCATTCTTTTTAGCCGTTGTCTAAGAGGCATACACTTTAGGAGAACCACCTTTAGTGGGAGGAGTCTACCCATACTCAATCGAGTTCGAAACATTTTCATCTATCAATTTTAAGAAAAATTGCATTCGAGCCTTCCAATAGGGATAGCTTGACTCATCAAATAACGGAGTTCGGGTAATGGAACTACCCTATCGATTAAACTCCATCTAAATTCTAAATAAACACAAAACATGGATCTAACACAGCAAACTAGTGTAACCCTCTCTACTACCAATTTAAGAAAGTTAAGTGCCCTAGGGTTTGTAGAGAAAAACACCACCAAATTTTATCTTCAAGATGTTTCATTTACTTGCACCAATTCAAAAAACCACAAATGTTATGTAAAAATAATTTACCAATTTTAGTCTTGACCTAAGCATGCATCTAGGTGAGTATAAGAAAGAATAAAATAAGTAAATGACAACACAACGATGTACAATGAAACCCACAACGAAAAAATCTCGGACAACCCAACTATAAAAGTCCACTACGATATAAGCAGTTTACAAGACCAATATAAACTTACTCAAAAACTCGACGCCTTCAAGCCTTAATGCGCTTTCTTGATCCTTGTAACGTTCTTCACAGTCACTATTGGATGCCTTCCAATAACCACCCAATGTAGGCGCTTTCCCATGTCTCGTTATCCCATTGATCTTACTTGTCTTGTGACGAGTCCAGCCGTCACACAACATAAAACACGGTATCCATAGCAGAAATTTCTCACAATATAAAGAGAAAACCACTTTGATGCAAAACAGGGAGATCTCAAAATAACATATGTATGTATAATTCTTGGATCTCAAACATGGTTGTAAACTAAGGGTTTTGGTTTTGAAGACTTTTTCTCAAAATAAAAAAAATAAACTTATAGAGCTTTTTAAACAGGTTTGGAACTCAAAATCTTGGAAAATTATCTCAAAAATCAGTTGCTCCACACTCCTATTTATAGGAGGTTTTGCAAAAATGAAATAATCTTAAAAAATGAAGTTTACATTGGAAAACATGCCAACTCGTTCGAACGACATTGTACCCCGTTCAAACGAAGTACAACATCTCATTCGAATATGTATCTAACGAGATATCCAACGAGATTCAAGAGAAGACAAAAGTTGGTTCGTTCGAATCTCGTTGAAACTTGTTGGAACCTATTTTAACGAGGTACCATATCTTATTCGAATGACATAACATAGCTCGTTCTAATGAGATCACGAGAAAAATATATTAAAAAATATTAAAGGGATAAAATCATTTTAATAAAATTAAAATTATTTTATAAACTCTTTACACCCAACAGAATCCAGGGATCAAATATAAACATATATTCATACCTCATTGAGATCCTTGGATGATGAAGATAAAACTCGGCTCGAAACACAATGCATACTAGATGTTTCTTTATCTTTAACCTGCTAAAGTCTTCAATAACACATCACAGTCTTAAAGGACAAACAATTCAAGTCCTAACCTATTACTGAAACAAGTTTTTTTCCAAACATGAAATAAATCCAATACATAGAAATTCACTCGATTCAGAATTTTTTCCTCACAAAATCAATCTTATACGATGTCAAGTAAGGATATAAATCATTATTATTAATAGGGTGACAACTAGGCTTAAGATAAACTTGTTCAAATTCTTATATATCATATAGTATGGATTGAACCTCCAATCGAAGGTCAGTATAAGGACCCTGAAAAACTATGAAGGTAAGTCTTTCGAGAAGAAAAATCTACCACCCACTTCATAAATATGGGGAAAGTGTCCAAAAGAAATGTATTTGGGCCCTTGTAATTGGATGAGCTTCATCATAATCTTTTAAAATATCATTGGCCTATTTAAAATTATTGCAAGAAGTTTCATGAAGAAGGATAGTAAAAGAGATATGGGAAAATGCATGCAATTATTTTTGGGCCTGGGCACGATCTTCTTTTGAAGAAGTATAGACAAAACAACTACAATCATCTTGAGGACCAACCTCAAAGTAAGACTTAAAGTCTACAAAGAACCACATAAGAGTTTCATGGTAAGCATGAATGTGGTACTAACCCCAACAAATGCAAAATTATTCTTGCTCACCAGAGATTCAAAGACACTCAAATCAAAATTATCCCCAACAATCACATTAAAAGGATATGGATCATTATTCAAAGAACATGAGGATGGGCTAACAAAGGAAAGAAACATTTTTTTATTACTAAAACTATAATAAGAATCCCAAAATGAAGAAGATCTTAAACAAAGCCAAACACACAGCTGACTGGCCTATGCACTCTAAGAATCAGTAAAAGGATAATAAGGACTGATTATTCAAGTCCTCGCATGTGCATCTTTGTTAGCTGCATAAGTAGAGGGGTGAACGTTCTAGGGGTGATATTGAGTAGGAATTCAAGCTCTAAAATGACAAAATCCAAATGATGTGGTGTTTTGTCGAAGTTTATCAAGGGCCTCCCAAGGTGTTCTTAGGAATTATATGAAGGAGGTTCAACCTGAATAGTAGACTCCAAAGTAGGGAACATTACCCATCCATTAAATTAAGACTTGTTCCTAGCCTCAAGCTCATTTTTATAGTAGGTCGTGTAGAAAGAGAAGAAATAAAATAGGCTATTATTTGAAGGGTGTAGTATTGAGAGGAAGTGGTCTTTCTATAGTGAGCATATAAACATCTATAGTGGTGATAACTAACAGATCAGAGATGGTCAAATAAAGAGCTTTGAGCTCACTAATGACTTGTGTGAGAAAAATTTGAGGACAAGGGATAAAATTATACGATGTTAGTGCATAATCAATGCCTTTAGTAGAAAGAAGAAGAAGAAGAAGAAGAAGAAGAAGAAGAAGAAGAAGAAGAAGAAGAAGAAGAAGAAGAAGAAGAAGAAGAAGACAAACAAACTCATCATCATTATCACTAGAATAGACGGTGACTAGAAATTATGAAATAGAGCAAAACAAATATAAAACCAAGAGGGAAAGTACAAGGAAAATAAAAAGCTCAAAGATACTAATCAACTTTATCAACGGTTATTTGTCAAAGAAAAAGAGACTTGGCGATTTTTTGTGTGGGAAGATCCAATAGTCCACTAGTTAACTTTTTACAAAAATTAACTAGTGCGAGAGTATGCTTACATCATATTTAATGGACGAATAGATAAGTGACAAATGGAGGGTAAATGTCGAAAACACCCCAAATAATGGCCTAAAGAATATAAGAAACAAAGTTTATCTAGGGACTCATGGCGGTGTAGGGTAAGAGACACGTGGTAATGTTCATGCATATGGGCAGTTGTTGAGAAGAAAGTGGATGCATATGATGGGGCTCATGGTTATTGGGTAATTAAAAATTTAAAGAGAGTTTGCAATAGTTATTTTATCATGGAAATTACATTTGGCGTGTTATTATTTTGGTAGCTTAATCTATATCAATTTTTCGAGCATATCTGATAAGGATTATGGTTCTTCCCAACCAAAATTGATTATATTTAGCTAACAAATAATTAGGTGATTGTTCTAAGTTTGAAAGATTTAATCAAGAATATGTCTTGTGAAGTTCTAGATTGTTTTTGGATTTAAGATTAAATTAGACTAAAAATTTAAAACATAATAGTGCAATAAAAGAATAATAAATGCGGTTAAAGAATAAAACATAAGTTCAATTGAAACGTAAATGGCGATAAAATAGTTCAATAATAACATAATTGATTCAAAATGTAGGGAGCTTGAAACTAAATTGTAAATTCAATGAAAAATTATAGGACAATCGAAATGAGAACAAAATATAACCTTACATACTAATTCAAAGAAGAAATAAATCGATAGAAGAAGAAATAAACTAATGAAATAAGTGAAGTATAACAGTTTTTCATGGAAAGTCTTCCTTTAATTATGTAATATAATTGTTTATTTATAGTTCTCTACAATAACTTACTCTTATTTGACTCCAAGTAATTTTCAATTTGAATTCAAATTAATTCTTTACAATAACTACCTATATTTTCCTCAAAGTAACTTCCAATTTGAATTTAAATTAAGTCTATGAAATAATTTTCTCTAATTTCCTCCAAAAAATAATAACTACCTTAAACACCCTCAAATTCCATTTAAATTACTACAATAACCACCATATAACCAGTTCTAACTTCACCCAATTTCCAGTAACGTATCAAAAAATGACCAGGCGATAAAAAAGTAAAATATGGAGTAAACATACCACTTCACCACCTGAGTTCAAGCAAAGATTTAGGTGGTAAAAACTTAATAATAGCAGTCGTGAATAAACTTCATCATAACTTTAGATTTTAACTTCTAAGGTCACCAAGGATGGTGAATAATCTCAAATATTTTCAACTTCGAAGGTCACCAAAGATGTTGAGTAATCCTAACCTTTTTCAACTTCGAAGTTCACCAAAGATAATGAATAATGTCATCATTTTTTTTATCTTCAAATGTCACCAAAGATGGTGAATAATCTCAACTCATTTCAATTTTGAAGGTAACTAAAGATGGTGAATAATCTCAGCATTTTTCAACTTCAAAGGTCACCAACTATGGTTTATAATCTTAACCTTTTCAACTTTTTCCATATGACCATGGCTCCATATTTTTCAAGCCAACTGGTTTACAAATTATATAGAAACAATGGCCTACCTAATTCCTATTGACCACCATTGTGATCCATTAAATTTAATGAACAATTCTAAAACATTAAGGGAACCCAATGATTTGGTTCAAATAAAAAATTCTTAGTAATTCTTGACCTCGACTCCAAATACTTATAACTATCTTTTTGCGGTCAAAATTTCGGTTCACACAAAAAAAAATTAGACCCCCTCGAGTCCTAAAATTATTTGAAGAAATCCCCCTGGAGTTCTAATTCGACATTACAAACTTGTGATGGAAAATTGGGAGGATCATCATCAAACCTGTTCTACGAATTCGTGTCATTTTTTTTCTCCATTGATTTCTGGTGTAACAGATTATTCATAGGATTTTGGTTTAACAAGAGTTGTTACAATCGATTTGTAAAGATATGAGTGATCGACAGGGTTTTGTCGCGGCGCGAGAGTCACTTACGCGCCGCTCGTTTTGAATTCGGCTCACCTGAACTATACAAAAACCTAAATTATGACTGCACTCAACGGGTGAGTATAGCGGTAAGTCGGGTATCGAAAATCCACAGGGACGAGTTGCTAGAATTTAAGTGATTTAATATTACTAAACAAAAGTGTAAAAGGTGATTACAAACTAAAAAGAAAAAGATGCATAAATGGAAATAGTAATCTAGGCGAGGGAAAATAAAGCTACATTAAGAAAACGAGTAAAAACTATAGGTTGCGTCGAATATCCCTCACCCGAGTTAATTAGTATAAAATGGTTACATGGGCCGACGAGTTATTACAATTGCGTCTCGTTTTGACAGTTAATTAAATCAAGGGTTTCTACGACCTAAACCATCATAAAAGCCTAATAAGATTTTGGCGTCAACAAATATCCCGAAAATTGCGCACGAAAGGTCGTAAGCACGGGACATACATGATATGCCCCGTAAAATCTCCTAGGCGTAATAACTAGAACAACGCACCCGAAATAGACCCGTAAACACCATCACCAAAGCAAAGCAACGCGTCAACTCGAGTGAGTTCAATTTAAACACAACCTAATTTAAATTACCTAGAAAGCATGTTAAAAATGAGGTAAATGGAAAGCGGTAAATAAACGCGATAAAACTATACTAGAAAGCGTGAAAATAAAAGCATGTAAACCTAAATTAGAAATCTTGTAAATTAACTAGAAATCAAGAAATGAAGAAATACAAACTATATTAATGGAGAGGATGATGAATAGTCAACTTACATACCAAAAAGTGTGTCAATCTAAGAAGGAATGGAGAAGAACAAAGCAAAAACCCAAACCCTAAGCTAAACTATTTGCTAAAATGATCTAACATCGTTCACCCCCTATTTATTACAACAAAATTGGTATATATACTAAGTTGGAATTAAATAAGAAAAGAAAAGAGAAAAGAAAAGAAATGCCAAAATATCTGCAGAAAACAGGGGATCGATCGATCGACCCCTGTGGTCGATCGATCGATCAAGGATAAATTTCGGCATTTCAGAATGGTCGATCGATCGACCAGAAGCATCAATCGATCGATTAAGCAGGGGTGAGCCAAGCAGCAGTCTGCATTCTTTTCTTCTCCTCTTTTGCTTTCCTTATTTTTCCTTCCGCTGAAATCGTCGTAACTTCTTCATACGGACTCGGAATCGGGCACCGTTTGCGGCCACGTAAATCTAGCGAGGAGGGATACAACTTTCGTGAGATGTCGGGCCAGGTACCCAAGCTGTGAAAAGACTAAAATGCCCTTAAATGTGCGATTGCGTATGAACTTCATCGGAATGCGTCCGAACTCCATACTTAGTACCTAAATACCTACAAAAGCCCAATTATACATCATATAACATGTTAACAATATAAACTAAGGTTTTCTGGTTAACGGGCTTAAATATAGACAGTAAGGCACCCGAGGGGCTAAAAATGCATAGGTTCGAGAAATGAAATACGCAATATGTGCGTATTATCAATGAAGAAAAATTATTGAGACTTTGTGTCATTTTTTGGTAATGACACATTTTTTCATCTTGATAGTTTGAGCTTTCCCGACAATGTCGTCAAAATACGTTTGCTAAAATGTTTACTCGTAGAAGGACATGGGATCATCCACATAATATAATTGTGGGTTCATAGGCATGCCTAATGTTTCAACGACTAAGAACGACTAAGCATTAGTGTCCCACCAAGCGTGACAAAAAATATGTTTGGGTGGTTTAATTTATATGAATTTTACTCGCATGCCAAACAAGGATTATGGATCTTTCCAACCAAAATTGATTATATTTAGCCAACAAATAATCAGGCAATTGTGCTACGTTCGAATTCTTCAATTAAAAAGACTTTTTATGAAGTGATAGATTGTTTTTTCTTTAAGATTAAATTTAACAATTAATTTAAAATAGGAACATGGAGTAAATAAAAATCAAATGCGCGCAAATAAGAAAGCAAAAGTGCATTTCAAAAGTAAATGAAGGTAAAACAATTCAATAATAAAATAACTAGATCCAAATGCTGGGAACTTGAAAATAAATTATAAATTAAATGAAGAGTTACATGACAATTGGAATGAGAAGTAAATTGAAACTTACAAACTAATTCTAAGAAAAAATAAACTAATAAAAGAATAAATAAACTGATAAAATATAAGTGAAGTAAAATAGTTTTTTGGTGGAGAGTCTTCCTTTAATTTTGTCCTCTAATTGTTTATTTATAGTTCTCGACAATAACTAACTCTTATTTGGCTCCAAGTAACTTCCAAATTGAATTGTAATTACTTATCTACATTAACTACTTCTATTTGCCTTCAAGTAACTTCCAATTTGATTTTGAATCAATTCTCTATAATAACTTTCTCTATTTGCCCCCAGATAACCTCTAATTCGAATTCAAAGAATATATACCTTGAACAACCCTCAACTTCCATTTAAATTATTGTAATAACCATCATAAAATCACCTCTAACTTCTCCCACTTTCTAGTTATGTGTCAAAAAATGACCGGGCGATAAAATTGTAAATTATGGTGTAAATAATTATAGATAAGCAATTAAGGACAAAAAATTGAGGAGGACTCTCCAATAAAAACCCACTTTAATTATTTTCATTTTACCTATGTTATTTTGTCCTTCGAAGTATCATAATATTATGTTTTAACTTTATTTTAATTTTTGTCTCAATATATCTTTCAACAATTTACTATTCAGAGCTGTTTATGTTACGTCTTTGCATTTCAATTCATTTACTTCCAATTGCATTTAATTTTTCAATTTTGCTTAAATTCCTTTTCTTTCAATTTCATTTCATTTTAGTTTCTTTAAGCTTCTTTTAGTTTCTTTTAGTTTTCAAGCTCACTTTATTGAATTAATTTAGTTTAATTCTAGAAAAAATAGTACTTCAGAAAAATATTCTTTACTGAAGCATTCGAATAAAACACAGTGACCTAATTAATTTATTGGTTAAATACATTTCTTTGGAAGGGCCCAATACCTTGCCTGATAAGCTCACAAAATTACACGTTTAACCTTTAAAGGATAAATTAAGCCAGTACAATCTCTTAGATACCTTAGGGTTTATATATTATCAAAATACAATTTATTTTATCAAATATGGAGGGTAAAACTCAAAATGCACGATTCACATTTTTCTGTTATTTTTTCCCTTAATTTCTATAGTAAACAAACAAAATATTATGATAATTATTTAACGTAAAATACATGAAGTCCTCAATTTTAGGACCGATACAAGTATAATGAAATAAAGAAATGTTAGGGGAATTTATAGTAATAATTCTTTTGATAATAAGATGAGGAGTATATTAATCACACGCTCCTAAGAGGGTGGAACCCCATATACATGAGGTATAAAACATTTGACAAAACCCAAAACACAAAGCTAGGGGAGTTATAAAACTCTACCAAGCAAAACATACACTCTCCACTCTCTACAAATCTTCTAAAAAATTCTATATAGAGAAATATACATATAATTACCCCATATCCAACTCCTCCAAAAAATATAGAAAATAAGGAATCAATGTCAGTGCCTCCTCCTTAAATCACATGAGCAAAGAGATCAGAAGAAAGTTGTGTAGTCTCGTTATATCCAACTCTACTCCTTTAAAACATCATTTATTACTCTCTTTACAAATCGTTTATAAAATTCATAAATGGGCCATTAACCACACCAAGCATAACTCCCCCCATTGGGTATCAACAACATTCCACCTCCACTTTTACTGATTCAGCACACACCCATCTCACCTTAAATAGAGAATATATAACCACCCGAAAGCCCTTAACCACCCAACAATGTAGAAGTAGGCGATTTACCATTTTCTTAGCGCCCTTACACATCCAAAACCTACTAGGCATAAGCCTACCTCTCTTTTGTAAACCATCCATTGGCAAGATATCTTGTCTCATTTCCACACAAAGAAAGTGACTTTCGATTGTGCTCTTGATTGCCAAATACTCCTTTATATAAAAAAAAATATATCATGACACTACCGACCAAATCAACATAAAAATCTCTCATCAAGAATTCACCTTTACCGATTCCTCACACACCCAACTCACCTTGAAAGAGAATAAATGATCTTCTAGAGACCCCTCACCACCCAACAAATAAGAATTAGGTGATTTGATGTTCCCTTAGTGCTCCTACACATTTAACACCTACTAGTAATACACTCGCCTCCCTTCTTTAAAACATCCATTTTTAAATAGCTCATCACTATTGTCCACTATATACAAAGACTTTCGGTGTTTCCCTCGATTGCCAAATACTCTTCTGTGGAAAATCTATCACGCTTCTACCAAGGGAATCAGTATAAAAAGATCTCACATATAACTCACCTTTTACTTGGTCATCCTCTCATTTTCCAGGGATATTTCCCCCCCCCCCCCCCCCCCCCCCCCCCGCCAATTAAAAATCTCATAATCTTACTCTAGCTCTTAATTCCTAAGTATCCTTCAAAATCTTATGTTGCATCCTTCCCTGCCATCCCCTCTCCAAACATGAGATGATATTGAACGTTCCCTCCTACTCGCAATACGGAAGAGACAAGTAAACATCTCCTCTAAGGATTGATCCCCCCAATCCATCTCTCTAAAACCTGATCCTCTCCGTGTTCCACAAGAATAAAAATGTATGACTAATGAACTTCTACCTTCTCCCCTCCCACTCCTTACCCAATGTGAATCTAGAAACCCTCTCCTTGAGGTAATCGCCCTACACCAGATCCTCATCCATTGTGACCAAACCCAAACCTAGACACCACCATAACTTTCCTATACCCAGAACCTCCATAAAAACTTTCCCAAAAGGATTTTATTAAAAATCTAAATAAATGGTATGATAATGGGAAAATGTCAATATTATTTATTTAATTATACCACATGCATTTGTATTATGTAAACCTGCCAGCTAAAAATAACTTCAGTATCATGTTGCAGCGTCAAGTTGTAAATACAAAAAATATCATCGTTTCTGCTGCGACAAAATCGCAAAAGAAAATTGTTAAGTTAACTCTTAGGGTTCGTTTGGTAGAAAGGAAGGAGAAGTGGGATATATAGTTTTTCCATCTACAAGGAAAATAAAATATTTTCCTTAGTTTTGTTTGGTATGAAGGAAGAAAAATTATAGGGAAAGTAACAATCCTTCCTTCCTTCTGTTTGGTAAGAGTGAAGAAAAAAGTAAAATTTATGTGTTTTGCTAATTATATCCCTATATTAAATTACTTTAATTAATTTGAAATGTTATAAAAATGGTATAATAGTTATTAATTATATTATATAACTAAAGTTGCCATCACAACACAGTATCGATATTTGTCGCGCCCATACGGCGACACGTGTACACTGCACAAATGTTCCGATTGCCTCTCACATACTTTTTCACATTTAATTTTTACACACCAACACATGCACATTGGGACTCTATTATCTTAGAAAGCCAAAAGTATTGAAGGGGAGAAAGGTACGAGCAAATAAAGTCAATTTTTAATAAAATAAGGACAAAATATAGTTCTCGAAGGAACCTTTATACTGGTAAAACACCTTATAATCGGTTTATCTTCTTCTCCTCTCCGATCAAAAATTGATTGATCTCACTCTCACCCCTCCAATGATATATATACAAATATCAGTGGTGCCATGGATTATTCTTAGACCTTTTGTGCCAACATTACCGTGTTTTGGAAGCATATTGTTATCTTTGATGAGGAAGGTTAGTGTAATGCAATTATTTTCAATGTTTTATAAATATTTGAATATTGTGTTTTTTGGTCAAAATTTACTTATGAGGCTCCAAAAAAAGGCACAAGAATGAACTTTACTCACAGGAAGTAGATGTTTCACAAATGTAGCCACATATAGAATTCAGGCTAAAAAGTAATAGGAGTTGATCTTATGGCAATCTCGGGCCTATATCAATTCGTCCAGTTATACTCTGGGTTTAATTTCTGTCATAAATTTGTACAAGTTATAATTGTTATAATTTTTTTTAGAGGAGAAAAATATTAGTACTTAGTATCTAATTTTTTTCCTTTTTAAAAGTTCTTTGTTTATAACATATTTACTTTTAAAATCTATTATTAATTTATATTTGTTAAACAAAATACTCACAATGATATAATACATTAATTAAAAATATTTTAACCCTATATGGTCACATAAATTTGTTTGGATGGACAGAGGTAATGTACATAAAATTTAAACCCTAACATGTGTTGAAATTGTCATGCTAAGCCAAACCTTTATTCGATAGTTTTGGGTTTATCTATCTGTTTTTATGATCTATGTTTATTTGGGTTAAACAACACTAGGGGTGAGTATAAGGTTTTGAATTTGAATATGTTTTGCATTTGTTGGGGCTTTAATAGTCGAGAAAATTTTAAGCGAAGGCTCAAATGTGGCTAAAGCTTTCGTTAATGTGTCTAATATGATATATATTTTTATTCAATAAATTTAGTTAATTAGATGCAACTTTACACATAAATAGGTTATAAAGGCAATTATAATACCAGATAATTGCCTTTACTCTCTGAGCAACACTGTTCCATGTGGTGCATGGCTCATATAAGTTCATTTTATCATACTCATATATTTTCATCAACTGATATGTTTTCCAGTATTTTTTATTTTCTATCCCACAATGTAAACAGTAAAAAATAGAATAGTTACAAAAGACATATTTAAGGGACATCCTATAAAATTCTACCTTTTGCGGGAATATGTATGGATTTTAAAAGTACTAAATATAATTTCTGGAACAAGCAATGACCTCACAAGTATTTCCTTACTCCAATTGATATCCAAACATGAAAGCAGAAGCCGTATAATATTTAGATATCCATGTTTTATGATTTCTAACAAAATGTCATTCTTGGGTTGTAGATTATGTGAACGTCTAATAGCGAAACCACCACCACAACTTGATATGTGCCTTTGAGAACAAATACGAATCGACTATGTGATGTGTGTAACCTTGATGGCTTAGTAAACTTATCTCGCACTCGCACCACCGAACTCCTTACCCCTCTCTATTCTTTTGGGTACCTAAATTTTATCGACCGATAATAATTATCTCTAACATTTTCGTATATAAATTTGAGTTTTGGTTTCTAAAAATTCCATAAATTTAGTTTTCCCCCATGATGTTTAGATTTTGATCTAGATTCTCAAATTGAACCATTACTGTAGGGGTGTTCACGGGTCGGTTTGGTTCAATTTTGGACCATAATTCAAGCCGAACCGGTCGTTTTTGTTTTGGAAGAAGTCAGACTGAAATTGAACCAACGATGAGGAAAAAACATCAGTTTCAGGCCACATATATTTCGGGCCACATCAATTTTTGGGACGATTTTGGTCAATTTTCGTCTTTGGTCAGTTTTTGAGGCCCGTTAATGGTTTTCGGATATAAAAATTGAAGTCATTTAAGGTTTTTTTAATATAAATATTGATGTCGGTTCAGTTCGAATCAGTTTATTCCTTGTCTAAACCGTCGATCGAATCGACATGGTCGGTTTTTTAAATTCTTTAATTGTAGGTCGAATCGGGCTAAAAAAACGTTGGTTTTGGATCGATTCGGGCTAGTTCAGTTTGATTTTTGATTTAGTCGGGTTTTTTTTCACACTCCTAACTATATGGGTGTAATAGTCAGCATGTAATCTTGATTTATGATTGTAACCACAATAAATATGGTATTGAGTTTTGATTTATGGGTTATGACCCTTTTTGAAATGTGGATTTTTGCTGATCATTTTTAGTATCTCATTATCTTAATTTTTTTAGAAATTATAGTTTGTTCCTCTCTTTTCGATGATTTTAAAGGATAACCATTGCATCGCTTCATAAAATACGACTAACCAACCGTGAAACTTGGATGTTATACATGAGAAAGAATGCTATAAATTTATTTATTTGTTGGTTAAAAAATATGTAAACGTACTACATGCTCGTTTTGTCATTTCACTACATTTTCTTTGCTTTTCTTTACTTCAATGATTGGTCATATCATCACATTAAGGCATTTTATTATTCGATATTATATATATACACTCGTACACAGGGCCGGCCCTGGCCATGTGCCAGGTGGGCAGTGGCACAGGGCCCATTTTACAATAAGCACTAATATATGTGTATTTTAGGGGTCCAAAAATATTTTATATATATTAAAAAATATATTTTTTTAAATGAGTTTAGTTATTTAGGGGCCCATTTTTTCAACTATTCAAAAAAAAAAGAATAATACAACTTCCCAAAAAAATCTCACCTAACTCATTTAAGACTATCATTTTTTTAGGAGCCATTTTTTCAACTACCCATAAAATCTTTTTGGTTCCCTCTCTCTCTCTTTCTTTAACTAGCACGCCTACTCTCTTTTTCTCTCCTCTCTCCTCTCTCCTTACCTTCCTATCTCTCTGTGCAAGCCTTTTTTTTTTCCATTTTTGACGAAGTTGGACCTGTTCTGTTCAGTTTTATTTCTAGTGGGGCAGAGAGAAGAGATAAAAAGCTGTCTTCATTTGGGTGTTGTCTTCATTTGGAAAAGGTAAGTTCTTATTGTCTTACAAGTTGTTTTTTTTTTTATTATTTTTTTTATGTATATGTTAATCTTTTTTATTACTATTTTTTTTAATAATCTGTTTTTTCTAAATTCATCAATATTTTACTAATCTGTTTTTTATGCAATTAATTTTTTTATTAGGTTATTTCTTTCTACATTAATCAAGTCGATGAAATTGGAGAGGGAATAAAAGGCTCAAACCAGGTGATATTTTTCCATTTTTTTATATTCAATCAATTGAGATATTTCTAGACTAAAATTATATATTAGATTCGTTGTTAATTGCGTGTTTTATTTTTATTTATAAATTTATAATTTTTAGAAATGTTACCAAAAAAACAAGCATCCGGATATCAAAAACGAAAAAAACAAAAAAGAATAGAAGAGGTGACACAATCTTTTAAGGGAGGGCTTGATAAATTTATTATTAAAGAGCAACAAAATATAAATTCTGTTAATGAAAATACAAGTCAATCAGAAGAAATAGAAAATAATGCAAAAAACAACAATGAAACAGTGAATAATGTAAGTCCTACGAAAAATGATGAAAATGAAATATTGGAGGATGAACAACCTAGTAACACGATTGATAATTTTGATCCAAGAAATTGGGATAATCTTGATATAAAATCTAGAGACATATTGGTAGAAAAGGGTCCAATAAGAGATCTCTCTTTGGAAAAAGGCCCTAAAGATAAATTATCTAGACATTTTTCTTCACTACATTACACCCGTTTTTTACCAAATGGGGATAAGGAGGATAGGACATGGCTCGTGTATTCAAAGGATGCGGATAGAGTTTTTTGCTTTTGTTGTAAATTGTTTAAAAAAGGCCACAAAAGAGGTGGTCAATTAGTGAATGAAGGATATAATGATTGGGAGCATCTCAGTTTTAGACTTAAAGAACATGAAACAAGTAATGAACATCTCAGTAACATGATTGCTTGGTTTGATTTGCGTACTAGATTGGAGAAAAATGAAACAATTGATAAACATATACAAGACCGTATTAACAAAGAAAGAGAACATTGGAAAGGAATCTTAAAAAGAATAATATCTCTTGTGCAATATTTAGCTAAAAATAATTTGGCATTTCGTGGAACAAATGAGAGGCTTTATGAAAATAGTAATGGAAACTTTTTAGGCCTAATCGAAACAATTGCAAAGTGGGATCCATCAATGAAAGAACATGTTAAACGTATTGAAAACGGGGAAATTCATCATCATTATCTTGGTCATAAAATTCAAAATGAGTTGATACTTATGTTAGCATCCGAAGTAAAAGACACAATCATTAAGAAAATTAAACAAGCAAAATATTTTTCTGTAATACTTGATTGTACTCCTGATTCAAGTCACGATGAACAAATTGTGACACCCCGACTAATTAAACACCGGGTAGCTACTCCTTTATAAAATTAATTCAAAATGCCAAGTTGGCTCAGTTAATAGCATCACTGTCGAAAACGTTTTATTATTACTAACCACCTAGTATTTAAAAAGTAAGTGCCAAATTTTATTAAATCTGTTTAACATGCAACAAGAGTAATGAATAACTAAATAACACCATTCACCATACTGAAGTAACAAGAATAACCATCACAATATGTAAATAAAACCTGGAGGAAAAACTCCTCAATACAAATCCCACAACTGATAAGTAAACTGAAATAAATAACTAAAACTGAATACTGAGCAATACATGCTAGAGTCTGAAAACTGAAATGTAAAAATGCTCTAAATAGGAATGGGCAACATGCCCTACAACTGATAGATAGTGACTCTGGAATCCAAAAGATAGAAGCGTCTATGAGAAAATCCCTGTAGCTTCCACAACCAGCTACAGCACGTCACCTGAATGAGAATCCTATGCTTGGTGTCCTTGTGGCTGGGCACCTAAAATGGTTTTACAAGAAAATATATTTGAAAGCAAATGGGTCAGAGCCCGAAAGTGGAAATCATTTTAAAAACCTGCAAGTGCTTTAAAAACATTTAAAACATTAAATGCAAAGTACATGTTAGGACGTGCACTCACATTATATTCTCACCTCTCGTCTAACTGTGCACTCCTAACGCAAGTACCCATCTATAACTACCCATACTACTAGCTAACTGACAACATAACTAGCTAGACTACCACGGGTTCTACCCATATTACTCGGTTCCAATTAACATAACAACGCTCGTAATTAAATAGAGGTTTAACGTAAACTCAGTTACTAAATATGCCATTGATATAACTAACAGCTAACTCATTATATATCTCGAAACAATACCGTAATATTTTTACAACATTAACATGAGGATTCCCATTAATTAAATGTATATTATTCACATCATAAATATACGATACAAGCACCCCGCAATCTAAGCTGTAGTGCACACATACTCTGCTATCCATCCCGGTACATCACGTACATAAGGATCACATATTCCGAATCTCTCAGGAATAGTTCAGATAACACAAATCACAAATAGTGGAGGCGAACATAGTCACCATCACATGGGTCACGCACATACCTACGCTCCCATGGTCAGCGGACTTATTAATGTCACAATAAGTCTTTCTATGACCTATGTTCATCAAGGTACCAGTCTATATCCCCCCCGTAGGCACACAAGGATTAGAGGATCCTAAGCGAACGTAAACCTCCCGTGATAGCAAGTATGGTAGGTATGTCATACATACAATCCATATATCAATACTAAGTAAACACACATCTTAGTAATACCGTATTATAATCGTAGTACATATCGCATTCTCGTACTAACTAATTATCACAACTTATTTTATTCCGGTTCATAATTATACGCGCTATAATTCATCCTCACGTCGTAGTAGTCACTCACGTCTCAACCCAAATGATTCATTGAATATAACTCTCGTATATGATTTACTCATCTCAATAACCCAAAAGTCCCAAATCAATCACTATATCATCAAAGGGATGCTAACTCTACCCTTGAACCATCTCCCGGAACTCCAAAAGTCAAAACAGTCCAAAAAGGGGCAAACTGTCAACTCGTTAGAAGTCTCGTTCGAACGAGGCTTCGAACGAGTTTGGACTGTCAGGTCGTTAGAAGTCTCGTTCGAACGAGGCTGTTCGAACGAGATCCCAGTTCGTTCGAACGAACTGACCCTTCTAACGACATCTCGTTCGAACGAGATATCGAACGAAAATCCTACTCGTTAATAACGACTGGTCAACTCGTTAGAAGCTCGTTCGAACGAGCTCGTTCGAACGACCTGGGGCTGCTTCTAACGAGATGCCAGTTTCGGCCCAGATTTCTCCCCAATTCGTTTTTTCACCATTTTTATTCCTCAAACCTTTTCTAAAATTCGTTCCAACAATATATTGAGTTCTCTCATCATCCTCAAACATGTTAAGGGGCTATACTAACATCATTAAAGGGTTTGACATCATCTAAACATCATTAAATCACAATTTCTACATTAATTCCCAATTTTCTTCAAGAACATAAACCCTAACTTTTTCTCATCATAAATTCCCAGAATTTTAATTCGTTTATACATCACCTAGATATGAAATATCCGAAATTAAATCTCCCAACAATGTTTCTACATGCAAACCTATCCCAACATTCAATAATAACTTCAAATTCATGGGTTTTCTTTTAATCTTTCAAGAACAATTAAGATTCTTCAATTTCTAACATGGAAAAGACATTCTCAGTAATTAAATGGAAATAAAGTCACTTGCCTTGGTTTGATTTCTGAATTTGGTGTGGATTCGGTGTAGAATTTCTGCAGAATCTCTCTCTCTCTCTCCTTCTCCAAGCTTTCTTCTCCAAAAGGCTATGGTGGCTAGGGTTTTGCTTTGGGGAAACTTATGAAACCTAATTTCAATAAACCTCCGTAGCTTGTTGGGTTAATAAGGGTTGGTTGGGGTCAATCCTTATCAGATTACAACTCTCAATTTTCGTCACTTTTAATTACCCAAAAATACCAAATTACTAAAATACCCTTTAAGTTACCGGTACGGTCTAAAATTACCCCGGGATCCAAACTATACCCCCGGCTAGTGTTTTCTGACTATCTCGACCCTTCCGGACGCGTTGGCGCGCTCAAAATGACCATATGGATTATCGATTTTAAATTTACTTTTAATATCAAAATATTATACCGTGACGCGGCGGTCCCACGCGTCTCAACAAAATTTCTAAAATGCCGTATATAAATCCCACGACAAATTTTATAATACCAAATACATATATAATCATATATGCACATAATCAAATACCAATTCGCATCACATCAGTATTTATAACCCGGATTAATTTCCAATTAATACGCATTTAATTAATTAATCCCAAAAATAAATATAGCCAAAAGTACGGGGTATTACATACTCCCCCCCTAATAACTGAATTTCGTCCCGAAATTCGAAACTAGAAAGTACCTGCTAAAAACAGCTCTGGATAACGTTCGCGCATCTCATCCTCGCGCTCCCATGTGGACTCCTCGACATTGTGATGTCGCCACTGAACACGTACTAACGGGACTATCTTTGACCGTAGTTTCCTCTCGCTTCGGTCCAAAATAGCAATTGGCCCCTCCTCATAAGAGCTATCCGGCTGGAGATCGATGTCCTCCACAGCAATGTGAGAATGAGCCAAATCATCCCTAAGGTATTTCCTCAGCGAGGAAATATGGAACACGTCGTGAATCCGATGCAAATGCTCCGGTAACCCGAGTCTATACGCAACCGGTCCGATCCGCTCAATAATAGGAAACGGCCCCACATACCTCGGTGCCAACTTCCCCTTCTTCCCGAAACGCATAATCCCCTTCATCGGAGAAACCCTGAGCAAAACCTGGTCCCCCACTTGGAACTCCCTGAAAAACCTCTTCGCATCAGCGTAACTCTTCTGCCGGTCTTGAGCTACCCGAATGCGACTTCGAATCAACTCAATCCTTGCCGAAGTATCCTGAATTACTTCCGGCCCAAGTAGTTTGTTGTCCCCCACTTCCAACCAACATGCTGGGGAACGACAAGGCCTACCGTACAATGCCTCAAACGGAGCCATGCCAATCGTGAACTGATAGGAGTTGTTGTAAGCAAACTCCACCAGTGGAAGGTACTGCTCCCATCCACCCCCGAAGTCAATAATGCACATGCGTAGCATGTCCTCCAACATCTGATTGGTGCGTTCTGTCTGCCCATCGGTCTGCGGATGATAAGCCGTACTCAACCGCAATTCTGTGCCCATGGCCTCCTGGAAACTTTCCCAAAACCTCGAAACAAATATCTTGTCTCTGTCAGACACGATATTCAGGGGCACACCGTGAAGTCTCACAATCTCTGAAATGAATAGTTGGGCATACTGACCCGCAGTGTAATCAGTCCTAACGGGTAAAAAGTGAGCGACCTTGGACAACCTGTCCACAATTACCCAAACGGAGTCGTGACCCCTCTGCGACGTAGGCAACCCCGTGATAAAGTCCATGGATATGCTCTCCCACATCCACACCGGAACCTCCAATGGCTGTAGCAATCCTGTTGGTCTCTGATGATCCATTTTTACAAGCTGACAAGTGGCGCATTTCGAGACAAACTCTGCGATATCTCTCTTCATACCGCTCCACCAATACTGTCGTCTCATATCTTGGTACATTTTGTCCCCTCCGGGATGTACCGCGAACCGTGAGCCGTGCGACTCTGCCATCACATCGTGTCGCAGTTCCTCTCCTTCCGGAACTACCAATCTCCCATTGAAGCGTAATCCCCCGTCTGAGCTAACGGTATAGGATTCAGCTCCCTCAGCGAGTAATCGAACTATCTGCTCCTGACAGAACGAGTCATTTGCCTGTGCCCGTACAACCTTCGTGACAATCTGCGGTGTAACGGTCATCACAGCCATGAAAGATCGGGCCACTGCATCCTGGTGTCCCAATTCCTTCCACTTCGCTTTCCACACCTCTGCCACCTCATCTGCTGGCCTGCGGCTCAACGCGTCTGCTACCACGTTAGCCTTACCCGGGTGGTACTGAATGTCGAACTGGTAGTCTTTCACAAATTCAAGCCACCTACGCTGCCGCATATTTAATTCCTTCTGCGTGAACAGATACTGTAGTGACTTGTGGTCCGTGAACAGCTGAAACTTCTCCCCCAAAAGATAGTGCTTCCAAATCCGTAAGGCAAATACCACTGCCGCCAACTCCAAATCATGTGTGGGGTAATTCTTCTCATGAGGCTTAAGCTTACGGGAAGCATAAGCTATGGCCTGTCTCTCCTGCTGCAATACACCTCCAAGCCCTTGCAAAGACGCGTCGGTGTAAACCAAATACTCAACTCCCGGTCTTGGCAATGCTAACACAGGTGCTGAGGTCAATTTGTCCTTCAATTCATCGAATGCCAACTGACAGGCATCACTCCAGATGTATGGCACACCCTTACGAGTAAGATGTGTCAAAGGTCCTGCTATCTCCGAGAATCCCCGAATAAATCTCCTGTAGTATCCTGCTAGACCCAAGAAACTACGAATCTCCGTTGGTGTCGTGGGCTGTCCCCACTCCCTCACCGCTGACACCTTCCCCGGATCGACAGATATTCCCTGGTCGGAAATAATGTGACCCAAGAACTGGACTTCCTTCAGCCAAAACCCGCACTTCTCATATTTTGCATACAGCTCGTTCTGACGAAGTGTCTGCAAAACCATCCTCAAATGCTCGGCGTGCTCCTCCTCTGTCTGAGAGTAAACCAGAATGTCATCAATGAAGACAATGACAAATTGATCTAGGAAATCTCTGAACACCCTATTCATCAAGTCCATAAACACTGCTGGAGCGTTGGTCAAGCCGAAAGGCATAACCCGAAACTCATAAGAACCATATCTCGACAAGAACGCAGTCTTCGAGACATCCTCCTCCCTGATACGCAACTGATGGTATCCCGACCTCAAGTCAATCTTCGAGAAGAGAGAAGCTCCTCTCAACTGGTCGAATAAGTCATCGATTCGAGGCAACGGATACTTATTCCGTATCGTGACCTTATTCAACTCTCGGTAGTCCACGCACAATCTCAGTGAACCATCCCTCTTCTTCACAAACAAAACTGGAGCGCCCCAAGGTGAGGTACTCCTGCGAATAAAGCCCTGCCCTAACAGCTGCTCTATCTGATCCCGTAACTCTCGCATCTCAGCTGGAGCCATACGGTACGGTGCACGTGCTATAGGTCTCGTACCCGGTAGCAGATCAATAACGAAGTCTATCTCTCGACTGGGTGGTAAGCCTGGTATCTCCTGAAACACATCCGAATACTCCCTGACAACCGGGATCGAATCTAAAGGAATCACAACCTCCTTAGAGGTATCCTCCTCTATGTAATACAGATGAGCGGTCGATCCTCCCTCTGGGCGAGGCATCGCCACTATAAACATCTCCTGCCCCGGAATGGCAAAAACAATGCTCCCGCTGAAGCAATCAATCATGGCCCTATATGCTACGAGCCAATCCATCCCGATGATCACATCGTGAACATGCATGTCTAACACTAACATGTCCGCAGGCAATACCAAACCACCAACCTCTACCCCGACTCCCCGGCATATAAAGAAAATAAGTGACCCACTCCCTAATGGTGAGTCGACACACGTTACTGTGCTCTCTGCCGTAGCTAACAATCCTAAAGCTTTCGCGAAGTGTATAGCAATAAAACAGTGTGTAGCACCCGTATCAAATAACACCCGACCCATAGTAGTTAATTGTTCTTGAAAGATTAAAAGAAAACCCATGAATTTGAAGTTATTATTGAATGTTGGGATAGGTTTGCATGTAGAAACATTGTTGGGAGATTTAATTTCGGATATTTCATATCTAGGTGATGTATAAACGAATTAAAATTCTGGGAATTTATGATGAGAAAAAGTTAGGGTTTATGTTCTTGAAGAAAATTGGGAATTAATGTAGAAATTGTGATTTAATGATGTTTAGATGATGTCAAACCCTTTAATGATGTTAGTATAGCCCCTTAACATGTTTGAGGATGATGAGAGAACTCAATATATTGTTGGAACGAATTTTAGAAAAGGTTTGAGGAATAAAAATGGTGAAAAAACGAATTGGGGAGAAATCTGGGCCGAAACTGGCATCTCGTTAGAAGCAGCCCCAGGTCGTTCGAACGAGCTCGTTCGAACGAGCTTCTAACGAGTTGACCAGTCGTTATTAACGAGTAGGATTTTCGTTCGATATCTCGTTCGAACGAGATGTCGTTAGAAGGGTCAGTTCGTTCGAACGAACTGGGATCTCGTTCGAACAGCCTCGTTCGAACGAGACTTCTAACGACCTGACAGTCCAAACTCGTTTGAAGCCTCGTTCGAACGAGACTTCTAACGAGTTGACAGTTTGCCCCTTTTTGGACTGTTTTGACTTTTGGAGTTCCGGGAGATGGTTCAAGGGTAGAGTTAGCATCCCTTTGATGATATAGTGATTGATTTGGGACTTTTGGGTTATTGAGATGAGTAAATCATATACGAGAGTTATATTCAATGAATCATTTGGGTTGAGACGTGAGTGACTACTACGACGTGAGGATGAATTATAGTGCGTGTAATTATGAACCGGAATAAAATAAGTTGTGATAATTAGTTAGTACGAGAATGCGATATGTACTACGATTATAATACGGTATTACTAAGATGTGTGTTTACTTAGTATTGATATATGGATTGTATGTATGACATACCTACCATACTTGCTATCACGGGAGGTTTACGTTCGCTTAGGACCCTCTAATCCTTGTGTGCCTACGGGGGGGATATAGACTGGTACCTTGATGAACATAGGTCATAGAAAGACTTATTGTGACATTAATAAGTCCGCTGACCATGGGAGCGTAGGTATGTGCGTGACCCATGTGATGGTGACTATGTTCGCCTCCACTATTTGTGATTTGTGTTATCTGAACTATTCCTGAGAGATTCGGAATATGTGATCCTTATGTACGTGATGTACCGGGATGGATAGCAGAGTATGTGTGCACTACAGCTTAGATTGCGGGGTGCTTGTATCGTATATTTATGATGTGAATAATATACATTTAATTAATGGGAATCCTCATGTTAATGTTGTAAAAATATTACGGTATTGTTTCGAGATATATAATGAGTTAGCTGTTAGTTATATCAATGGCATATTTAGTAACTGAGTTTACGTTAAACCTCTATTTAATTACGAGCGTTGTTATGTTAATTGGAACCGAGTAATATGGGTAGAACCCGTGGTAGTCTAGCTAGTTATGTTGTCAGTTAGCTAGTAGTATGGGTAGTTATAGATGGGTACTTGCGTTAGGAGTGCACAGTTAGACGAGAGGTGAGAATATAATGTGAGTGCACGTCCTAACATGTACTTTGCATTTAATGTTTTAAATGTTTTTAAAGCACTTGCAGGTTTTTAAAATGATTTCCACTTTCGGGCTCTGACCCATTTGCTTTCAAATATATTTTCTTGTAAAACCATTTTAGGTGCCCAGCCACAAGGACACCAAGCATAGGATTCTCATTCAGGTGACGTGCTGTAGCTGGTTGTGGAAGCTACAGGGATTTGCTCATAGACGCTTCTATCTTTTGGATTCCAGAGTCACTATCTATCAGTTGTAGGGCATGTTGCCCATTCCTATTTAGAGCATTTTTACATTTCAGTTTTCAGACTCTAGCATGTATTGCTCAGTATTCAGTTTTAGTTATTTATTTCAGTTTACTTATCAGTTGTGGGATTTGTATTGAGGAGTTTTTCCTCCAGGTTTTATTTACATATTGTGATGGTTATTCTTGTTACTTCAGTATGGTGAATGGTGTTATTTAGTTATTCATTACTCTTGTTGCATGTTAAACAGATTTAATAAAATTTGGCACTTACTTTTTAAATACTAGGTGGTTAGTAATAATAAAACGTTTTCGACAGTGATGCTATTAACTGAGCCAACTTGGCATTTTGAATTAATTTTATAAAGGAGTAGCTACCCGGTGTTTAATTAGTCGGGGTGTCACAAAATGTCTTTGATATTACGATGTGTAGATGTTTCGAATAGTCCAATAACAATAGAAGAATACTTTATAGAATTTTTAAAAGTGGATGAAACAACGGGACAAGGTCTTTTTAATGAATTAGAAAAAGCAATAGAAATGAATAAATTAGATATTAATGATGTTAGAGGACAAGGATATGATAACGGGTCAAACATGAAAGGTAAGAATCAAGGTGTCCAAAAAAAATTATTAGATAAAAATCCTAGAGCATTTTACACTCCATGTGGTTGTCACAGTCTTAATTTAACAATTTTTGATATGGCAAATTCTTGTGGCAAAGCAAAGGATTTCTTTGGGATTGTACAATCCATTTATAAACTATTTGCTAATTCTACAAAACGTTGGAAGATTTTAAAAGATAATGTTAAAATTAGTGTAAAGTCATTATCAGCTACACGTTGGGAAAGTCGCATTGAAGCTATTAAAGCTATTAGATTTCAAGCTCTGGATTTAAGAGAAGCTTTACTACAAGTTGGAGATACTGATAACGAATTAGACGTACGAATTCAAGCCAAATCATTAGCAGAAAATTATCTTGGAAAATATGAATTTTTATTATCCATGATTATTTGGTATGAAATATTGCATGCTGTTAATTTGGTTAGCAAAAACTTACAATCTAAAGACATGCTTATTGATATTGCAATTGAACAAGTAGGAGGGTTGATTACTTTTTTTTAAAAATATAGAGAAACTGGGTTCATAGATGCGATAAATACCGCTAAAAAAATTTGTATTGAAATGGAAATTGATCCTATTTTTAGTGTAACGCGTCAAATTCGTAGGAAGAGACATTTTGATGAGACTGCAAATGAGGAGAGTACACAATCACCCGAAGACTCTTTTAGAATTTATTATTTTCTACGTATAGTAGATGAAGCTATTGGGTCATTAGAAAGGAGGTTTGATCAATTCAAAGAATATGAAAAAAAATTTGGATTTTTATTTTGTTCTGAGAAGTTAAATTCCATAGATGATACCAAATTGAAAAAATATTGTGATAATCTCGAAACAATTTTAAAACATGAAACTTATTCTGATCTTGATGGAAAAGATTTATTTGAAGAACTTAAAGTTTTGCGAGATATATTACCAAAAGAAACAAAAACGGCAATTGAGATACTAAATTTCTTAAAAAAACTTAATTGTTTTCCAAATTCATTTATTGCTTATAAAATTCTATTGACCATACCTGTTACAGTCGCATCTGCGGAAAGAAGTTTTTCAAAATTAAAATTATTAAAAAATTACTTACGATCAACTATGTCACAAGAAAGATTAAACGGCTTAGCTTTGTTATCTATTGAACATGAATTGGTAGATAAACTTGATTGTAATACTTTAATTAGTGATTTTGCAAGTCGAAATGCTAGAAGAATAATTTTTCAATGAGTTTTTAGGTATTTAATACTTTTGTACAATATTTTTTTGAAAGGGCCCTAAATTGATTATCGCACAGGGTACTACAAATCTCAGGACCGGCCCTGCTCGTACATCATACTTAGCTCTAGGCTCTAAAAAACTATTTTTTTCAAATTTTTTAATTTTCTTTTGAAATTACCCTTCTAATCAACCAATGTTAAAAAAATAGGTCAAAATACATTTTCTATCTATTTTAAAAAAAATAAAAAAAAAACTGCTAAAAATACCTTATCATAAGGCTCTCCGTCACCAGAATTTTGTGAATTTTTTAAAAATAGCTATAAAATGTATTTTGCCTAATTTTTCAAACATATGTTGATTGGAAGATTAGTTTCAAGAGAAAAATAAAAAATTAGAAAAAAAAAGTTGCTTAGGGCATAAAACTGGTGTGATGTAAGTAATGTATCAATTGCGGACCAAGTCCATGCGGACTTGGTACAAACCAATTTTTTTAAAATACTAAAAAAATAATTTTGGGTTATT
The DNA here is from genome assembly GCA_949130495.1 of Sambucus nigra. Taxonomy (NCBI): domain Eukaryota; kingdom Viridiplantae; phylum Streptophyta; class Magnoliopsida; order Dipsacales; family Adoxaceae; genus Sambucus; species Sambucus nigra. The sequence goes on along the minus strand of OX422211.1, from coordinate 393,588,334 downwards.
TTTTTCTTTTGGCCCTTAAACATTTCAAGGTACCCTTGAAAAAAAATTAGCTTAAAATGATTTTTTTTACTATTTTAAACAAATCGATCAAAATACGTCACTTTTTAAGTAGTATAAAACTCTTATATTTTGATCTATTTTTTTTAAATAGTAAAAAAATTCATTTTAAATTAATTTTTTTATGGGTACCTTGAAATGTTTAAACATCAAAATAAAAAAAAATCAACTCAAATGTTTTTTTTTAGTATTTTAAAAGAATTGGTCCGCACGGACTAGTATTTGATCTAGTTCGCATTAGATCGGCTCCATATATATATATATATATATATATATATATATATATATATATATATTTAAAGAGTTTCAGAAATGAATATAAAATATAATTATTTTAATAAATTTAAAAAATTTAAAAAAAAATTATTTAATAATTAATTAATTTTAATTCGTATGTAATAATAAACATATTCACCATGCATATTATACCCGTTAGTACTTACGCGATTCAATTGCGATACTTTAAAACGAGGGTAACAACAAGCTGTTTTCACTTTTCAACTCGATCACACTTTTTCTTCGTTCGAGTTTTCCTCTTCCACCAAGAAAGGAATCTTCGACTTTTCATCTTTACTAAAAGTAATCTTGAGTGGAAGACCTTCTCACTTCCTATCTATTTGAATTACCCCGTGTCTTTCCCCTCTCCCAATATCGTAGTCCTTTGTACACTTGACTTGACTATCGACTTCCTATACAACTCTGCAGAACTTATTCAATTCCCAGCAGAATTAGATGTTATACTAAGTGGAATCAGGTTTAAGGTAGTCTCTACGCTATCTTCAATTCTATCAGAGTAAAATTATGCAAGAAATGTATCTTTTCTTAATTAACTGCAGGGTTATGTTTTTAACATGCAGATGGAAGAACAAAAATGGGAAGATTTGAAGACAGATTGTCTAGTGAATGTTTTTGGAAGAGTGGGAATGGAATCAATTATATTGGATGTTCCACTTGTATGCAAGTCATGGTACAAAGCCACTCTCAACCCATTATGCTGGCAACATCTTGTATTTCCTAAAGACCTGGACTATTCAAGATTGGATGAATATCAAGTCAAGTTTGCTGTCAAGCGCAGTAAAAGATCTGCTATTTCACTAGTACTTCCTAGCGATTGTACAAAAGACCTGCTCATTTATGTTGCGGAGGAGTAAGTAATATTTGTCCAAACTGTGCCTTAATTACTCCTTTCGAGTGACTTAATAACGTGCTCACTTATGTTGCATCTAGAGGACTAAGTTTCCACACAATGCATTACAAATATTGAGAAACTAGTACTGCAAAATTTTCGTATGTATACTGAAATTCCCTACATCATGCTTTGTATTACTATCCTACAGCTAAATAAAGCAATTATTGTTAGTAATTTCCTTACATTTTGTACAAGCCGATTTTCTTGGACTATCTATATCATTAAGGTCATACACGCTCCCGCTTTACTGCAGAATTTGGGAGAAGTAGATGTCGATTGGTCTTACCCTCGTATTGTTTTATAATATGAAAAGACCGCTTCCAAGTCTTGAACCTAAGTTCAATTATAACTTGGGCGAGGGCACTTGCCATTGCGTACCATCATTGTATATCTATAATTGTTTCTTGAAAAAAGAAAAAAAAAAAGAAAATTGATAAGAGAGAAAAGAAAGGAAGAAAAGAGAAATGATTTAAGAAGGAAGGTAAAATAATTTTCTTTTTTAGTATTTAGGAGTTGGAAGGAAAATAATTTTTTTAAGAGAAATAAGGTACATTCTTTAGAAAACTTTCATTTATCTCAATTTCTTTCCGATTTGAAAGGAAAGTTTTGTAAATAAAGGAAGATTTTTTTTTTAATTTTTCTTTATTTTCTCTCGTTTTAAACTCTCAAACGACGAAAAATAATGAAATAACACTTTTTTTTTATCCCTTCATTTCTTTTCTTTTTTCTCCGAAATAAAATTCTCAACCAAACTGTCTACCATTAGTGTCAATGTTGTTCACAGCTTAGCCATATGGGCCCAATGGTCAAGACCAATGGACCACCCACTTTGCGTGGAGTTTTCCACTTAAAAGACCTTGACATTAGTAAATATCTAGATGAGTTCACTCATCTTTTAATAATGCAGAATGTACTCCCTGTTTAGGGGTGTGCACGAACCCGAATAGACCGAACGGACCGAAAAAATCGGACCGAACATAATTTTGCGGGTTTTTTTTTAATTCGATTTTAATTCGGTCTAAAAATATGTAGGACCGCATAATTCGGTTCGATTTCGGTCTTGAATCGTAAAAATCGGGCTTGGATCAGACCGGACCACTTATATATATATATATATATATATATATATATATATATATATATATATATATATATATATTAACTTAATTATAAATAACTCACGCACGCTGCACAACAAAATAACCCTACCTAAGCCAAATTCTTATTTTTCCCACTCTCTAAGCCGACGGCCACACACTCTCCTCCGGCTCTCTACCTCATCTCGTCCCTTCCCAAGCTCCGACTCCCTCTCCTCCGGCTCCGCCTCACTTTTCAGGTGCAACCCTTCCCTCATCTCGTCCATTCCCTCATCTCGTCTCACTCTCAAATTACAGCTTAGATTTTCAGCAAGTGGGTTTTCAAAGCTCCAACTCCGGCGACACCCACTCGATACAAACTGTTATAAGTTCCTAACCGCTGGAAAACCACCAAAAACATCCCCTACACCACCACCAAACCCAGCTGTCCTATTTTTTTGTGAGGTTTGTTTTCTTTTATACGATTATCTCGTGATTTCTTTTGTTGGGTATTGTATTGATCTAGATCTGATTTTATTTTTTTAGATCTGATTTTGTTCTTTAAAATCGTCCCACCACCAAACCAGTTGGGTATTGTATTGGTAGTGGTTTTATTCCTCATTTGATCTGCTGCTTATATTCTCTTTGTTGAATATAAATCTGCATTTCCATGTAAAACAATTTATATGTTTTGGTTACCAGTTTAGATACAGTGACACCAATTTGTGGATGTTGAATTGGTTTGAAGCTTTAAATTACATATTAGTGAGGGAAGAGAAGAAGTTTTTAAACAAAAAATTGTGTTTTTTTTTTTGGTATGGACCGAATAGGACCGAGACCGAACACGAACCACTTGAAAACTGAATAGGACCGAGACCGATTATTTCGGTTCGGTCCCAAAAATACCTCAAAACCCGGACCGGACCAGACCGGACCGCGAACACCCCTATCCCTGTTTGCTCCAACCACACACAAATAGAAGACTCAGAAACCTTTTAGTAGATAAATCTTTTTGTTGATATGTCTGGCAGAAATATAAGGCAATGATGATCTTTTAGGACAGAGATTCTCTATATAATCTAGTGGTCTCAAAATAAGTGTCACTATTATTAACTCAAACATGGTAATATAATCCTATTTTTAGCGGGATTAAAGCTAAAGATAAAAATTACTCAGCTATTATAAAATTTGGTACGTTATTTTGAACTGAACACGCTAAAGGGAGCTCCAGTGTTGCGCTACAGCACTCCAAACGTGCAAACAAAGATGAGCTTAAATAAGGAATTATTATGTGCTTGTTATGTCTACTATTTAATAAATACAAAAGTACAGAATTACGAATTATAATCTAATTACAGAAATAAAACGAAATTACAGAAAATAAAAACTTACTTGAATTTGCAGAAACAATAATAGAAATAGAAAGATAATCCGATCCCTGTGAATTTCACAGTGTTCTTAAGACAATTTATTCCCTCCAATGTGCTTTGAGGTTGATGAATATTGTCTCCCAAGATAGAATGAAATTTTCAATTAATTATGTAGCACAACAATAATTAATTACGACAAACTCAAATTCTGTGGCTTTTACTCAACAACAATACAACAGATGTTATACAGAAAAAAGAATTTTCTGGAACAGATATGACAGCACTTTTGGTATGGAAGGAATTGGAGGAAGAAAATTTTCATTGTTTAAAAACGGAGGGAGGCATCTGTATTTATAGCAAAGTAACAATAACTGACAAAAACAGTTAAACGAAATTAACTATTGACTGTTGGCAATAACTGCCAACAGTTTATTAATTAATTAATTTTGTAATTAATTAATAATTAAACCCCAGAAAGTTAAATTAATTCGACCCAAAAATGAAGGAGATTTTTATAAGCTTAAGCCCAAGCCCGAACTGAGCCGGCTGGATGGACGCCCGCGCGCCCGTGTGAACCTTTGACCGGAAGTCAACCCGTGCATAGCTTAAGTCATCTCCCCTTCAAAGAGTTGGGATACCCCAAGGCATCCAAGCCTTAGTCCATGATTTAGGTTTTATTAACTCATCATTTTCCTACTACTCTTTCAATGTGGGACAAGAGTTAAAACATACCCAATACATTAACTTTCATTGCTTTGTGAGTCAATTTGGGGACATATTTATCATTCATAACTTAATGAAATTGGACATGTGAATATACTACGTTAATCTCCTTGCGGAGGAGAACGCGTTCGTATATTTTTCCACAATTATTGTAGTGTGGGTCCCACCTAAATTTGAGCTCAAAATTCTGTCCAGAAAAATCTGGACAACTTTATAAGTCCAATTTTTCAACAATTCCCCACATGAATGATATATCGCTATAAATAAAACAGAACAGATGTTAATGCAGATGCAGACACATGTTGAGTACAACTGAAGATTTATTGCATCGGGAGAAGTAGCATAGTGGCCTTGAACTTTCCTTAGTGATATACTATCGGATTTAATGGTTAATCAGTAGACTTCACATTCTTGAACCGTTAACCGTTTTTGTAAACCTAGACAACAGTATTCACACAATATTTCTTCAACACAATTGGTTCTCACGTTTGTGTTCATTTTGGCCATGAACACCACTTGGTTCCGTGAGTATTTTAGAGAATATGCCTTTCATTATTCTCATAGAAGTGGCCCCCTTCTTACTCACGTAGGTGACTTCCATAAAGAGTATCCTGCAATCCCCACTTAGACGTATTAAGATATAGATGTCATTAAAAGCATAACTTATCCTAATTTCGCGGCAGATGTGCACTGTCTCATCTTTGGAATGGATATGATTAAATATCTTGGAATGGATATGATTAAATATCCTCCAGTGCGTACTGAATACAACGTAGTTCGCGCGTGTGACATTTGACCGAAAGTCAACCCGTGCATAGCTTAGCTCATCTCCCCTTCAAAGAGTTGGGATACCCCAAGGCATTCAAGCCTTAGTCCATCATTTGAGTTTTATTAACTCATCATTTTCCCACTACTCTTCTAATGTGGGATAAGAGTTAAAACATACCTAATACATTAACTTTAATTGTTTTGTGAGTCACTTTGAGGATATATTTATCATTCATAACTTATGAAATTGGACATGTGAATATACTACGTTAATCTCCTTGCGGAGGAGAAAGCGTTCGTATATTTTCTCACAATTATCGTAATGTGAATTCCACCTAAATTTGAGCTTAAAATTGTTCAAAATTCTATTCAAAAAAATCTGAACAAATTTATAAATTCAATTTTCCAACAGTGTTCTGATAAAAGGGTTCTTTTGCATGGAAAGTAGTCATGATTGTAAATATGCAACTTCTTAAAGGGAGAATACAACTCTTAATACAGAATTTATTAGAATTGTAATATTCTAAAACGTTAATAAAATTATACTCAGGTGTCCTGGCCTGAAATTTTTGGCACTTCCTTATGATTTAGTCTACGAGCGTGGGTTAATCTTGGAAGGACTTATAAGCAAGTGGAAGAATTTGGAGAAAATAAGACTCGGAAGCAGCTACATGATGAAAGAAATCATAGGCCAAATCAGCCGTCACTGTAAGAACTTTGACGGGCTAGCTGTTGCAGGGGCTTACATTGGTAATGATGAAGCATCAACCATCGTCACATTGCTGCCAAACATAAAGTATTTGTATCTTCGGCGGGCATCCCTTGAAAGGCAGAATCTTGTGACGCTTCTGCAAGGCTGCAAACAACTTGTGCATTTAGATGTTAGTAATTGTGTTGGCTTTGAAGGTGATGAAGAGATAGTAAAGCTTGCTTCTCATATTCCTACTTTCAAGTACGAGGGTTCTGTATTGTATGATGTTGATGATGAAGACTACCCGCCTCCCAATTACCGTGATGATGGTTTCCATGATGGTGACTACACTGATTAAATGATTGCTTACAGAGACCTTTTCTGATAATATATAGGGACTAAGACACTTCCTTTATCAATTAATGTAATATTATATTATAGAGCCTTTTGATATCAGTTGCTTGTCATTTAGAATTAATAATTTTAAAAACGACACGAAAAAATGATACAGAACGATACGAAATTGATTCAAAATTAACATAATTTGGTGTGTTTGTGTCAGATTTTTTTGACACAGTCGTGTCGTGTCGTATTCGTATCTGAATTATGATTCGTGTCGTATCGTGTTATCGTGTTATCATATTTTATTTTTTAAGCGTGAAATTTAAGAAATTATGATATTCGTGTCGTGTTGTGCCGTGATGTTTTTTATTCGGGTCGTGTTCGTGTCAACTAAAAAAACACGAATTCGTGTCCGAAAAAACATTATCGTGTCGTGTCGGCCCGAAACACGACTCGTTGAGCCGAATTGACACCCCTACTTATCATCTTGATTCAACTTATTAGTTATTTGTTTTTCAAAAATATAATCATACCATCTTTATAAGGCTCCTCCTACAGAAGAAATTCAATGAATCCGAGAGACCATGTCTTCATCCATAATATAGTGACTAAGATATTTCCCTTATCGAGTAATGTAAAATTATAGGGCATAGCTATCCCCACTCCTCACAAATCTTGAGGCACTACAAACAATTATTAAATGATAAACTACCCTTAATGCTATAACAAGAAAACCTCTCCATATTTCACCTACAATAAGAAAAAAAAACTATTAATTACGTTTGGGAAAATTTAAGTTTTTTTTTTCTGTAAATTAATTATGTTTAACGATTTTTTAAAATTAATTTTTTCAGGAAATTCACCAGAAATCGTCAATATTATTCCAGACAATTAAATTATACCGGACAGTTATGAAAGTAATTTTTTTTTTTATAAATTCATCACAAACCACCATTACAGTTGTGAAAAGTAATGTTTGTGTTTGATAAATTACATCGGATCGTGTTTGTGTTTGTTAAACAAAAATCATGTTGCCTCACTTTAACTTGCTCATTTTGATAAATAAAAATCGATTTTGTTCATGTTAGGTTAAAAAAATATGTCGTGTTGTATCCAACTTGGATCGTATTCGTATCACGTAAAAAACACAATACGACATGGTATGAAATTTTATTTTTTTTATCGAGCACAAACGCGACCCAAATAAAAAGGACACGACAAAACACAAAATTTTATTTTTATAATCAAACCCGAACACGATTCAAATAAACACGACAAGACATGAAATCTCATTTGTTTACCTAACACAGTCCAAATAAACCTGATCAGACACGAAATTTTATTTTTTTGATCTAACATGAATACGATCAAATTGATTTACACTTTAATAAACACGTGAGTATTAAAGTGTAAATCAATTAGATCGTATTCGTGTTAGATAAAAAAAAGACTTGCCATGTCTTGTCATGTCGTATTGCATGGTAATTAAACCGTGTTCGTTTTAGATAAAAAAGACTTCACCAAGGCATTTTAAAAAATAAATAAATATATGGTTCTTGAATTTTAAAACAAAAAAAATGCGTTTATTTGAGCCGTATTAAGTAAACAAATGGGATTACATGTCTTTTCGTATTGCATTTTAATTAGATTGTGTCCTTATTAGATAAAAAAAATAAGATTTCATGTCGTGTCGCATTTATTTGAGTTGTGTTCTTGTTAGATAAAAAATAAGATTTCATATAATGTTGCGTTGTGTCGCATTTTAATTGGATCATGTTCATATTTGATAAAATAAATAAATACTAAAATATAAATCAATTAATGATTAAGTTGTCAATAATTATTATTCAAAGTTTAAATTTTTTTCTTTGCTTAAATTGAATTTAATTATTATATTAAAAAATAATTAAAATTGATGTTAACAGGGCAGTTTTTGTGCGAATTTTGTAACTCTAATTTTGTGTTTGTAAGTCTAATTTTGTGACATTTGACCGTGTGTTTTGAAGGAAAGAAAAGGAGATTGTGGGATTTAAGGGTATTACAGTCATTGAGCTACATTTTTGGAGTGCCTTTTTCAATTTTTGGAGTGCCATTAGCAGTACCCAAATTATATTATAGATCCTTTTGTTATCAGTTACTTATCATCTTGATTAGACTTATTAGTTATTTATTTTTTTAAATATAATCATGTCTTTCTGTGATAAAAATCAATACCATCTTTATAAGGCTCCTCCTACTAAAGAAATTCAATGGATCCGAGAGACCATGTCTTCATCCATAGAATCTCAAGTACCTAACTAGTAATCATCACAAGCTATAGACTCTAGCTAATGTTTCTCCATCTCACATTTCATTTTTGGGTTGTATTGCATCAAGTTTTTTTTTTGGTAGCATACCATGAGGTGTCCAGGCCAGCTTATGCGCAACATTGCATCAAGTATGCAACACACATTCGCTCCAAGTGCGCTCCACGTGACACTTTAGGTTATTAACAAAGAAGAAGTTTGTTTCGAGTTATAAGATAAGAATTTTGTTTTTGTTCTTATTATTTGTTGATAAATTCAGCGATGGTAAATTGATGGGATTTTGTAGAAAATTTAAAGAAAAAAACATTTTTATGACTTTTTTTTTAGTATCATAAAACGTTTTTTTGTGACTGTTTATTTTTCAATAAAAAATATCATGAGTTTGTGTGTCATAATTGATACCCATAAAAGCTGTCATATTAGGTTATCAGTTATATATGATATATTCTACAAGCTATCATATTTGATTTAAAAAGCATCGTGATAACAATTTTCAAATATTTAAAAATATTTTGTAAAATATTTCATCACATGATGGTTTAATGTAAAAGGTCATAAATTAAACATATAATAAAAAATAATTGTAAGACGTGAGTGCAGATTTGAGAAAGCATCGCGTTAAGCGTGTTTTAAACTTGAGCAACATTGTTGCGTCTACATATTCGTCTCGTTGTGGAATCAAAGTCTGCGTAGTTCGTGGATACGCCGGAATACTCGATTTTTGGTGATTTTGGTACGCGGGGGGTGTAAATCTGGCTAACCGCCTCCAAAATGCCCATATACCGTAATGAATTATGAAAATTCGCTTGTCACTATCAAATTTGTGATGGAGCTCAAGAAGTGCGTGGTGGAGAAGAGTAAGATTTCCTCTCCTTACTTTGTCCCCAAGACCATCATCCTTCAAATGAGGGGGGAAACCCTCTTTTATAGAAAAACTGCCTCAGGTGAGTTTGACACATATCATGTAATTTGTGGAACCAAGTGTCCAATATTTATGGTGCCACTTGTCACAATATAATGTGGTGGCATATTTAAATGAACAAATTAAATCATTATTAGATTATTGTCTAGTGTAATTTATCGATCGCGGAGTATACGCAATATATTAAATCACGTGTAATAAGATCTCAGTCCGTGTAATGTCTGGATTGTAGTAAAACTTGATAAATCATAAATCAATATTTGATCAAATCTGTGAGGTTAATTTATTAGAGTGTTGGTGATTACTTTTTTTTAATCCCACTCTACATTTGCCCCCTCGTATGCATAGTTGGTATGTTAATGCTCTGGCTGAGACATATCAACTATGTGTACGAAATAATCTTTTAGCATGTTTCAACTAGCAAATCATCATATGACCCTGTTTGATTTGTTTATCATGCATGTATATGCATATATCATTATTTTGGGGGGTTTCCCCCATTCCTCTCGAATGAACATGTTTTCACAATTTTATTCTGGTTTTAAAGATTTTGAAAAACAAACTTGCCAGATGTACTCGCCCGAGCAACTAATTTGTGATTATTTAAGTACAGTGGATATTTTGCAACCATAAGATTAAAACCTCTCGAGGGTACTTGGTCGAGCAACCATAAGTGCTTCGAGTGAATTGGGGTTTTTAAACCAACATATTTTGTAAGTATGCCCAATTTTATTGGTCGAGTAACCAAAGGTCCTTTTAGGACTTTAAGCGTGCTCGAAAATAAGGGTCTTTAAGTGTACCTAGTAATTTAGGATTTTAGTCTCCCGCAAATGAGGCTTATGCCTAGTAATGTAGGGCTTTAAGTCTCCCTTAAGCGGGTTAGGCAGGCCTAGTAATGTAGGACTTAAAATCTCCCATAACCGACAGTCAGGCGAGCCTAGTAATGTAGGACTTAAATCTCCCACGGGCCTAGTAATGTAGGACTTAAATCTCCCATAACCGAGGGTCAGGCGGGCCCAGTAATGTAAAACTTAAATCTCCCATATTCGAGGGTCAGATGGGCCTAGTAAACCATATTTGATTTCATAGTCGTTCTAAGGTAAGCCTTTGAATTGCTTTGTCACATCCTTATTAATGCCACTATGCTTGTAACTGGTTGAGTAGTTTCCCGCCAAAATATAATATCCCATGCATTTAATGCAATATCTTTGACATTAATGCTACGGTACTTTAGCATTTAATGCTGGCCAATCACATTTAATGCCAGCAAAGTTACTCGAATAACCTTGACTCCATATAAATAGACCAACCGAACAGTTTATGAGGACGACAATCTTGATCTAGAATTGTTGTGGGATTTTCCTCATACATGAGAGCTTCTATGAGAACATTGATTGTCCGAACATTCCTCCCACACCCATTAATGCCCTTATTATTGAGCACTAACTGAGCTTGAGGTTCCTGCCTTGCCTTTATAGTGACAAGAGTGCTTGCTTTTTCTCCCTCCGACCAAGTCACTTGCTCGTCCCACTCACTTATTGTATTTACAGAACATTTATGGTGTAAATATCCCATTTAATACTAGCTTGAGTCTTAGATGTTATTGTCTATCGTGCCCTCATCTATTGTCATTATCAAATACTATCTTGAGTATTAATCTCGATCTTGATAAGGGGTTATGCCTCGTTTGATATTAACTGTATTCCAAGAACCCACATCTTACATTTGGTGACTCTGTTGGGGATACTCAAACACCTGCTTCCCCTTCGAATTCTCTTTCGCCCCCTCACGAGCCTTGACCACAACCTTGTCCTCAATAAAGTAGAAATATCGGATTTCCTCCGAATAGGTGCACTTGTTATAAGTCACCATGCAGTTTTTTACTATTGCCTCTAGTTCTAACCAGGTGGCTTTCTCAGCGCTTGAGATGGCCTCCTTGAAGGAGGTGTCAAAATCAATCACTGTCTAACCCAGAAGCTCACAGACGTCCTCATGAGTGATGGTAAACTCACCCCGAGAGGCAACAAACGTGTGGGACTGATGGATCCATCGAGACACAAGCAACTGAAGGGTGTTGTTGTTCTTTACAAGGGTGAGGTCACCCAGACAACGGGTAGAAGATAAGCCAACTAAGGCGAACTGTACAGGGAATTCAGAATGAATATAGTCGGTCAAGGGACCTAGACCTTCACAGGTACCTAAAGTGGACTCAAAATCCACTTTTAAAAAAGGATAATCACCCCTCTCGCTATGCAAGTGAGTTAAAGTGGCGGTGTGGATGTAGGCAAAGTCTTCGTCACTGTCGCTTTCCTCCATCAGCAAGTTTGTCGGCTCCACCAGCACCAGGTCACCTGGAAAATTCTCAGCTAGAGTCCAGAAATGGTCAAACTCACTGAAATAAGGGGCACGACGGCAGCGTGCCCACTAGTTTTTGCGTGCTTGGGTGCGGGGGGAAACGCCCTTTGTAGAAGGAGTTCTCTTCACTATGGGTGCCATCGATAAAGAAAGGAGGAAACGGGAAGAAAAGTGAACAATTAGGTTTTGGAACGAAGACAGAAGTCACACTGGAATCTCTCTCTCTCAAAATAGATAATTGCAATCGAACCGAAAGGGGAAGACTTAGAAATGCCAAGCATGCCTTTTTATAGGGGCAACATAAGACGCAACAGGATGCAGAAGGACAATTGCTTGAAAAACGTTGTAAAGATTGAGTTGCCTCGTGTAGCCTGCACACGCGCATATGGAGATTAATTTAAAAGCCACAATGATGACGCTTCAAGAAGTGACGTGCGAATATTCATTGCGTGAGGAAAACGTGCTAACCTTAAAGCAACCACGTGTAAAGTGCAGAACAAGCGACAAACTCGTTAAATATGATACAACAAGAGTAATAATGAGGCATGCCTAGAGTTTTTCAACTTCGGGGAGGCGAAGCGTTGTGGTGAAAATCTAAAAAAGTCTCCTCATTTCCCCCAAGGCGATCAAACACAATCATAACATCCCGTCAAGAAACGACACTATCAGAAACATCGCAAGGCATATTACAAAGATGAAGTAGTTTAAAAGGAGGACCAAATTGTAATAACCCGTCCTTTTTGGAGACATTAAATTCCGTAATTGAGTATAAATTGTCAATTTGGAGAATTTCTCGAAATAGTGATTTTTGGGATTTCGAAGATTAGATGATTTTCGATGGATGTTGTAATTTCTTTTGGAATTAAATAGGTCGAAGTATTTTAATTATATATCGTCTTGGAGTAAAGCGACAAAAGGTAAGATTTTGATTAGAAAATCCGCATTAAGTTTTATGGGTTAGAATAGTTATTTGCGGTTAAGTATCTCGGATGGGAATTTCGACTGCGCCATGAGTCTCGAAATGTCCGAGATAGTCGGCAAAGAGTGTCTGATTGTCGAAAATGAGTTTCGAGAAATTTTAGAGTTAAAAGGGCTCGTAAGTGAGTAAACGAGTCGTTTTTGGATTTTAAGGGTTAAAACCCTTTTTCTTTCTTTATAAAGGAGAGAGGGAGAAAAGATAAAGAGAAGAAAGAAAAGAGAGAAGAGAGAGAGGAAGGAAGAAAGGGGAGAGAAATGGAGATCTCGGGCCAAACTCCGCCGGATTCGACTCGAGGTCGTCGGATTATATCCACGAGGCAAGTGTTTACTTGCTTTATGTAATTTTGAGCATAAATCTCATATCATAGTTGGTAATAACAAACCCGAAAGATTTTGAGTTGGGTTTTCGTGGGTTAAACGGGTTTTTCTCGAAAGTTTAACGGTTGAAGATAAAAAAAAATATCAAATTGGAGTAACTTAGAATTTAATCAAAATTAATGGTTGATTCTTGGTTCTAGTATTATTAGAACCTATTTCCTTTGTGTATATATAGTTAGGTGTATTTATATGTTGGTGGGAGAAGAGATAAAAAGCTTGGTGGTGTATTAATGGAGGTTTGGGATTTTTGGAGATGGTGATGAATAGTGACTTGCGACTTTCCGAATCGATTCGGCCTTGATGCGAATAGATTTGGCTCTTGTTCACAAAATAAAAATTGTAGATATTTTCGATGCGGTCGTATGGGCGCCGACCGCGTATTTTTCTGATTTTGTTTGGATTTATAGTGATTTTTCTACGAAAAGTTATCCGGTATCGAAATTATTAGTTAGAACTTATTGGAGATAAATATTAGGGGTTCTCAAATGGAGTGTTAGGACCTCTAAAGAACTTGAAGATAAAACTTTGGGTTTGTAGGAAAAAATCCAAGTTATGATTTAAATTGAGATTGGATTGAGTTTTGGGTATTTTTGAGATTGAAAAAAATTGCCCAAACAGTACCCCTCGAACAGGCCAGATCGATTCGGGTCTAGGCCAAATCGATTCGCCTAAGGGGATCTGTGATTCTGCAGTGGGCCGAATCGATTCGGATTTAGACCGAATCGATTCTCCATTAAGGACCTGCTTGCAGAACACTTTTCGAATCGATTCGGATTGGGGGCCGAATCGATTCGCCTACCCGAATCGATTCGCAATAGGGGCAAATCGATTCGCTTTGGTCAGATTTGTCAGTTTTTTCCTCTTAAGAGTATGGGGAGTTAAATTACAATTTGGGTACTTATATGGGGGACCCTATTTATGATATCGGGACTCCTAAATGATGGTTTTGAGGGTTAGTAAACCTTTAAATGAAAGAAAATGCATTGGATTGGGGTAGGGCATAATACGGGGAACGAACATAGTTAACATTCGGGACAAACAGATTTTGAAAGAGAGAGTTCGGCTATCATTGAGCATAAGTATGTATCTGTCTCAATGTATGTGAGTTGAATACATCTTGGTGAAACCTAGGAAGTGATTTCTAGGGATTTATATCTTTGGGATTAATGGTCATCGCTAGATGTAATTGGTAATTATGGCCATATATATATATATATATATATATATATATATATATATATATATATATATATATATATATACTATGTGATTAAAGTATATATATGATATGATGTAGATGACTTTTGAAAATGTAAAGATAAATGTTTTCAAAATGGAAAGATAAATGATTTTCATAAATAATAATTTATGGATACACACCTCTCTAAATCGCTATCATAAGGGAAGTTGCGTGCGTATGGTGAAGCCCCCTGGCTAATGAATGTAGGGTGGATATAGTCATATAGGCCATATGAGCGATTATATATTTTCTGCGCTGGTAGGTGATTCCGGGTGTGGTCATGACTATCCCGCAGGTATATGGCCGCTTCCCGACGATTTGTTAGGTTCCCAGGTTGTCTTGTTTGATAGGCCCTCGAAGATGATAGCCATTTAGGGGCGCATCCAGTGGGGAAACCCGGAGGGACGGTCTTAGATATGTTAAAACAATTTATGATAATAAATTGGCTTTAAATACATTTCCTGGATATAAGAAGGGAAATGGGATAAACGGTTTGGCTTCGGATACATTTTCCGGATGGAAGAAGGGAAATGAAAGCATGTGATATGGTAAAAGAATTTTTATGATAATAAAAATGGCTTTTAAATACATTTCCTGGATGTAAGAAGGGAAATGGGATGTTATAAAATGGAAAAGCATTTTTATGTTAATAAAACTGGCTTTGAAAAAGTTATATGATATGTTAAAGCAATTCATGCTAATGAGTTGGCTTTTAAATACATTTCATGGATATAAGAAAGGAAATGGAAAGTTTTGAGATAAAAATGAAAAGTATTGATAAATACTTTGTATATGAATCCTCAGTCTAGGAGATAGATCCGGATGTGTGTTATAAAGATGAAATTGAATTGATAAACCTCTGTCCGGGAGATATTATCCGGATGTATATTGTAAGATGTATATAAAAATGAATCCGTTATGGATGTTAATATATAACTATGTATTTATACATTAGTTTCGTGCTACGGGCCTAATGGATCTCTACCATTAACCCTGCCAAGTAGTAGTGTATCGGGGGGGTTCCTTATTTGGATTTCGCTTCGCGAGACACCCCACTTACGAACATAGCGCAGTGTTGAGAATGAAGAGAATTTTAGCCCTTAGTACTCGGGTTGTGGAGGTTTCTACTAGAAGGGTGGATTAGATTAGTCAGGCGGGGTAGCTTAACTGGAATGTTAAGTGCGCTAGGTGTGTACTATTAGAAGAGAGGTGAGGGGTATCTCATGTGAGTGCGATACCAATTTAAATATGAGATAAAATCTATTTTTCTAAAAATAAAGCATTTATGCACTTGCAAAATATTTTCAAACTCGGGATTTGACCCGTTTATCTACCTTTCCTTTCTTGCTATATTATATATATATATATATAGGTGTCCAGACACAGGGAC
The DNA here is from genome assembly GCA_949130495.1 of Sambucus nigra. Taxonomy (NCBI): domain Eukaryota; kingdom Viridiplantae; phylum Streptophyta; class Magnoliopsida; order Dipsacales; family Adoxaceae; genus Sambucus; species Sambucus nigra. The sequence goes on along the minus strand of OX422211.1, from coordinate 393,572,549 downwards.
ACCTGGATGATACTTCTTTCAAGTCAGTCGTCTGCTGCTGCAGCTGTGGATGCATGCAGGTTCTTGATAAATGATTCTATCCTTGTACTCTAGATAGGAGGTACTGTATAAACATTCGGGCCAATGGTCCAACTGTATTTATTTATTCTTTTGTACGACACTCGTTATGGTTGTATATTTTGACCGAGTGTTCGGTTATTTTATTTCATTTCAGTTTTATTTACGCATAATGTGTGGATGTTTTAATATGTAGTCGTTTAAAAAGAGTAGCTAAGTAAAATTTTGACACCGGCCTAATAGGTTATTAGTAATTAAATGGATTTTCGACAGTTATGCTAAGAATGATCCATATGAGACTCCTGTTTTAATTTAATATAGGAGTGATCACCCGATATTTTATTAGGTGGGGTGTCACACAGATACGCCCATCGCATACACTTCTCTTTACTGAATAATTTGATGCTTATTGTGATATGATTATTTTCTTATGGATATTTCTTCTCCTTGCAGGAAGGTTTGAAGATCAACCAGGTATTTCGTACAGATATTTCTTCATGCAATAAACAAATATCTCTATGAAGTGGAAAATATAGGAGGAGTCCTCACCAAAGGTTGATTAGCTGAGTTGATCCTATACTTAGCAACTAAAGAAGGAAGAGAAAGACCTCTAGAAGGGCGTCCCATGAATACCCTCCACAGACAATCCTCTAAGGACTCCTCTCGAATACTAAACTTATTCTAGTAACAATATTTTGTAATAAGAAGAAGAATGTATTTGATCATGTACTTTATTTATCGAACAAGCCTACTTTGTAATATGGGAGAGGTTGTTTGGTACCATCGAGGGACCATGCCTGGCAGGGTATAGGAGAGCTCACATGCTCTATCAAATGACCTCCATTTGGGAACCTTGCATGGATATGGTTTGAAGTATTGAGATCAAGGCAATATTGGGAAAGCAATAGCTAACCCTCTTGGCACACTTGGGCAAAACTTCACTCGACACAAATGGTTGCTCGAGCTATTTCCAGCCGAACTACCTTGACTCCAATACATTCGGAGGAACCTCCTCGAGGAACTTCAATCTTGTATCTTTTGCATAGAGATAGTTCCTAGCCAACAAATAGCATACCTGATGCTCGAGCTACCTTCAAATCGATCAACCCTAAAACCATACACCATCCATTCGGTTGATGTGACCACACGTCTAGTGGGGTCACTATTCATAGAGTCATAACGTCTGGCATTTAGGAACTCAAAGTTACCACACTCAAGTAAGCTTATCCTTAGGATGGCAGGCCTAGTTAACCAGATTTGATTTCATAGCTGTTCTAAGGTAAGCCTTTGAGCTACCACGTCACATCCTCATTAATACCATCATGCTTCTAACTGGTTGAGCAGTTTCTAGCCAAAATATCTCATTCATTTAATGCAATATCTTTGATATTAATGCTAAGGTACTTTAGCATTTAATGTCGGACAATCACATTTAATGCAAGTAGGGTTCCTCGAATAACCTTGCCTCCATATAAATAGACCAACCGAACAGTTCACGAGGACGATAATCTTGATCTAGAATTGATGGATTTCCCTTATACACGAGAGCTTATGTGAGAACATTGGTTGTTTGAACATTCCTCCCACACCCATTATTGTCCTAATTATTGGGCATTAACTGAGTTTGAGGTTCCTGCCTTGCCTTTATTGTGATAAGAGAGCTAGCTCTTTCTCCTTCTGACCAAGTCACTTGCTGGTCCCACTCATTTATTATATTTACAGTATATTTATGGTGTAAAGATCCCATTTAATACTAGCTTGAGTGTTGAATATTATTGTCTCTCTTGCCCTCATTTATTGTCATTATCAAATATTATCTTGAGCATTAATCTCGATCTTGATAAGGGGTTACGCCTCGTTTGATACAAACTATATTCCAAGAACCCACATCTTACAATAATATAACAAATATTAAAGTCATAGTTGACAAATAAATTTAAACACAAATCAAAATTTATAATAACAGAAAAACAACCTTGAATTTTTTTGATTCGAAGTAGCGTACATCTAAAATACACCAAACCAAGTCATTTGTCCATATAAAAAAAATAGTAGACATAAATAGATATACCCGCCATCTACATTATTCACAAAAATTTAATGACCTACTACATGTTTCATAGCTAAATATACTCATTATGTACATCATTCAAAAAAATGTATATCCAAAAATCATGCAAAAAGGCATCGGTCTTCCTTTTGCTTTTGTAAAATAGTGTCGACACCTCGAAAGCTCCAAATCATGTTGAAGTTCATTGATCTCATGAGTTTGATATGACGACTTTCAAGTCAACTCCTTCATCTAAATAAGACAAATAAAATCACATTTTGTTTTTCACATCTAAATAAAAAGGAATATAAAAAAATATTAAAAAACATGTGACCTTCATTTTTATAGACTTAGAAGAATTTTTCAAAATCTCTTACAAGAACTTCAATGCAAAAAAATCACACATAATTTCCCTCATTATTTAGGGACCTGGAAATAAAAGAGTTAGTATATTACCCATATCATACGTGAATACATAAATATTGAATTTAATTTATTGAACAAATACCTTAACATTCTCCTAGTCTAGTAGTGATCTTTTTCCTTTGATTACTAAAAACGATCACGATCATATTATCTGACAATGATACACCTTTCACATCCCTCTAAGTAGATGTTCCTGCATAACTTTAAAATAATATATATAAATCTCTAGTGCAACGTAAAATACAACATATAAATTCTAGTTTTTCTAATGTATTAAGTCGTGTATAATTTATGTCAAAAAGATTTTTATATATCACAAATCATTAGAAAAAATTTAAAAAATTTGGGTAGAGTTTCCTCTATTTATAGAACTATCCGCATTGTTTAAGAATTAAAAAAATCCAACAACAATATATATCGAGTGGAATCAATATTTATCTTATTAATAGCGCTACTTACACCACTAATTTTTGGAGTTTTTTATACCAATTTCGAAGCAAGAACTCTGTAAAATTTAATAAAGAAACTTGCAAAACATAGATAAACAAAATCTACTATAACAAATATAGCACATAAAATTCTTTAACATAAAGATATCCATCACTTGTATCCAAATCACAGAGTATCCCATCCAAATTCTTAGTGCATGAATCACTCTTTTGTAAGTTATTGAATTTTTCAAAGGATCATACAATTTACAATGGCTCACTAACAATGCTCTCACTGGAGTATGATAAACAATAATTTTAGCACATATAAATAAAGCATCAGTAAGTATATATAAAAATGAGGGACATACCACTAGAAAAATCAACAATGGAAGGAAAACCTTCAAGTGGATGAGTAATTTTTCCAACAACATAAATTAATGATAAATCAAGAACTATTATGATTATATAAAATTTCCCCACCATCTTTACATAAAAAAATGAAAAACAAAAAACATATGAGCATATGTAATGACTTGGAAATAACAGTAACATTAAAGAGAATATCTTTTAGTGATGAAAAAAATATTGACACGGGGATGTTTTTGTCTATTTAAAAGTATCCCATCCTCTATTCTGGTAGTTTTTAACTACATATTCATAAATACAAACTTAGGGATCATATATGAATAATTATTGTTGTGTGTAAAAATAAAATTAAGTTGCAAAACCTTATTTGTGGAAGTAAAAGGAAGAAACTCAGAGTGAGCTAGAAAATTTAGGAGACTGAAGCTTAAATATAGTCATGAGGTGAATAGGGAACTGAAGAATTTCTAAACTTAAATATTATAATAATTGTTTAACTACACATATCCTAATTAATTGTGCTTAACTGATAGGCACATTATAATTTCACTAGTCATATTTTGATTTGTTTATAGGATTTAACCCATTGTGAAGAATAACCCAAACCGGCTGAAAATGATCATCTTATTGAGTACACTGTCGATGAATTAAACGTTAATTACACATATCCTTATAATGCATGTAGCAAGTCATAATTAATAAAAGTACCTAAAGCCTGAAAGCCTTTGTTGATGCATTCTCGGAGGGTACCTGAGCACGAACCATAGTAACTGAGAATTCATAGACACCATGTAGAAAAATTAACATTTGTAAACATCCCAAAGTCGGTGCAAAATGAACAATCCATAGTTAGTGAAAAAGAAGTAAGAATCGTAGTGACTGAGCATTCCAAAAACTATGCTTCCTCTTAGGGGTCTTAAAGTGATGAAATAAGAAATTAGAAAGGTTACGCTTGTCTTCGTCGACCCATATAAAATGATGAAATTAAAAAGGTTGCTCTTGTCATCACCGAACTGCAACCACCATGCTTCTAACATACGCAAGGTAATTCACTTCCTATCTCCATTATTCGCAGGCACGAGAATTATTTATGTTGACAACAGGAAACTTATTACTTCTGTATCATCAACCTTCAACAGGGCACCAATGACTCCTAATCTAGTAAGCCTCTAGTATTCAAAAGGCGTAGACTTGCTGCTTGTGTTGAGAAAAGGGTATAAATATAAAGGAATATGGGCATTGAGGAACAAAATTTTTATTTATGGGTGAGGAGCTACACACTGAAGAAATTCAAGTGCATTGCAAACTCTATTTGATTGTGTCACAGTCAGGTTCGGTGGCAATAAAACAAGATATATCGAAATAATATCCTGAATGAGTGCAACAATAGTACCAAAAAGAATTCCACATGATAGGAGCCATCTTGAAATAATTCCTTATTCTTGGAGAGTTCAAGAAGAGCGTTTTGTCTAAGATCGGAGTTGCTGAGATCATGGGGCATATATCTACAAATTATCATGGGGATACGTATCATTTGATTTCTAAGAATTGCATATTACATGTGAAGTTTTTATGCATCTTGCTAAAAATTACAGACTCATTGAGATATAAGGGTACACTAGTTAGATCACTACTGTGTGACACCCCGCCCAATTAAATAACGGGTGATTAGCCCTTTATTAAATTAAACAGGTTTTCCACTTGATTCATTCTTAGCATCACTGTCGAAAATAATATTAATTACTACTCACCTATTAGTTAATTAAGCCGGTGTTAAATTTTATCTTTCAGTACCCCGATAATAATAATAATAATAATACTAATAATAATAATAATAATAATAATAATAATAATAATAATAATAATAATAATAATAAGAAGAAGAAGAAGAAGAAGAAGAAGAAGAAGAAGAAGAAGAAGAAGAAGAAGAACAACAACAACAACAGCACAATTAATAAAATCTAAACCATCACAAGAAGTAAATAGATAAAAGTCTTGCCGAATAAACCATCGGCTAGAAATCTAAATCCCAAAATAAAATCAACAGCAAATAAATGAAGGCCAATATAAGTCTGAACTGAATAACTAAATAAATAGAGTCTAACTAGGTAAGAATGCTCGACTAAGATACTGAAATGAAACCCTACATTAGGAATGAAAGATGGAAGCGTTTAATCAAGTCCTATAACCTCCACAGTGCTGCAGCTAATCGTCCCTGAAATGAAGTCAAGTCTGGCATCCCTGTGGCTGGACACCTAAAAGGTTTTGAAAAATATTTATAGCAATGGTTAGAATTCAAAACATTTTGAAAACATTTAGCAAGTATTTATCACAATTTAAAATCAGTCATTAGATACACATGTTAGGTTCATGTACACTCTCTTAAGTTTTCTCACCTCTCAACTATAGTGCACGCCTAATGCTTTCTACTTATCCCTCCTAGCTGTACTACCTATGCTAACTAGAAATAAGTATCTAACTCACTTGTGACATATTTAAATCCCCGTGCCGCCCATAGAGCATGCTACCCAATAGTTAACGTTTCTCGTAAGTTATTGGTGTTGATATTAACATTTCTCTTATGTTCTAATTTAACCCGTTAATTAAGTTTCACTACTTAATTCATTTCGTAGATATATAATATCTAACTGTCTACTGTCACACGTAAGTAGAATATCCACACAAGTATATATATATTTATCTCAGTAATACATAATTAAGTCGTCTCTCAAAATCACCACCGTGAAAATAGGCATACTCTCCTATCAGTCCATGTTCCTCTCGTACTAAAATAATGACTATTGGTTCGGCATGTCTCCTCAAACCCAAAATAAAAAAACAAGCAATGGATGCGAACTTTGTTATAAGCCTTTGGGCCACGCACATACCTAACGTACCCAAATGACATGCCAGTCCCACAAATACATGACACATAGTGAGCCACCCTAAGTTCTATGTTCTGGGGCACAAATTCAGACCTCACTAGAATCGTCAAGGTGGAATTGCCTACTGCGCGGGAACCTCCATGATAGCAAGCAGCTTAGGTATCTTAACATTTAACAAAAATCATATAATAACTATGCACATAACCTAAATATTCATTTATTCAGTAGGTATACACACAACCTAATCATTATACTTCGTACGTAGTATATATCACTCGAATACTCGCTGTACTTATTGTTTTAGGATTTTACTCATTATCGTATAAATCCGGGTATTATTCTCAAAGCTAAGGGTCCTATTTACCCTGTTTTTAATTTAGTAGTTAACTCAATTATACACTACTGGTCTACAAAGCAAGTTTACTAGGAATTCTCGTAAATCATTCTCATTCTCTCGAATTAATTACGTCACAATTTAAGTCCGTTTAATTCTCGTCTTGATTCTCACAATAAGACTAAGTATTAATCCCATCATAGGCCTACTTTAATATAATAAGCCCCTCATCATATTTTAACAAAGTCCCAAAAGTTTCCCCGATAAACTATAGGCGTTCTAGGCTTAAAAAGGAAATTTCACATTATTTGGGAAACCGAATCGATTCGCCCAGGAGGTCGAATCGATTTGCTTTTCGAATTGATTTGCCCCTGGGTCGAATCGATTCGAAATGTAGTTGATTATATTCTTCCTCTACCAAGTTGCTTTTTTCACCATTTTTCTCATTCAATTCTACATGATTCTTTACCAAACTCTTATCCAATTTTCTCAAATATTATACACATGTATTAGGATTATTCCTAACGTAAATAAACAAGACCTCATTATTTCTACCAAAGAACAGATCAAATCAAATTTTCATCAAAACCCCTAGATTTTGTGTTCTTTATGAGTTCTTATCAATTTCTCCAGATTTATCCCATTTAAATCCTCCTATATCATCTGGGTTTGAATTCTCTACATACATAGACTCACTCTACATGCAATCCTACCCAGTCTATGAGTTTTAATTCATCAAAACCTTAAGAATAATTCATTAAATCATAAGTTTTAAAACCCTACACTACATGGGTATTATAACTTCAAAATAAATTTCCAATAAACACTTGCCTCTTATCGTTATGATCTAATTTCGTGATGAATATGGGTTTGTTTGTCTCTCTTCCAATCCTCACTCCAAGGTTGATTGTGGTGCAAGAAAAAGCTTGAATTTCGCAAGAACTCTCTCTTAAGCATCATGAATGACTTCTCCTTCATCTCTAATGTCCTCTCTTTGATATCTAACCTCTCAACCCTAGCCTCTCCAAACTATTAGATGATATAAACGTTGGAAATTCGTAGCTATATTGACCCGAGGTCATCGAGTGACTAAAATGCCCTTATACAGTACCGATTTAGTCTAAAATTATCCCGGAACCCAAATAATACCCCCGGGTATACTATTTTGACTATTTCGACCCTTTCGGGGTCATCTGTGATCCCGATATCATCATTCGAGTCACTATAAACAAATATCCTATCTCGACCTCAATTTAGTCCGCATGCGACTCCCGGTTGAGATAAATTCGATTACATCAATATCACTCACTATGACGCGTAATAATTTTCATAAATTACTTACTATCCACTTAGTAAATTCAATACCTAATATTAATCATCATTTCTCTCCCGATTAATATTTAATGACCACATTATTATTTAATTCAATTAAATTACATCACTCGTGTAATTTAAAAAGAAACGAATTAATTAAATTTTAAATACGCAAAAATATGGGGTATTACATACTTCCCCCCTTACAAAGGAATTTCGTCCCCGAAATAAGGTTATACTTATGGAAAATAACTATGTATACTGCTCATGCATGTCATCCTCTCACTCCCATGTAGACTCGTTAACACTATGGAGTCCCCACTGAACCTTGATTAATGGTACCACCTTAGACCGTAGCTTTCGCTCACTATGATCTGGAATAGCCACGGGTCTCTCCTCATACGAGACATCTGGATGAAAATCAATCTACTCAAGTGGAACGTGCCAGAAAGCTCTATCACTCCTCCTATTCTTCTTTAACAATGCCACGTGGAACACGTGTATTCACTGTAGATGCTCCTATAAACCAAGCCTATAAGCTACTGGTGCCACTCTCTCAATAATAGGGAAGGGTCCCATATACCTCGGGGCTAGCTTCCCCTTCTTGTCGAACCTCATGACCCTTCATGGGAGACACCCGTACCAACACTTGGTCATCAACCTCTAACTCAGTGTATCTCCGATCTTCATTCGCATAACTCTTCTGCCTGTCCTGAGCTATTCGAATATGTCCCCAAATCAGCTCAATCTTGGCAGTCGTCTCTTGTATTATCTCCAACCCTAATAACTTGTTATCCCCCACCTCTAACCAGTAGGCGGGCGAAAAATAAGGTCTCCCATAAAGCACCTCAAACGGTGTCATACTGATGGTAAATTTGTAAGAGTTGTTATACACAAACTCTAGCAATGGAAGATATCGTTCCCATCCTCCTCCAAAATCCAAAATGCACATCCTCAATGTGTCCTCTATCATCTGATTAACTCTCCTAGCCGATCCATATATTTGTGGATGGTATGCGGTAATCAATAGAAAATCTGTGCCCATGGCCTCCTAAAAGCTCTGCCAGAAGTGAGACACGAAGATTTTGTCTCTATCGAAAATGATGTTAATCGGTACCCCATGCAGCTTAACTATCTCCGCAATAAACAGTTGTGCATATTGTATCATCTCAAAATTGGTGCGAACTGGAAAGAAATGGGCTACCTTGGTTAGTCGATCCACTATAACCCAAATGGAATCGTGATCCCTCTATGACAATGATAGTCCTGTAATGAAATCCATCAAGAGGTTCTCCCACTTCCACACTGAAATCTCTAGTGGTTGTAGAATCCCTGAAGGCTTCTGGTGATCTACGTTAGCTAAATGATAGGTAACACATTTCGAGATAAACTCTACTATCTTCCTCTTCATCCCTGCCCACCAATACTGTCTTCTCATGTCCTGGTACATCTTATCCCCACTGGGATGTACCGTAAACTTCGAACCGTGAGCCTCAGTCATCACTTCCTGTCACAAGTCCTTATCGTCTGGCACTACAAGTCTTCCATTAAAGCATATACCTCCTTCTGAGCTGATCGAGTAAGACTTCCCACCCTCAACTAATAAATGCCGTACTTTGTTGTGGCAGAACTGATCCTCCACTTATGCTTTCACTACCCACAATATAATCTAGGGAGTGATAGTTAAACTTGACGTGCATGATCTGACGATCTCATCATCATGTCTGATCTCACTTCACTTCGCCTTTCATACCTCTACAAACTCCCAGTGGGTCTTCGGCTCAACGCGTCTGCTACCACGTTAGCCTTCCCATGGTAGTATATCAAACTGGTAGTCTTTCATGAATTCTAGCCATCGCCTCTGCCTCATGTTCAGATTCTTCTATGTGAAGAGATACTGAAGTGACTTATGATCCATGAATAACATAAATTGCTCCCCCAGAAGATAGTGTCTCCATATCTTTAAAGCAAATACAACTACTGCCAACTTAAGGTTGTGTATGGGATAATTCTTCTCATGGGTCTTAAGCTTTCGAGACATATAAGCTATTGCCATCTACTCTTTATATAATACACCCCAAGTCCCTACAAGGATGTATTGATATACAGTCGGTACTCCAATCCTTCCCTAGGCAAAGCTAGTATGGGTGCTAATGTCAATTTACCCTTTATCTCATTGAAGGCTAACTAATAGTGATCACGCCACACAAATAGTAACCCCTTACGAGTCAAGTTCGTCAATGGACCCGCAATCTTTGAAAACCCTTTAATAAACCAACAATAATACTCGACCAACCAAGAAAGCTGCGAATCTCTGTCGATGTCATGGGCTGTCCCAACTCCCTCACCGTCGATACCTTACTCGAATCAATAACAATGCTCCCGTCGGACACGATGTGGCTAAGAAACTGCACCTCTCGTAGCCAAAATCCACACTTCTCGAACTTGGCATACAACTGGTGGTCCCATAGTGTCTATAAAACCATATGCAGATGCTTTGCGTACTCCTCCTTAGTTTGAGAGTAGACCATAATGTCTTATATGAACACGATCACGAACTAGTCAAGAAACTCCCTGAATACCCTATTCAGGAGTACCATGAACACTGCTAGCGCATTGGTGAGTCCAAACGGCATCACCCTGAACTCGTACGACCCGTACTGCGACAAAAAAAGACATCTTAGGAACGTACTCCTCTCGAATGCGCAACTGGTAATATTCCGATCTCAAATCAATCTTAAAGAAGTACACGAATCATCTCAACTGGTCAAATAGGTCATCAATCATCGGCAACGGATACTTATTTTGTATTATGACCTTGTTCAGCTCCCTGTAGTCTACACACAAGCGAAGCAAACCATCCATTTTTTATAAATAACACCGGCGCACCCCACGACGATGTACTTCACCGAATGAAACCTTGACCGAAGAGCTGTTGAATCTGCTCTCTTGACTCTTGCATCTCCGAAGGGGCCATGCTGTAAGGTACTTGGGCAATTGGTCTCGTACTAGTTGCTAAGTTGATATCAAACTTGATTTCCCAACTGGGTGTCAACCCAGGTATCTCCTAGAATACGTCCTCAAAATCTTTCACAACTGGAATAAACTTTAACATGATAACTACCTCTTGTGAGGTCTCCTCCTCAATGTAGTACAAGTGTGTGCACGATCCTCCCTCAAGAAGAAGCATCACCACTAAGAACACCCCTGCCCCAGAATGGAGAACACTATAGTCCTCTCGTAACAGCCTATTGTCGACCTGTAACCTTCCAACCAATCTATGCCTAGAATAACATCACATCCCTCCATATCTAACACAAAAAGGTCTGTTGCTAGGATTCGTCTCCCAATAATAATGTCTACTCCTCTACATACCGAGTGTATAACTGATCCACTACCTAATGAAAACTCTACACACATAAGGTGAGTGTTGTCTGTCTCTAAAAGATTGACTGTTCGTGTAAATATAGTGGAAATAAAAGAATACGATGCCCCCATATATAAAAGAATCATACCCTCATGCCCATGAATAGGAAACATACCCTCGATTGTTGGCGACGCCTGAGGTGCTGGTGGCATGGGTACATCCCAGATGTTATACATACGCCTGTAATGTATTTGTCCTTATTGTTGCTGTGGGGATGGTGGTGCTGATGCTGGTGCTAGAGGTAGTAGAGCCTGCTGCTCCTGTTGGGCACCCTACTGATGTGACTTGTCTTGTTGTGGGTAATCTCTCCTTTTATGACCCTGCTGGCCACATATAAAGTACTTCCCCAGAAAGTCTCTCTACCTCTGGCCCTGACACTGGTCTTAACACTAGCCCTGTCGAGGCTGACCCTAGTACTCCCAACACTACTGGCCCCACCGTTGTTCTCTTGGCCCTGAGGAACCTGTTGTTGCTGATTAGGACCCTGTTGGTCCTGCTTGAACCCCTGGTCCTCTGGTCAGTACCCTCCTGACTTGAACCTCTTGTCCTGATCCCCCTGTCGAGAATCCTGTCCTTGCTGTCTCACCATCTGTTGCTGAGGTGCCCCACTGGCACTACTCCCTCCTGTCCTGACTGGCTCAAATCCCCTGCTCTCTTGCTTCCTTTTTAGTGGAAGCGATTGTCTTGGCAATGGAAAAGTGCAGCATTAATGACCTCTGTATAAGTCTGTAATGCTAGGTTGACAAGTACGTGTTGCCTAATCCTCTAGGCCAGTCCATCGATGAATGCTAGGTTGCCAAGTACGTGTTGCCTAATCCTCCAGGCCAGTCCATCCATGAACCTACTCTTCTTCTTTTCTTCCGTGTTCACCTCATCTGGCACAAAGTTAGCCAAACGAGTTAACTTTTCCTCACAAGCATCCACTGATCGCGCACCCTGAGTAACCACACTAAATTTCCTCCTCGTCTCTGTCAGAACAGCTAACAAAAAGTACTTGCGGTCGAACCGCCCGCTCCCAAAACTCTGCTATCGACATAATAACCCTCTCTGCTGAGGTAATAACATACTCTCGCCACTGCAATGCAGACCCCATAAGTTTGAATGTGGAAAGAATTTTCTTCTGAGTGTCGCTGCACTCAATCATACGTAGGTGACGCTGTATGTCCTTTTTCCACTGACATGTTGTTAACACATTCGAGCTCCTCAAAAACTCTGATGGGTGTCGGAGGCCTTTCTGAAAATCCTCCCTAACTTTTTGCCACGACAACGGCCCCGGTTAAGCCTGAATCACTAGTGCCACTGCGACTGTGGGTGAGTCTGTGGAAAGTGGATGACCATGGTTGTCATCACTGCATTAACCGCCTAGGCCACTATCTCGGACACCGGCGCTATAGTCACATCCCCGGTGGTTGCTGTGGCTGAGGCACATCTGGATCCTATTGAGCCTCCCTAACCTTATCCCTGGCCACTGCTCTAGCCTCTCTCTCTCTCTCTCTCTCTCTCTCTCTCTCTCTCTTCTGGGTGGCATTTAAAATTTAAAACGAGTTGTATGAGTTCACAATCAAAACAAAATTTAATAACATAAGTGCAATATCTCAAACACGTGAAGATAAAAGAAACAATCCTTATAATAGGGCTCTATATCAAAAGAACGATACAATGAAATCGTAGTAAGTCGTACAGATCTTATGGACACTAGAACCTGATGCTCTGATACCATTTGTGGCACTCCGCCTAATTAAATACACGGTGATCAGCCCTGTATTAAATTAAACAGGTCTCCCATTTGATTCATTTTTAGCATCATTGTCGAAAATCATATTAATTACTAATCACCTATTAGTTAATTAAGCTGGTGTCAAATTTTATCTTCAGTAAATTGATGATAATAATAATAATAATAATAAACGAAAACTAATTTTGAACATTCACACAATTAATAGAGTTTAAACCTCACAAGGATTATATAGATAAAAGTCTTGCCGAATAAATCATCAGCTACAAATCCAAATCCAAAAATAAAATAAGAAGTAAATAAATGAATCCCAATATAAGTCTGAACTGAATAACTGAATAAATAAAGTCTAACTAGGGCAACGCGCCTAATTGAGATACTAAAAGGAAACCCTACACTAGGAATGAAAGATAGAAGAGTCTAATAAAATCCTGCAAGCTTCCATAGGGCTGCAACTAATCGTTCCTGGGATAAATTGTCAAGTCTGGCATCCTTGTGGCTGGACACCTAAAAGGTTTTGAAAAATATTTATAGCAAAGGTTGGAACCCAAAATATTTTGAAAACATTTAGCATGTATTTATCACAATTTAAAATCAGTTATTGGATACACATGTTAGGTTCACGTACACTCTCTTGAGTTTCCTCACCTCTCAACTATAGTGCACGCCTAATTCTTTATACTTAACCCACCTAGCTGTATTATCCGTGCTAACTGGACATAAGTATCTAACTCACTTGTGACAGATTAAAATCCCCGTGTCTCCCATACAATACACTACTCGATAGTTAACGTTTCTTATGCATTATTAGTGTTGATATTAACATTTCTCGTATGTTCTCATTTAACCCATTAATTAAGGTTCACTACTTAATTTATTTCTATAAATATATACTATCTAACTGTCTACTATCACACTTAAGTAGAATATTCATACAAGTATATATATGTATCTCACTAATACATAATTACGTCGTCTCTCAAAATGACCACCTTGAAAATAGGCATACTCTGCTATCAGTCCATGCACCTCTCATACTAAAATAATGACTCTTGGTTCGACATGTCTCCTCGAACCCAAAATCAAATAACAAGCAATGGAGGCGAACATAGTTCTAAGACTTTAGGCTACACATATACCTAACGTACCCAAATGACTTGTCTGTCCTACTAATACACGACACATAGTAAGTCGCTCTAAGTTCTTTGTTCTGGGGCACAAATTCAGACCTTACTGAAATTGTCATGGTGGGATCGCCCACTGCGCGGGAACCTTCGTGATAGCAAGCAATGTAGGTATGTTAACATATAACACAAATCATATAATAGGTATGCACACAACCTAAATATAAATTTATTCATTAGGTATACACACAACCTAAATATATATTTATTCATTAGGTATACACACAACTTAATCATTATACTTCGTACGTAATATATATCACTCGAATACTGTCTGTACTTATTGTTTTACGATTTTACTCACTATCGTATAAATTCGAGTATTATTCTCAAATACAATAGTCCTAGTTATCCCTTATATAAATTCAGTAATTAACTCAACCATACACTACTGGTCTACAAAGCAAGCTCACTCAGAATTCTCGTAAATCAATCTCATTCTGTCGAATTAATTACGTCACAATTAAAACCTATTTAATTCTCGCCTTGATTATCGCAATAAGACTAAATATTAATCCCATCATAGGCCTACTTTAATATAATAATTCCCTCATTATATTTTAACAATGTCCCAAAAGTTTCCCCAATAAACTATCGACGTTTTAGGCTTAAAAAAGAAATTTCACATTTTTTGGGAAACCGAAACAATTCGCCCAGGAGGACAAATCGATCCGTCGTAGGGCCAAATCGATTCGAAATGCAGCAGATCATCTTCTTTATCTACGAAGTTGCATTTTTCACCATTTTTCTCATTCAATTCTTCATGATTCTTTACCAAAATCTTATCCAATATTCTCAAACATTATTAATTTCCGAACGTAAATAAAACATCAAGACCTCTTGATTTCTACCCAAAAACAAATCAAATCAAATTTTCATAAAAACCTAGATTTTGTGTTCTTCATGAGTTCTTATTAATTTCTCCAGATTTATCCCATTTAAATTCTCCTATATCACCTGGGTTTGAATTCTCTACATACATAAACTCACTCTACATGCAATGCTACCCAGTTCATGAGTTATTCATTAAAACCTCAAGAATAATTCATTAAATTATAAGTTTTAAGACCCTACATTATATGAGTATTATAACTTCAAAAGAAATTTCCAATTATCCCTTGCCTCTTATGGTTATGATCCGATTTCGTGATAAAGATGGGTTTGTTTGTCTTCTCTTCCAATCCTCACTCCAAGAATGATTGTGGTGCAAGAACAAGCTTGAATTTCTCAAGAACTCTTTCTTAAGCTTCAAGAATGGCTTCTCCTTCTTCTCTAATGCCCTCTCTTTGATTTCTAACCTCTTAAACCTAGCCTCTCCCAACTATCAGATGTTATAAACTTTGGAAATTCGTAGCTCTATTAACCCTAGGATACCAAATGACTAAAATGACCTTATACGGTCTAAAATTTCCCTAGAACCCAAACAATACCCCCGAGTATACTATTCTGGACCATTCCATAGTCGTTCGTGACCTCGAAATCGTCATCCGAGTCACTCTAAAAAATATCCTAGCTCTATCTCAATTTAGTCTACACGCTACTCCCGGTTGAGATAAATACGATTATGCTAATATCACTCACTATGACGCGTAATAATTTCCATAAATCATTTACTATTCACTTAGTAAATTCAGTACCTAATATTAATCATCATCTCTCGATTAATTTTTAATAACCACATTATGATTTAATTCAATTAAATTACGTCACTCGTGTAATTTAAAACAAAACAAATTAATTACCGCATTATTTCAATTCTAAATACGCGAAAATGCAGGGTATTACACACTGAACTAATTAATGGACTCAGATTTTGAATATACATTTCCCCATTTCGCATAATGAAAGAAAAAAAATATAATTAGTAATTTACCATTGTCTCAGGAGAATAGTGGACTTGAACAATTAATTTGTGTGCTATAAATACTATATTAAGAACATATGAGTGCAATTAAATTCATACTAGATTCAATACAAACAAGAAACCCAAACATCAATATTTAACAAGTTCTTGAGGAGAATGATTTATGCCCCCATGACATCGAATAATTAGCATGCCAACCTTATTGAGATGGGACATGGCCATTACATCATGTCCTTGTGAACCCCCATGGCAGAAACAAACATATGATACTGTCTCATAGACACGGGGACCATTACAGCGTGTCCTTGTGAACCTCTCACCTTTACCATTAATCATGTATGTCCAACAATGCCTTTCACAATAGCAACAGGAAGACCTACCACTTCTAGCCTAGTCCCCTTTTCAGTATGAACCTCGATATATCCCCAAACATATTTTGGATCGTACTTGAGCTATAAAAGTTTTTCCTCAATAGTTTCAATATAGAGAAATTTCTAACGAATGATATAGTTGAAGGTGTAGCCAAATTTTAATTGAAGTCATTTTCGGAAAGAAAAAGGAAAAGAATTTGAGCATTGAAAAATAAGTAGGAGTAAAATTTAAGGATGAAGTGGGTATCCTAAGTCTTCCCTAAGCAGATTCGAGGTCCAATTAAAAACCCTATGTTTCAAGGATTTCCTCAAGGAAGCCAAGTTATGTATTTATAACTGCCCTGTATTAAGGAATATCACGGACATAGTATTTATAGATGATTGTGAGGTTTAATTGAGACTGCTCACGATTGGGTTCTCCTTGGCACACTTATCCGAAATTATATTGAAATTCTCGATAAGGTTTTGTATATTATATCTTCTTAACATATCAATACAATTTTGCTGAATATTTTTAGATAAGCTGCCACAAATTTAAGAAGATTACTGGCATTTGTTTTCTTCATTATTGATGTTTTTCCATTTTTTATATTGTGGTCTTCTTGTCCACTTCTCATTATAACTTGTTTGATTTGTAAAATAATAAAATTTGTTATTTTCGATCAGAATTGATATTGATCTAAATGTTGGAAGGCCTGTGAATGTTTAGTTTAATGCTCTTAAAATTTCAACCTCACGGGGTGGTATAATTTTGAACTTTTAAAATTAGATACGAGAATATAAATATATAAATGTACGGATAGATTTATATAGATGTATTCATTTTAAATCCGTGGTGGGTGATTGGTGTTCTATATTTGATTTTAGGCTCACATTTATCCGAATGTTCTTATTTCTCACATATGCATACGAAATCAAATTGTTGAAATGAGTATTTATTAACATTCGTGGATAGACGTCAAAGTAAATAAAACATCCAAAGTGAAATGCCTAGTGTATACCTTAAGAGCCTTTAAATCAGATCAAGGATACCAAGTCGCTGAACCAATCCAAGAGATAAGTTTGCATTCCCAAGATCACTGAGTTTAATAAAAAATAATCAATCAACATACACCACCACATGACGAAAATCATAAGGCATCACTAATCAAAAGTAAATAATAAAATCACACTCTTATAACATTTTTATCACTATAATATGTCACGTGAAACCAAGTGCACTGATGAACAAGCATTAGATCCCAAATTTGCAGAACATTGTTAGGATCAACTAAATTGGACTTTAACACATTTAATGCATCGCTCGCCTTACATAAAACACTCTATTATCAACTAATTTCCATCTACATCAACTAATAGAAAGTGTATAGTAAATATAAGACAAGTTCATCATTTCATTCTACCATAATTTAAAAACTTCCAATGACTAAAACATGTACTTATTGAATCATGAAAAATAATAAACAAAGCACAAAGTCAACATGTAGTTTGTTAAGGTGTATTATGGGATTCTAATCCATGGAAATTTTAAGTTACTTATTTATCATACCGACTTAAAGAAAGCTAATGACCTTTCTGGTCAGGGAAGGATACCCTTGTTGTATATTATGGGCTTGTAATAAAAAAACGATCTTTCAGCCGCTATTCTTATCTGATAATATCGGTACCAAAGCCTTCATCATGTGGGTATTTGTTTTGAGACCCTTTATAATAATTGACATGAAATGGTCTCGTCGTTTAATACATTACTCTATAATTGATGCACTTGTTCCTATTTTCTTGATTTCAACAAGTTCTTCCTGAAATTATGTACGTTGGGCACTTGAAAATCCAAAAAAAAAAAAAAAACTACCAAGACCAAAACTTTTCAATCTCATGTGATAAAAACAAAGCTTATCAATAAACTCTAGATTCTGAAAAACCTCACCAATTCTAAAATGTCACATTAATAAACAAGATTAAGCTACGAAATCCCATATATGGTATTGGCATTTATTAATAAATAAAAAAAATTATAAGAGCAACATCAAAATTCAAGAAAAAAAAGCATGAAAACCCATAAGAAATAACATATATTGTAACTCCTCAATTAGCTCCCATGTATCGTCACTTGGACCATATTCAACCCAACTCACCTAAAATCGCAGTGGCAAAGATAAGACCATTAATATTGCATCATAATTCACATTTCTAAAGAGAAATGACAATATAGAACTAACTAATATAGAAGGTCAAACTTCCAGGTAGTGTTCTACCGGACTACATGACATTGCAAAAATATCATAATGTGTGAATACTTTAGTATTTATTGATGAATATAGTGCCAAATGAAGTATGTCTACATTAATATACCATTCAGGATCTTCAAGTCGCTTAATAAATTAAGTATATTTTATAACCGATAGCATATAGGCATTGCCCAGGACACGTTATTTTTCAAAAACACGAACTACAATACAAGTAAGGTATAATAACCATTTTACACATTGGGCAATTCGTATCAGCATTTGGTAATAAAACAAATCCAGGGTCCTTATTCAATTGAATATGTATGGATAATAATTCCACAAAACCAGGTACTTTAAAAACTAATATCTAATCAAGTCTAGAGTCCATAAGACTTACACGACTCGAACTAATATATATTGTTTTGTTAGGATGAAATATAAGCTTGAACAAAACCGATCAAAGAGTACGACCCAACCCCAACAGAAGTAATTCAAAATGCAGATTAAGAAATATAAATAAAAAAACTCGTTCAATAAAGATTTTGTTAGTTCAAATCAGAAGAAAAATCAAGTATATCAGAATTTACACACAAGGCAAGAAATAATCAGTTGAACTTGAAACTGAAAACAAGATCAGTTAACTAAACTGAGATAGAGATATATAACTATTGATGCATTTTCTGAGGGTACCAAACAAAAATGGGGTATCCAAAAGACTACAAGAATAATCAATGATGAACATGTCTTTCAATTAAAAAAACTGATATTCACAATTCTAGAATTCCTAAAACAAGATAGCCAGCTCATATAACTACACTCTTGGAGGCATTTTATCATGGAGTTCATAAAAGTATAATTGAATATTATGACTAGGTGTTCTACTTAATTACACAACCACTATAAAAGGTTTGACTATGTAGTTGAGTTGCAATTGATAAAAGAATAACTTATGGGCTTTAAAAAGGTAGAACTGCATTTGTAAGGTTCTAAAAATCATCATTGGAAGAATAACTAAATCATGGAACTGCATTAAAGAGAATAAAGTAAATTTTATTATAGTAAATTAAACTATTAAAGGGTTAATTATAACGAGACTGATGGATCTACCACTGCATAATCCATAGTTAGTAAGTGCAAAATTAGATGAGGACACATAACTGAAATATAATAATACCATTCACACAATTCAGCGAGGTTCTAAAAGTATAACGTGTAACATGCATAATTTATAATACAATCTATTAACTACTAAATTATATTTGACATAGTTTTCTTTCATTTTTCATTTCATTAGTAATTCACATATCCAATAATACAAATGATATATTTTGCAATTATAAACACCATTGTCGAATATAAAAAACAAAAACACATACCAATTCAGGCCGAAGCCATGTAGCACAGTGATGCAATAAGTGTAAGGTAGTTTTGTTCAACCTAAAATTGTGTATTATAGTTCACATGAAAGTGAAAGATAATTAATTAAATCATATATCGAAAAAAGAGGAAACAACTAATTAATGTCTAACATACGCTCAAACTCCAATCATCTACAAGAAAAACACATCCACAAATATCAATCAAGAAATCCTAACTTAAATTATTTTTATGCAGTAGGCTACTAATTACGAAGGTCCGTCGAACATCAAATTTCAAAAGAAAGTCGCTATTTTGGGTATTAGGAGAGCATAAATAAACGGGCACAACCAAAAAACTGTATAAAAATTATGATGAAGAGATCTCTTTTCGATACTAACTTGTCCATTTTTTTCCTCCGAACTGGAAATATTATGATGATTTTTAATGACACAACCTACATTACTCAAAACCCATGAATAAGTAATAAATTTCAGTATAACACAAATAAAAACATAATAAAAAAAACCGTAATTTTGAACAAAAAACTTATATTGAACCCAAGTTCCAAAAATATTCAGTTTGAACCCATAACGTCTAGCATTGAAACCCTATAATTGAAGCAATAACCCCCCCACCCCACCCCAAAAAAATCGAATAATGATAGACATTGAGTGTATCTTTCGATCGGTTATGGTAGAGCATCTTTGACGAGAAATTAAAAGTGAGAAATCTACAAAAAAAATCCATAATCAGTTAAATCCTCTAATTTCAAAGCCATCAAATAAAAAACCTCGATTTGAAACATTATTTTGTGAAGGTAAAAAAATTGATTCCGTGAAAAACATTTGTGTGTGTGTGTGTGTGTGTGTGTGTGTGTGTGTGTGAGAGAGAGAGAGAGAGAGAGAGAGAGAGAGAGAGAGAGAGAGAAAACTCCAAAGACAACAATTGGCCCGAGAGGATTGCAGAATAACTTCTTTTTAGGAAGCCGAAAAATAATTTGGATAGAGTTGGGAGATGAGGAAATATCTTCTTTTGTTTCTTTTTTCATTTCTCTAATCAGTGCGCTCGAACGAAATTTGGGAAAATATTATTTATTAATATTTAGTGACATTTTTATGAAAACTGTCATAATAGTAGTAGTATTGTAATTTTAATGACATTTGTGTATAAATTATCATAAAGTCAATTTTAAAATGTCTATAAGGGTCATTTTCTTGTAGTGAAAATACTTGAGTTATATAATTGTCGTGAAGTGAAACTTGGATAGTTGATTGTGTGATAACGAATAATAAAACATTCATGGGCCAGAGCGGTGGGGAAAATCAATCCATAACTAACGTATTGAACAACCCAATGGTTTATTACTCCTATCCAACCAAACTTATGATTACTCATTAAGTCCTTCTACATCGACTCATAAATGTGACACATTTAGTGTGACACACTGACATGTCGCATCTGTATTGGCTCGTGTCCAGGGACTGTAGTGGTAGAGCCAAGACACAAGCGGGGAGGGGCGACACGTCAATGTCGCAATTTTGAGTCGTACTAGAATTTCCATTACCCATTACATGTCTAAATGGAATGAAATAAAAATAAAAAAAAAAAAATCCTAACCTCACTAAAATGTCTTATGGACATAATTTTTTTCGAAAAGTATAACATAATTAATAAATTCCCCCTTTCTTTTTCAATAATGCTTTACTATTACTAAATTTTCTCATTATTTCTAGAATTCAAGCTTCCAATTGTGTTTTCGATTCCTAAGAAAAACATTTCCTATCAATCTTTTGGCAAATACCATTAGAATGAAGATGGTGTATTTACTTTTTTAGCATTCACTTAATATCATAAACTATCCTTACACTTTAAATCAACGAATAATCCAAGAGTAACCTCTAGGCATATGAACAAATTATGGTTATGTTAGAAAGGCATGAAGTATAAATGCGAAGAAATGGAACTTGGAAAGTGGATTGTGTGATAACGAATAATCATAAATTCATTTGCCTAAAAGGTAGGGAAAAATAAATCAACAACTATGGTATATAATAACTCGATGGTAAACTAAGCCACTTCAACCAAACATATGTTTACCCAATGGAACAAGAGGTGAAATTTGCATGTCCAAATGAAATGAAATAAAAGAATCCTAATTTTTCCTTCACTAAAGTCTTATGGACATCATCACAACGATTCTCGCTGTTGGGTTCTCCATTCATTTGTTGATGTAGATATTTCCAATCACCTATTAATGAAATTTTTAACTAAACTTTATAACAAGTCATAGTTCTTGCTGAGAATAACTTTAATTGTTGATTCGTCCTTGTATACACAGAAGGTTGGACCTGGAATGAACGAAGATCACATCCTCTAATTTGGCATAATAAGGTATCCACTCTCCACCTGATTTTATCAGTGCATGCACATCACACAACATGAAATGTTAATATAATGACATAATTTATCAATTTAACTAATTGATTTATTAATCCAAATCACACTAAGGTTGTTAAAAATGCACAACCGGATAGGGTGGGGATTCAAGCTCATATGTAGCAATAGAGAGAGAGAGAGAGAGAGAGAGAGAGAGAGAGAGAGAGAGAGAGAGAATTTAGTAGGAAACAACAAATTGATTCAAAATTAGAATTGAAGTGTCAAACTCAAACCCAAACCCAAAGGTCAAAACTGATGGAGTATGCAACATTGTATATGTTAATATGCCTAACAAAAGCTAAATATTTTGGGGGTATACATCGGGTGTGTATTTTTATATCGACTATGTGGGTGTGTGGGTAAGTGATGTGTTTATATAGTAAAGAGGCCACCCAAAACATTAGTTCTCATAAAACAAAAATAAATAAAAGCATGGAAAATATAGCTCGTACATTGTAGAGGATTGATCAAACCAACTAAGAGATCCATTTGGGTTGTGTGCACCAAATGTGGGACTCGTAAGGAACGAACAAAGTAACACCCGTTGAGTCCAGCGAAACAACTTTTGTTGACAATCAACCATAAGGCATTTTTTGGGTTTTGTTTTTGTATAAATAAACATGCAATAACTTTTACTAATACCCCAATTATCGATTTCTTTTAAAAATGAAGCTATTAAAAGTCTATAATGTCCCTTTTAACAGCCCCTAATCAACCTTTAAAATTCAAAAAGTCACAGCCAAATGTCCTACAAGTTCGATAATCAACTTGAAATTAAAACATGATCTCTATCAATAGTTCCAATCTAACTCAATACAGAACCTAGAATGAAACACGATCTTTATCAATAGAAAAAAAATAATCCAACCCACAAAAGAAATTCGACAGAAGAATCTTGATTGCGGGTCAAATTTCAATATCGCCTATCAAACTTGTATGAGATTTAAAGGAAGAAAGATCATGGATAAGGAACTCAAATTTGAGTGGTAATTTCCAGTGGTCTCTGGATGAATTTACTCCTACCATGATCATCAGGAAATTTTCTTAATTTGATGGAAGAGAGATTAGGAGAGCACGTGCACAAAAAATATCGTGAACCATTATTAGAAGGTATTCTTTGGAGTTTGTTTTCTATCAGTTTAATAGATTTCTTTTTATAAAAAAGTGTTTTTATATGCACCACTTATTTTGGTTAACAACCCCCGACTAATAGAATTAGTTGGTTTAACAAAAAAAAGTAACAAAAAGACATATATAACCCTTTTATAATCACCCAACAATAGTTCTGCAGTTCTAAAAAAAAAATCTGGATAAAGTAGATAAATCTCAAACGGCAAATCGAAGCTCAACAATCATAAATGAAAATCATAATGGTATAATTGAACCAATTGTATGGAAATGGTTGAGTTCCAATAGGAGTCAACCAACAAATCTGTAAGTTACAATTTGTGTAAAACATGAATTAAAAAAAAGGAAAATTATCAAACTCCCCCCCTATTTGAATACAATCAGGGTGAGTTTTTTTACCCATTTATTATAGTGACTGTGTGCACTTGTGAGACTCAAATGGTTTATGTTTTTTTTTCCATTTCTTTACGTATTTATGACAGTGACTTTGTGTAGTTGAGACACAAATGGGTCTGTGAAAAAAATGGGAAAAATCTCCCCCTACTTTTTGTGAGAACATAATGAATTTCTCTCTCAATTAGTTATTGATGGTATTGGAAATATTAGGGGATGATATTTGCGATGGTCGGCTATAGTCAAATGATAATTTCGATGATCAAGGATGCTCGGTGTACGTTTGCAGGTCGGCGATGGTCACTGTCCTGAGTATTCAATTCAACTTTTCCTTTTTATTCAATACACCGTGAGATGGGGGCTTTGTTAAATGTATTTTAGCCCATAATTGTGGGTTAATAGAAATGGGGGGTTATATATAGAAAAGTTGGGTTTAAATAAAAATAGCCTTATAAAAACCCCATTTGATGTGGGCAATTAAACGGTTACAAGCCCATTTGTGTGGGGGTGTTGTTAAAAGACTATATGGGTTTTATATAAAAGAACCCTTTTTAATGCCAATAGACGAAAATCGGAGTGGTGTTGGTAGAAAGGGCTGGCGGGGGTCCCAAATCGTTCAGAATATTAGTAAACAATTTAAACTTTGTTTATTTAAACTTTAGTCTTAATAACTCCCACATACATTTAGTTAAAATCCACAATTTTTAAAATTATGAACAACTCTCGAATTTTATATTATGTTATGGTTTGATCTTCCTATTAACACAGTAAACATATACGGGGTACTCAAGTATAAACTCATGTTGTTGATCTTGTATCATATTAAAAAGATGTGGTAAATAGTACTTATAATTGTCTTCACTAATATATGTCATTGTCCTTGAAAAATATAAACTTATGTTATTGATCTACGAAAGCATACGATGACATTTGTTACTTTTTAAGATTTGTTCTCTCATCTTTATTATAAAAAAATTTAAGTAAAGAAGATGTGGAAATTAATATAGGCCAATGAAATAAGTTACATTAAGTCACAACTTGAAATAAAGGATTTCGATGAGGAGGATTTTCCAATGGTCTGACATCGAAAGAGATATCCTTATCACCAAACCAGTCATAAGGACAACGGTTAGAAGATGAATAAACGAAATTTTGGTGACCGCATAGATAACCAAACGCACTAAATTAGCATGCACAATGTAACGGACTAAAGAAATGCCATAACCAGTGTGGTCGAACGCTCAACTTCATTAGACGAGCGACCTTTAGGCTATTTGAATCTCAAAGAGTTTGTCAGCTTACCATTACTAACATGACTAATGCATTCCCTGCTAACACGGTCAGGAATATCAGTGAATGAGCAACGTGAGAGTGCATGAAGACTTCAGAGAAGAAACACGTATCTTCCTGAATTCAAATATCCCTGACGTGCATGTTGTTAACTAGGAGAGGCATTGTATTGCTGAATATAAAAAGTCTCTTGTAATATGGAATAATGTAAGCTTAATAGCTCTGCAACCTCCTCTAATTCTCCATTCCCTAAAAGTAATCGAAGATATCTCCCATACCTTCACCATGTGGATGTAGGTTGGTCCTGATCGAACCACGTATATCTATTATCTCTCATGTCTCTCATATCCTTCACTTGATTAGCATTGCACTTATAAATTTATCGTGTTACATTCGTAAACCACATTCCCAGCTCAATATAATTGGCATCATATGTGGGAATGATTGTTTTCAAGGCCAAGAATAAGAATCAAATGATGCAAGTTATTGCTGGGTTGAGAGAACAATCGCAAACTCTTCAAAAACTAACTCGCATAAATCCTCACCCGTCTTCTAATTGACCAACCATCGGTATTAGAGAAACTGGTGGACCAGGCTCCTCCCATAAAACAAATTGCAGAGAACGACGTGCCCCATCCACCTCCTCCATGACCAGCTCTCTCCACCACCATTAAATGGTGAGGGAAGCTAATATGAATACCAGATACACTTGACGTGATTACCCTTTCAGTCGAGAGGTCATGGACTGCCCGATGTCGAGCAATTTCAAGCTCCTCAAAATGGCCTCCTTTGATGGAACCACCGATCCGAGGGACCATATAGACCACCATGGGACCCACATAGACTTTCTAGACAACTCAGATCAGATTAGATGTCGAGCGTTCTCCATAAATCTAAAGGTTTTGGCGAGAACGTAGTTCAATAGCCTACCGCCCAACTCAATAACATGCTTTGAGAATCTCTCTGAACAGTTCGTTCAACATTTCATCGGTAGCCGAATTTGTAGGAAGACCACATATCATCTATTTAATGCACTCTAGATAAGGGACGAGAACCTTGGGAAATATGTGAAGTGGTTCAATGGTGAACTCATTGATCATCTGGATGAGAAGGTGGTCATATCCACTTTCTTACAAGGATTATATAACATCATAACGATTTACTCTCTCTCTTAAAAAATCATGTTACTAACTTGCCAAGTGCCCCCTAGGAGGGTACTCTACCACAAGATTGAGTTAGATCCTGGAGCCAAAGCTTCTTAACTTACTTAGACTTGGGTTAGGTTTAGCAGATGCCTCCCCCCCCCCCCCCCCCCACCAACACAACTAGAATATATTCATTAAGGGGCTTGGTTAAGCTCAGAAAAGAATTTTAGGAACTTTTTGCATGACATAGCTTATAAAGAAGAAGAAGAAGCATATCCACGTAGAAGATACGATCAATAGCCAACAGTCAAGCCATCTGCCAAAAGATTTTGGAGAAAGGAAGTTAGAAGATGAACATGGAAAACGGGAGTTCACCCCGAAGAGACGGTAACAAACTAAAGTTCAATCTCTACTTCTAGTTTCATTAAGACTATGTTAATGATACCAACGATTGTCTCCATATGAAGAGTGAGGTAGAAGAGCTGGTACAAAGATGGAATTTAAGGGAATTTATGCAAAGAAGGGCTCCTCAGAAGGACGAACGGGTCTCCAAACGAAAGGATGATTAGAGGAAAACACGATCAAAATAAAAGGAGACAAGATGAGAAGTTCAAAGAGAAGTAGCCACTTCCAAAGGGTAAGAAGAATAAACGTGATCTCTGGTGGATTCGTTGTCGGGGAAGAATTGATATTGGCTTGATGAGCATATTAGATCTAGAAAAGAGAAATTATGGAGGTACATACGAAGAAATCGACTAAGGATTAAGAGGATATCACCTCCACATCGAAGGACTCTAAAGATATGATGACTCCCCATGATGATCCCCTTTTGATCACAATTGAGATCTCTAAGTGGTCTGTCAAAAGAACGGTCAAAAGGATCATGGTGGATATAGAGAGTTCGACTGACATCATCTATTGGGAGTTTTATGAGCAGATGAAACTTGGGGGAACACGATTGAAGCCAATGAAGGGCTCGCTTTTAGGATTCCCTAAAGAACAGGTATATTTGGAGGGGGAAATTGAGCTCCTCTTCATGATCGTAATGGGGCCAAAGTCGACCAATTTTCAAATGGAATTTATAGTGGTAAGATCACCATTAATCTATAATGAACTAATCGGTTGTACAACATTGAGCATGCTATATGTAGTCTTATCGATCAAATCCCCCACTCTTCGGTTCCCAACACCTAATGGAACTAGGATAGAATGAGGAGGTCGATCATGATCTAGGAGTTATTTATTTTCACCCTTAAATAAAAAAGGAAACTTTTAACATCGATCGGCTAGACCCACAGGAATAAACGACTATGGGATCTCCTTTTGAAGATCTGATTCTGATCCTCCTATATGACAACAATCCAGATAAGGTAGTATATGCGGGATCATCGCTGACTAACAAGAATAGGGAGGAGTTAGTTTTGTTTTTGTAAAGGCACCATCAGACATTTCCATGGAGACAAGAGGATAGACCATATATTGATGCTTTGGTGATGACTCACTAGCTCAAGGTTGTAAGGACAAATTTCCAATTGAGTCAATTTGTATGTATTGGCTTAATTACAGATAAAATATTTTGAGTCATAGGTTAGGATTGGTGTTTCCCTTTCAATCATTTGACACGTTTGATTGAAGTCGTAGCGGAAATGCATCGATAATTATATCATCATTCATTATTTCGTGCTCCTTTACGTCTTTATGTTTCAAGGATCTCTTGGGTATGGATGCGTATATATTTTAATCCCAGGAATATCGATCTGAGGGAGACCACTATGGGGACCACGTGGACTTTCTGGCAAGCCAAGATCAGATTAGATGTCAAGCATTCGCCATAAATATAAAGGATTTGATGAGAACCCAATTCAATAGCCTACTGACCAATTCAATCACATGCTTTAAGAAACTCTCTGAACATTTCGTCCAGTATTTCAGTGGTAGTCAGATTCACAGGAAGACGATGGATCATTTATTTAATGTAATCTAGGTAAGGTATTAGAACCTCGGTGAATATGTGAAGAGGTTTAATGACGAGATCGTACACATTAATCATCTGGACGAGAAGGTGGTTATACCAACTTTCTTATTAGTATTATGTAATAACGTCAAGATCTACTATCTGTCAAAGAATTCTCCTACCAGTATGATAGAGCTTATGAATAAGGTGGGGAAGCATATCTATGCAGAAGATACGATCAATAGCCGACAGTCAAGCCATCAACCAAAAGATTTCAAAGAAAGGAAGTTCGAAAATGAATAGGGAAAGTGGCAGTTCACACTAAGGGGAAGTCTTTAGGTAAACCAAACGTAAATGGAGAAATTCACTCCCCTCGATACAACTATGGGGCGGGTGATAAACATTATGGCTGATTCGAAGATGCTGATATGATTGAACATGCCAAAGCTAATGCTAGTAAAATGTAATATCTACTTCTAGTTTCATCGAGACTATGGTCACAACACCAACGATTTCCTCTGAGTGAAGAGTGAGATCAAAGACCAGGTGTAGAGACATAATTTGAGGGAATTTATGTAAAGAGGGGATTATCATAAGGACGAACGAATCTACAAACGAAAGGATGATCGAAGGAGAAGCCTACCAAAAGAAAGGGAGCCAAGATTATAAGATCAAAGGGAGGTAACTTCCACCGAAGGGGGGAGAAGAATAAATGATCTCTCACGGATTCGCTTCCCGTGGAGAAATGACATTGGTTGGACGAGCATATTGGAGCTAAAAAAGAGAAATTATGGAGGTACATATGGAGACACCAATCGATGATTGGGAGGATATAACTTTCACACCGAAGCACTCTTACAATCTGATCACTCCCTATGACTACTCTTTTTTGATCAAAACTGAGATCTCTAATTGAACAGTCAAAAGGATCATAGTGGATACAGGGAGTACAACTGACATTATCTATTGGGAGTGTTAAAAGTAAATAAAACTTTAGGGGAGCACGATTGAAGCCGGTGAAGATCCTGCTTTTTGGATTCTTTAAAGAGCATGTATATCCATAAGGGGCAATTGAGATCCCTTTCACGATCGGGATGGGTCCAAAGTCAACCACTTTGCAGGTGGAATTTTTGGTGGTAAGATCACCATCATCCTATAATGTACTGATTGGTTTGGGATGCAGTCTTATCGAACAAATCCCTCACTCTTTGATTTCCAACAACGAACGATATGGGGGCAGTACGAGGAGTTCGATCACAAGTTAGGAGTTATTAATTTTCATCCTTAAAGAGAAAAGGGTTACTTTCAATATCTATGGACTAGACCTAAAGGAATAATTGACTATGGGATCTCCATTTGAAGATTTGATTCTGATCCCGTTATATGACAACCACCTAGAGAAGGTAGTATACGAGGATCTCCCAGGTATAAATGCACATATATTTTGATCCTTGAATATTTTATTTTTAGGCGTTTGGATTTTTATAAAATTATTTTTAAATGTTTTAAATTGATTTTATCTCTTTCAATATTTTTTATAAGAAAAATTATTTTTTTCGGGATTTCATTAGAACAAAACTAGGAAGTCATTTGAACGAGATATGGTACTTCGTTAGTGTTGATGCAAAAAACTAGACTAAGCCTAATGAATTGATCACAGATAAATTAAGTAAAACAAAGAATACCCAAGAAAATTTTAAGTGGTTCGGCTTAATCGAATAACCTACGTCCACTATTATGTATTGACTGCCTTGAATTATTTTTCGATCCTTTGCAATCTGGGTGATACAATGTATTTATAGTCGAAGGGGGTCCTGATCGTTGTAATGTGAACGGATGGAATGCCTTTATTTACTAGGCATTTACATCAATACATAATGAGAATTAATTATATCAACGTTGTCACTTCACAAACAATACAGGCTGTAAGACTGCTGTCGCTTGTTGGCTGTACATAATGACTTTTGGCTGTTGGTCGGGCTTCCCAGTTGGTTGGTCAACAAAGTTGGTCGGGTAACTATGTTGGTCCGGATTTTCTATCATGTTGACTTGGACTTATGCCACATAGGATGACACGTGCTGGTGTGTAATTGGTCCATGTAGGATGGTAAATTTTGATATCAACAGAAGCCCCCAATTTTTCATACTTGGAGTTTATGCAAAAGTGTGGAATATTATGTTTTGGCAGTAGCTCAGGCTGTTTGGTTGGCTACAGAGCTTCCAGACATGTGAAATTTATTCACTTTATTGATATTTTTTAGAGCGAATGACAATTTTGTAAATATTTCAAATTTTAGCAAATATTGTTGGGGTATCTTTATCTTTTCATCTGTTAGCCGCTGTAAATTCAATCGTCGTTCGCTTTAATCATTACCTTTCCCAGCTTTCGATGCGTCTTATAAAAGGGCGGTAAAATCTTCTGTCATTATTTACCTAGTACTTCTGATTCTGCTGCTGTGTTCTTTGCTTTCGTGCGATCATTTTCTTTTATGTCTTCAGTTCTTGCTGAATCCTTAAATGTTTGTAAGAATCTTTATTCTCTTATTCTTCTTTGTTTTCTTCATCATGGTTTCCTCTATCGAGCCACTTGATAAGTTCAGAACCAATTTTAATGTTCCATCTTGGATTGTATTAGAACATCCCACTTTTCCTTATGATTTTTTCTCTCTTGCTGAGGGTCATTAGTTCCCCTCCATCTTTATTGCTGAATGTGGCTTCATATTTCCTCCTAATCCCTCGTGTTTGGAGTTTTGTCAATATTTTGACATTGTACTTGCAAGAGTGGCTCCTAACACATGGAGAGTTGTTAATGGAGTTTATAAGTTAAATTAAATTTATTGAACCCATCTAGGGATTTCAAAAATTATGTTTTGTTATAAGTGGGTAACTAGTGATACCACAGTTTATTTGAAAACTAGGGCTGTTAGTAAAGCTTTGGTAGTTAATCTCCCTGATTCTAATAGGTATCATTTTGATCACAGGGTTGTCGTAAAAAATTGGCAACATGCCCCTTTAGTTGGAGCTGCTAAATACCAAGGACCTAGATGTTAACTCTTTGGCATTGGAATAGGTTATTTTATGTTTTAGTAAATTTTCCCTATTTATATTTCATAAAATGTCATACTGACTGTTGTTTAATAATTTATTTTGCAGTTGAGGAAAAAAGAAAGTGCCTTTAGGAGAGTGAAGTAAATTTGAAGGTGTTGAAGTTTATCTGGAATCTTCATAAGGTAGTTGTTGAAGAGCACATTAGGTCTGATTCCTATCTTCTCTAGTATAAAAACATTGTTTCCTCTTTTATTGCCAGACCTACTGCATCTCCTGCTATGATAATTGATCTTGACCAAGAGGTTTCTATTGATTCTGATACTCTTCTATATGAAATTATAAAGAAGATGAAGTTTCTTGATCTTTATAGTGGTGTTGCTTTTGGCTCCCAATCATCTGTTGAAGAAGCTAAGAATAAAATAGGGGATTCTATGAAGCCCCCATCTCCCAAAAGTTTAGTCCCTAAAGATCCATCCCCCAAAGACCTGGTTCTTAAAGGTGTAGCTCCTAAAGAGGTTGAAGTTCCTTCGAAGAGACTTAGGAGAGGGCTTGCAGAGAAGCAAGTCGACCAAGTTACTGACCAACTGTGCTTGGTTGATATGCCCTCATCTGATGTTGTTCCTCCAACATCTATTACTGCTAGTTTGTCTAGGAGGTTAATCAAGTCTTGTACTTTTCCAGATCATAAGGGGGTGGATGCGAAGTTCCCGAAAACGAAGGCCTCTGAATTGGCTATTTAGAACCTTGCATTAGTAAATAATTTCCATTATCTTAGTTTGGTTATCATTTACATTCTTCATATGCTCACTTTAATCTTATTTGTTTACAGTTCTTGGTACATTTCAATAATATGCTGGAGAAGGATGATGCAATCAAGGCTTCTTCTTCTTCAAATGAGGTGGAGGAAGATTTTTCTGGTTTAAAGAAGTCTCTGCTTGAATCTCAACAAGCCTTGGAGACTGAGAGGATCATTTGGGCAGAGAAACTGAAGACAGCTAAAATAGCTCGTTAAACTTCTGGTATAAATGCCCGTGAAGCTGAGAACAGGTCTAAGGAGGCTGGGCTCTAGAAGGAAGAAGTTGTGCACAAGAAAGAGGAAGCTGAGCACCAGAAAGAGGACGCTAAGCACGGGGTAAAAGAACCTGAATGCATGGCAAAGGCTGCTCAAGAGCTTGTGTCCTCTGCCAGAGCTAAACGAAGGGCTACTGTGAAGGTTTCCTTTAGTGCTGGTTAGGACAAGGGATAAAACAAAGCCATTTCTGATGCTTCTGCTCAGATTGAGTATGTGAAGAACAAATGTTTCATAGATGGTTGAGTTACTGTCCTTCAAGAGTTGAACACAAATGGAGACTCTGAACTTTTTCAGAGGCATGTTCATGGTCCTCCAGTCAGGAAGGATGAGGTTGAAGATGAAGCTGCTTCTGATGAGTCTTCAGTTATAGTTGAGTCTACTACCAAACAACCTGAAGTCTATGAGTCTTATATTCCTCCAGCTGAGCAAAGCGAGTAACTCTAGCCTGCAGCCCCTTCTTCTGAGCAGAGCAAGAAGGTTAAAACTGATAGGGAGAAGGTGTAATGTTGTTCGGCATTTTTCTCTTTTACTTTTTTTGTTTCTTTTTCCTTTGTTTTGATTGTAGTTGAACTTTTTGTTATCAATAAAAGAATCTTTTGTTGTTCCTTTCTATCTCTTGTTGATTATACCTGTTCTCCATTCATATTGTTGATTGGTGATTATTTCTTCTTGCTAGTTTATTATGAAGATGGAACAATTGTCTTGCTATGATATCGAGCTACTGAGGAAATGCAATGCTTTTTTCAAAGATGGGCATATGGACTTGTCCGAAGAAGAAATTATTGAGTTGCTCGGTGATGATGCCTCAGAGCAGGTCAGAGAATCCTACAAATATTTGAAGTACTTACTTGATCGGGAGGTAGCAAATAATGTTGCCTATCATGAAATGATAGAAAAACTTTAAGAACAGTATAAGGAATCCACTACGCTGCTGCATCAGAGCTATGAGCATAAATATCAAAGTTTGAGTGTAGATTGGGGCTTTGATAAATTTGTCTCCGTTTATAATCAAAAGGAATCTTTACTTAAGCTTGAAATTAAAGAAACTAGGACTATTGTCAAACTCCTGGAAGAGGAGAATAATAATTTAAGGGATGAAGTAAATCTTCTGAAGTCTTCTTCTGGAATTATTATTACTACTACAAATGAAGGTTATTCCTTTTTAGAAGCGGAGAATGCCACATTGATAGATGAATTGGAGGCCTTGAAAAGCATTAAGTCATCTTCTTCTTCCCGAGCTAGAAATAGGCCTGGCCGAGGAACTATAGAGGAAGTTAGGACCCAATAGGCCCTTGCCAATCAAGCTGCAGGGCAAAAAGCAAAAGATCGAGCTATCGCTGAGATGTCTTAAAATATGCATACTTATCTGAATAACTGTCCACGAAATCCTCCTAATTGGAGGTTATGGATGGGGTACTAAAGAAGCTGCAATCAAAAGTTGATAAATTAACTTTTCAATTTCATAAATAGCCCAGAGAATTTTGGATGGGTGGGTATAATGAAGTCTTAGGACATTATGATGATTGACTTCAACATGCCCAGAACGAATCCTACAAATGGGTTTGGATAAATTCTTTAACTATGCTGAAGGTGGATGGAAATGACTCTTTGTGGGATTGGTATGATCCAGGATTGCTGCAGCTTGACAATCCTCCATTTAAGTTGGATGTTAATTGGGTACTTATTTATCGTATTCCCTAATGTTTGATTTTCAAGTACGTAGGAGATTACAGACTGCATGATGAAATAGATATCATCCGTCCTCCTCATTTTCTTGACTGTCCTAGTAGCAATAATACCAGGATGCTTCAGAACCTTAACTTCATCAACTCTCCTTTTACTTTGGATGATCCTCCAACTAGCATGGATACTGTCTCTAAACCTGAAGGAAAGCGTCATATAGAATAAACTTTTTCTATTTTGTTTTTCTATGTTCGAGCAATAATATGTAATCATTTAATTTAATGAAAAGCAATGAAAAGATTATTTTATGAATGGATCAACTTTTAGTTAATCTTTGAATGTCTGTGAGTGTTTTCTTAGTCTTTGACTCTGAATGGATTAACTTGTAGTTGATCTTTAGTTTTTCATCAGTTCTACTGATATCCTTAGGATTATCCTAAGTTTTATACCAATTAGCAATGTTTCACCATGGTTCTACTAATGTATTTAAATTTTATGCTAATTGCATTACTTACCTTGGTTCCCAGGCGTGAGTGGAATATTTGTCCATCTTTTAGCCCAGTTTAGATGAAAATTATTCATTCGGGTCTTTGTTAACCAAGCATTTGGGACTTATGATTTTGCCTTGCATGGTTTAATATGTTTGACAACCAACTTTGTTGGTGCCTAAATGGATGTCGACTAACTTTGTTGGTGGTTTTATGGATGCTGACCAACTTTATTGGTGGCTTAGTTGTTACCCACCAACTTTTTTGGTGGCCTTCATTAATGCTGACCAACATTGTTGGTGGTTTTAGTTGTTACTAACCAACTTTGTGGTGGCCTTCATCGATGACGATCAAATTTGTTGGTGGCTTTAGTTGTTACTGATAACTTTGTTGGTGGCTTTCATCGATGCCGACCAACTTTATTGGTGGCATTAGTTGTTACCGACCAACTTTGTTGGTGGCCTTCACTGTGTTTGTAAGCATTGTGTTTATAAGTGCACAACACTATTACTCCGAAAAAGAAAACAACAAATAACTATATTGGAAAAGTCATGTTCTGATTGAATTTTGAAATGAACTGAGTACATCACAACTACATTTAATGATAATACTTCTTCAATTGCTCTGCATTCCATGGGTTCTTGAACTCTTCCTCTTCCAAAGTCTCAATCCTATATGTGCCTGGTTGGATAACTGCAGTAACATGATAAAGTCCATGTCAATTGGATTCCATCTTATTGTTCTTCTGAATCACTTTCTTCAAAACACAATCTCCCTCTTTTAAGATGTTTGGCATGACCCTCTTATTGTAGAAACGTGCAATCCTTTGTTGATAAGCTGCATTCCTTAAAGGTGCATCTTCACGGACTTTTTCTAACATATCTAAATCCAATATTCTTATCAAATTGCTAACTGGGGCATTAAAGTTAAGAACTCTATGCGTAGGAAAACCTAGATCAACTAGGATTACGACTTCAGTACCAAACGCCAACAGATATGGAGTTTCTCTAGTAGCTGTTCTGGAAATTATTCGGTAAGCCCACATGATCGAATGCAACTCATTGATCCAATTTCCTTTTGCATCTTCTAACCATTTCTTCAGCCTATTCAGTAAAGTTCTATTAGTTACCTTTGTTTGGTCGTTGCTTTGAGGATGGCCAGTAGCAGAGTGGATTTTTTGGACATTGGATTAGGTGCAGTAAGCAACGAATTCATCATGGTCAACTGTGTACCATGATCAGTTATAAAAGCATAAGGTAAGCCATACCTGCATATAATACTTTTCCAGATCAACTGATAAATCTTTTCATAAGACATATCAATTAATGGTTCAGCTTCCACCCACTTTGTAAATAATCAACAGCTATAACTAGGTACTTGAACCTTGAGTGGTTGGTAGGTGCCCGACCAAGTCAATTCCCCACATGGAAAAAGGCCAGGGTGAAGTGATTCGTGTTAAGAGAGCCAGTAGAGCCTTGCGTATGCTGGAAAACCTATGGTACTTGTTCTTAGCAAAATCTGCACAATCTGCCCGCATGGTTGGCTAGTAGTACCACTACGTATGTATTCGTTGTTACAACATTCTTCCTACTACATGGTCTTCACAGGACCCTTCATGGATTTCTTCAATAAAACCCTTTACCTCAGCTGGATGCACACACCGTTGTAGACCAGCAATTAATCCTCTTCTGTATAACACACCACCATCTAACACATATCTTCCAACTTTGTATTTCATCCTCTTAGCTTCAAGTGGATCGGCTGGAAGAATCCCATCTTCAATATATTCTCTTATGAGATCCATCCAAGACGGCCCCCTATCAACAATAATAAAGTTAACCATCAGATCTTCATCAATGCTACTATTAGCAAGTAGCTCAATAGGAATAGTTCTTCATATCTCCGTTATGGTTACTGAAGCTAACCTAGCAAGTGCGTCTGCTCTGGCATTTTCCAATCTTGGAATTCTGACCATCTGGACAGCTAACAAAGTGGTAATTATTCTAAAGTTTTGGCCAAATATCTAGTCATTAACTCTCCTTTTACCTTATATAAGCTCAACACCTAATTTACCACCAACTATGAGTCACTATACACCACAACTTGATCGACGTTCAATGATTTAGCTAGATTTAAAACATCAATCACAACTTCATACTCTGCTTCATTATTGGAGGTTTAAAATTAGAAATGTAGAGCATACTCTATGTCTAGCTCATCTAGAGTATTGAGAATGATTCCAGCTCCACATCCGATTGCACAAGATGACCCGTCAATATACAAACTCCATATAGGGATATTGCTGTTAAACGCTTGGCTTGTCAGAGTCCCTTGATGGAAGATTTTATCTTTTGCCTCCTCATATTTCTTCTTCATCTCTTGTACTCCACTGAACGATTTTGGTTTGTCTTTTTCTACAGTTTCCCCTATTTGGAGTTGGTCGAGCGTATCTCCAGTTGGTCTGCTGACTCCTGCATGTTTCTCAGGGATCTCTGGGTAAGTGAATTCTATAATAAAATCAGATACAACTTGACCTTTTAAGAAGTCCTTGGTTCGTATAGAAGGTCATATTCTCCCAACTCCGCATTCCAATACATTAATCTCCCAGATTTCTCCGGCTTATGCAAAGCTTATCTTAGTGGCATGTCAGTGTATACCACTATGGTGTGGGCTTAAAAATATGGCTTCATACGTCTACTAGCCTCAATTAAGGCCAATGATAATTTATCCAGTCTGGGATATCTTACTTCTGCTCCTCGAAAAGCTTTGCTGGTGTAGTAGACTGGCTTTTGAACTCCATTTTCCTCCCTGATTAAGGCTGAGCTAACTGCTGACTTAGATACAGCCAGATATAAATACAACTTTTCTCCTAACACTAGTTGGGAGAGCAGTGGTGGTACTCCTGGGTACTTTTTCAACTCCAGGAAGGATTTTACACATTCATCGTTCCATTCAAAGGTTTTTCTGAGTACCTTGAAGAATGTTAAATACTTATCTGTTTCTCTTGACACAAACCAGTTGAGTGCTGCTACGTGCCCAGTTAGCCTTTGAACATTTTTTTTATAGGTCGGGGATTTCATTTCGATCAGAGCTTTAATCTTATCTGGATTAGCTTTAATTCCCCTTTGATTCACTATATACTCGAGGAACATTCCCTCCTGCACTCCGAAGACGAATTTGGTGGGGTGTAACTTTATTTGGTGCTTTTCTAATTGATCAAACGTCTGGCTGAGGTCGGCAATATGATCATCATCATTTTTTTCTTTTAGTGAGCATATCATTAACATACACCTCCATATTCTTGCCTATCTGCTCCTAAAATACTTTGTTCACCAGTCTCTGATAAGTAACACCTTCATTTTTCAGATGAAATGGCATAACATTATAGCAATAAGTTCCTCGAGGAGTGATGAAGGAAGTACTTTCTCTATCTTCTGGCTTCATTTTGATCTGGTTATAACCAGATT
Source organism: Sambucus nigra (assembly GCA_949130495.1). Taxonomy (NCBI): domain Eukaryota; kingdom Viridiplantae; phylum Streptophyta; class Magnoliopsida; order Dipsacales; family Adoxaceae; genus Sambucus; species Sambucus nigra. Next base: position 393,534,417 of record OX422211.1, on the reverse strand, counting down.
ATGCATCCACGAAACTCAACATCTCATGCCCTGAAGTGGCATCTACCAATTGATCGATTCGTGGAAAAGGAAATTGATCCTTCGGGCACGCTTTATTCAAGTCAGTAAAATCCACACACATCCTCCACTTGTTGTTCTTCTTCTTGACCATAACTACATTGGCCAACCAATTTGGGTACTTCACATATTCAATAAAGGAATATTTTTAAAGTTTCTCCACCTCTTCCTGTGTAGCTTGGTTTTTCTCTGGGCGAAAAACTCTTATTCGCTGCTTCATCGGTTTAACCTCTTTATTCACATTAAGCTCGTGGCATAAGAAATTTGGGTCTATGCCTGACATATCTTCATGACTCCATGAGAATACCTATTTTCTTTATCTCAGGAAAGCCACCAATTCCTATTTAAGAACTAGTTTCAATGATGCTCCTATTTGAGTTGTTTGTTCTAGTTTATCATCGTCCAGAACAATGCTCTCTGTTGCCTCCATCACTTGGCCTTTTATAAGATCAGATTCGTCTCGTGGATCTAAGGTCTCAACCTCAGACTCGCGCTTCGGCTAAGACATATCCACTTGATCAATGGTTGTTTTCCTCTTTGTCTCCAACATATCTTCTTCCTCGGTGGAGGAATAGTAACACTCCCGAGCTACTTTTTGATCTCCTTTCACTACTCCAACTCTAAAGTTATTTGGGAATTTTAGGCATTGATGAACATTTGAGGGTACAACTTCGAATTTTTTCAGACTAACTCTTTCCATAATTATATTATAAGAAGAATGGACATTTTTATCCATGACGAAAAATCTCATCTTCTCTGTCCTGCTCGTCGGCCAAGTCCCGATCAACACATCCAGCTTGATAGTTTCCAGTGGAAACACCTTTTCACATGGCCTATGATATGGCTCCAGTTGACTGAGTTTTAAACCCAAACTATCAAAACATGGATAGATCATGATGTCTGCCGAACTGTCGTTATCCACAAATGTTCTTGCTACCAGTACTTCTTTTATCCCGACTCTGATCACTAAAGGATCATTATGAGGATATAAATCTCCTGATAAATCATTTTTGGAAAATCCAATTATGAGCTTATCCTTGTTAACTTTTCTTGTCGGTCCTCCTCAGCGAGGTTGATCCGCTGGATATAGGAACAAGCTTGAGCCTCATTGAGGTAAGCCTTCCTTTCAGCTGTATAATATCCTCCTTCAGCATCTCCACCTGTAATCATGTGATAATTAAAAGATCTAAAACTGAGTGTGAATACCTCACATTTCGGTTATCTAGGTTTCTTGGGAAGATCGAGATCATCTTTTGGATCATTATCGTGGTTCCTCTTCTTGTCTTCCCTAGGCTTAACTGGCGATTTAGATCTTTGTTGACCCATTCCTCCATTTCTTCCACTATTCTTCTGATCAACAAATCTATTTAACTTTCCTCTTCTAATGGGTGCTTCTATCTCGTTCTGAAGGGAAATGCAGTGGTTGGTAGTATGACCATGATATTTGTGAAACTCATAATACTTGGACTTATCTCTCTTACCAGTAGGTTACCTTAACTTTTTAGGCCAACTCAAATAATTATTTTGCTTAATTTCCTCCAACACATGATTTATATGCACCGTTAAAGGGGTGTAATTAGTGAATTTCCTAAGCCGATCTAGGCCTTCCTTTCCCTTCGAACTCCTGCGCTCATTATGATTTTTGTGCTCCTTCTTATCTGACTTCCCTTCTGCTTTTACTTTCGCTTTTGCGTCTGAATTCTTTTTAGTAGCCATAGCTTTCTCAGCATTCATAATCTTTGCTTCTTTGGCCATCAATTCTGTCATTGTCTTAGGTGGATCTTTTGCCAGAGTATAATATAATTTATCAGGGAGCAAACCACTCATGAGGGCAGTGATTGCGGTCCTTTCTTCGTAATCAATGACTTCCAATTTCTCATTATTAAAACGAGTGATGTAATGTCTGGTACTTTATCCCTCCTTCTGTCTTACGCTGAGCAAATGAGCTACTCGTTTCACTGGTTTTGCTCCAAAAAAAAATACTAATGAATAGCTCGGTGAGTTGTTAAAAGCAAGAATCTACCCCCGAGGAAGGTTGTTGTACCAGATCTGAGGAGATCCAGCAATTGTTCCTGAGAACGCCCTACATCTCATCTCATCAGGAACAACATAGATATCAGTAGCTGCTTGGTACTTCTCTATATGGAGAACTAGATTAGTATTCCCATCATATTTGGGAGTGACTACTAGAGCTTTAAACTTGGTCGGCATAGGGAAATCTATGATGGTTTTCACAAAGGGGGACCCCTTAATAAAACTTCTTTGAAGGGGATTCTTGGCTTTGGCCATTTCACCCAATTTTTCTTCCAAACGTTGAATGAAACCTTTCCAAGCATTACTGCTAGTGCCATGGATGGCGGCTCTTTTATGTCGACCAGCAGATTGTGCTGAACTTTCTTCCCGTGAACCTTCTCTCTGACGAGACCTATCAGTTCGTTGGGTATGTAATCTAGACTGGGCTGAACCTTCCCTTAAATTTCTTGGTCATCGAGTATTTCTTAATGCAACCCGTAGGGCATTTCCCTGGGGTCCTAAACGATCGAAAGGAGAGGCCCTACTTAGCCTTTCTAAGGCACTCAATATTTTTAGGATGAGGGATTGTCCATCAGTTGAATTAGTGATCCTAATAGAAGAAGTTTCTCCAGATAGGTATGAAGGATCCCTCGAAGTTCTGCAATGGCTATACCCAATACTCCTTGTTGGCGGCGGTGGCATACTCCTTTGGTTAACTTGCGCCAGTACTCCAGCTTGTATAGTTTGAGCCAACTGTCATATAGTATCCTACATAGCTTCTTGACCCTTGGCCAAGCTAGCCAAAATTCCTGTTAAATAATTGTTATTTGGATGTATAGAAGGGGTAGGCGGGATTCCTTCATTTTTGGTACTGAATTCTGGAATTTTGGCCATGGATGATGAATGATAAAGAATTGAAAATAGTTAGCAATACGTTCCCATAGACGGCGCCAATCTGTTGATACAAAAAACTAGACTAAGCCTAATTAATTGATCACAGATAAATTAAGTAAAACAAACAAGACACGAGAAAATTTTAAAGTGGTTCGGCTTAATGGAATAGCCTACGTCCACTATTATGTATTAACTGCCTTGAGTTGTTTTTCGATCCCTTGCAATGAGGGTGATACAATGTATTTATAGCCCAGGGGGGTTCTGATCGTTGTCATGTGATATGATGGAATGCCTTTATTTGTTAGGCATTTACATCAATACATAATGAGAATTAATTATATGAACACTGTCGCTTCAAAGGCAATACATGTTGTAAGATTGCTAGCGCTTGGTTGGCTGTACATAATGACTTTATGGGTATTGGTCGGGCTTTCCAGTTGGTCAGGTAACTATGTTGATCGGGTTTTTCTATCATGCTGACTTGGACTTGTGCCACATAGGATGACACGTTCTGGTTTGTAATTGGTCCATGTAGGATGGTAAATTTTGGTATCAATAGTTAGTGTGACACCCCGCCCAATTAAATACCAGGCGATTAGTCATTTATTAAAATTAAAATAGAATGTTTGGTGGGTTCATTCTTAGCATCATTGTCGAAAACAATTAATATTATTAATCACCTAATAAATAATTAAGCTAGTGTCAAAACATTTTCCCATTTAATTACACCCAATTAATCCATTAATAAATTTCTACTCTTTAAGACGTAACCTATTTACATTCCACCTGAATATAATAAATGCGGGACATGAAACAACTACTGAAATAAACAAGACTGGATAAAACATTCCAGTTCAAGGTGTCAAACCAACAATCCATAAAATCCTCCAGTGCATCAGAACTAAAATACTAAAGTAAACTGAGTGGAATCTCTAATAAAACGAATGGGGATCGACGAAACATTCCCTAAATGAAATGACTGGATAGAACAAAAGGAACTGATAGAGGCGTCTAAGTACAAGAACCTGCAACTCCCACACTGCTGCAGCTCACTAAACGATCCACGCGTCTAATTGTGGTAACCTTGTGTCTGGGCACCAGATATATAATATATATACATAGAAAAAAGAGAAGAATAAAAAGAAACATGTCAGAGCCCGAGTTGTAAAAATATTTGTTTTAGCAAGTATTTAAAACTGCAATAATGAAAGTATTATGTGCATATTAGTTTCGAACTCTCACATGGGATTCTCACCTCTCCTCGTGAACGCCTAACGTATGCCTATCCTGACCTAGTTATCTATAATGTTCCTAACTAGATCATAGAATTATTATTCTAATTATATCTCGTAGGAGTATCCCGTATCACCTATACAGTACGTTATTAAAACAGTTTATCCCAAATAACCACATTTCATATTCTCCATTTTGTTAGTAAATCTTTTACCCACTGAGATTATTTTAATTATCAACATTACTATATCTACTAATTCCTCACACTAGAATTATCCATAAGTACGTATATATATATATATATAATCCTGCACCCTAGGTTAAGACCACTTGGCGCAATGCATACTCTGCTATCATGTCCGGGTGCATCACTCACTACATGAAGGACTGCTGGTTCAATCTCTCACGAATCATAAAATTCAAATCACAAATATTGGAGGCGAGTATATTCCCCAACCAAATGGGTCACGCATATACCTACGCTCCCATTCAGCTGTCGAAACTATCCTACATCTCAGAAAGCACATAGCCATGTTCATAGACTCTGGGTACAAGTCAAATATTCCCCCAATGGGTCACACATGATAAGACTGTCCACTGCATGAAAACCTCCTCCCGATAGCAAGTAGCGTAGGTATGCTACACAATAATAATAATAATAATAATAATATAATAAGAGGCATTTCCACGTCCTACTAAGATCAAGGTATTCGCTCAACCCATACATATATTTTCCATACGTAGTATTCTCTCATTAATAATTATAATATGATTATTTCGATTATTCTCTCTTTCGAAATTTCCAAGGTTAACTCACCTTTCCAAGTATTTAAGGTATTTCTCCACCAATATTCCCTAGCAACACTTCATTACGCAAAAATCATCAAATGACAGTATTCCTCTCTCAAAATAACTGTGTAAATCCAATTGGGCAAAAATGGAATTTTTCAGATTTTGGACATGTCATTTGAGCGAGGTCTGATGTCGTTTGAATGTCATCTCGCAAGAACCTATCTCGTTCGAACCAGGCTCAATCTCGTTCAAACGGTATTGAGCACTTCCCTTCCCGAATTAGACCTGTTACGTTCTACACCCTTAACAGTTTCGTTTTCCACTATTTTCAAGCCTAAAACCTCTAAAATAATTATCCCAAACACCTATCTTTCAATTCCAATCAACTACCCAAGATTTATATATGATTCCCAACAATATATCATCATTAAATCATCACTAATCATCAATAAAATTTGAAGTCCCCAAATTTAAGTATGAAGAACCCTAGTTTTCAAATTTATATGCAAAACTCCAAATTAAACCATGATTTAATCAGAAATTATCATAAATTTGTGGACATAATCCTATATACATGAAGGAATCAAACTTTATTCAAATTAGTCCTAATTTATGACTAATTCTCCTAAATTTTTCACCAGATTCAACTTTCATAACAATGGAGAAATTACCTAGTCTAACATGAACACAAATGTTGCTAAGGAAATAAAGTATTAAACACTTTCCTCTAATTATTCTGATCCATTGATGAAATTGGTATAGGCTTGCTCCTCGTCTTCCGATCTACGCTTTGGTGGGATTTGTGGTGTGAGTTCTTGAGTTTTGCACCAAGAACACTTATGGGTTCCCTCATTCTTACTCTGTGGTTCTCTCTTTCTCTCTCGTAGGTTTAGAAACTGACAGACACCCTCTCACCCACGTACACTCTATTTTTTTTATTTTTATTTTCGTCCATATTATTTCCACAAAAAATCAAAGGACAAAAATACCCCTACGGGGTGCCGGTTAAACCTAGAAATATTCCGGAGTCCAAATAAAATACCCGAGTAGAGTTTTCTGACTATCTCGATCCTTCCCGACTTGATGGCGCACTCAAAATTACCATATGAGTTACAAATAAATAAATAATCTTTTTATTCCATTCAATTAATCCCGACACGACTCACATGCGCGTCCTGACTTAATGTCCCAAACTATCGTATTTCCCACTCTCGACAATTTATAAAATTTATAATTCCATATTACCTATTCACACAGTAATATTCAATAATTCTCATCAATAAGTTTTAACCCTTGGTACACAAGTTAATATTTATTTTTAATCCGGATTGATTAACAAGTAATTTCTCACATTTTTAATTTAATTAATTCGACAATAATCATTAATCCCATAATTATTTAATATCATAAAAATACGGGTTGTTGCAGTTAGATACTGCTCAAACGAAACTTCGAATAAGATGTTTTCTCCCTTCTCTGGAATCTCGTTGGATGTGTTGTTAGAACTGTGTTTGAACGATATGCTATACTTTGTTCGAATGAGGTTCAATTCCGTTCGAATGAGTACGTGAAGTTTAGATAAATTCGAGATTTTCCAAATGCTTTTTCCTCCTTATCTCATTTTTAACAGACCTCCTATAAATAAAAGTGCGGAGCAACATTTTTCTTTGAGACTTTTTCATTGTTTTAGAGTTCCCAAACTCTTTTAAAAAGATCACTAAAACCCTAGTTTACACTCAATTAGTTTAGGATCCAAGCTTCATCTTATAAATGCTTTGAAGATCATGTTTAGTCACCAAGTTTATTCTCCAAATCTTTGTGAGAATTGTTTCATTGCGATGGACTTCATATTTGTTGTTTACATATGGTGGACTCCATGTTTGTGGTTTTCGGTGAATAAACGATGGACTTGGTCTTCCAATCCATAGACGGTTGTTAACTCTAGACCGATGGATACCGAGGCTTGTTTGAACTCACACGTTGTGCCACTCGCGTGGGTGGATTCCTGCATTGTCGCTGTGGAGGAGTGGTTCAGGATTGAAGGCATGTAAAGGCTTGCAAAGAGTCAAGTCATTGAGTAAGTCATTTGTAAACTTGTGTAAATATGTATAATAGTAAATTGCATGGTTGGGCCATCTGAGGTTTTTCCCGTTGTTGGTTTTTCTCGTACATCCATGTGTTGTGATTTGATTTATTTATTTTATATGCTATCACCTAGATGCATGTTTAGGTTAAGATAAAATTGGTATAATAGTGGGTACAATAAGTTATAATTTAGATCTGTCATTTCATGCAAATTTAGGGTTATTTGGGTATTTTTATCTCTCTCTAGTTTTTATTTGTTTTCTCTTGATGAGTCATCATTGTGATAAGTTGTCAGACGCGTTTAGCAATGGCAAGGACTTTGATATATGAGATGAGTATACTAATCTTAATAACCATGCTGAAACATTAGCTCTAATGTATTTGAAGTTTGAAAAAAGAACAAAAATTCTTTAAAAAGAAAATTTTCATTTTAAAGTTGATATTAATTTTTTACAAACTGTTTAAACTTAAATATATATCCCATGTGATAAGTTCATGGACATGAATCAGGATTTTAGAACTTTAAAAGTGTGCAAGAAGGAGAGTGATGATAGAGTTCAATTTTTAGAGAAAGAATTATAGGGCTCTAAAATTTCTACGGTTAATGAACGTGCTATTGAGGTTGATGATCAATCGATAAATGATTTGAGGGAACGTGAGAGGACACCTAGGGATAAGTTTGCTTGCATTAAGGGGAAGCGAGATAACCTTCTAGGAATGATTAAAAATTTGAAGAATGAGTCCTTAAGGTTTGAAGAGTCTAATTCTTTACTTGAGTTTAGGATTTGGAGGTTAAAACATGATTTGAGAGACTCAAGTAGTGCTGGCGTTGGATTTGATTAGTCAAATTATTTCCTTGGTAAAGCAAAGACCATCGTTTGTTTTAGAGGGTCAACTATAATATAGGGTGTTTGAATAGGTCAAACTAAAGGTCTCATTTCTTGTCACGTCTACACGTGAACACACTGTGGTAGGAAAGGTCACCTTAGGCATTTTTGTTAAGTCTTAGGAAGTTGAAATCCAGTGTCCCCATGGTTCTTGAAACCCGATGCATTCAGTATTATTCTATTTGTCTTAGGAAATCAATTTTAGGCGTTAAATGTTAGATTGGTTGATTCTCTCATGCTTGCACATAACTCTTCACATGCTATATCTTATAGGTGATTGCTTGCATGTTTTTCATACACAAGTGTTGTGTTTTATGACATACATTGTTGCTAGTGTTATGACGTGTTTATCTGTTGTATTTTTATTTTTTATTTTTTTAGGGGTCTTAATGAGAAAAATACAAAAATATTTTGTTTCTCTTTTAAGTTTTTTTAAACTCACATAATTTTGAAACATGTTTAAAATGTAATTATTTTTTAAAAGTTTATATATAGTTTAGTTTTACACATTTTGTGTGGCATATTAGTGAATTTGAATCCACTTCATTTGGTGTTTCCATGTGACTAGGATATTTGATTGTGATTTTAATCCTTATATTGTTTTTAATCTTGCTTGCATGAAGCTGACTAACTTTGATTTGCTTAATGAATTCACTTTGTATATGCCTCCACGCACACACATGCACGAGCTCTTTTGAATTTTAACTTCACATGTTATATTTGGGCTATGTGAGATGTTCTTCCATCAATCTTGTAATCTACATATCTGATGACTAAGGGGGATTTGTGCGTGAGTATGAGGGTGCATGAGAAAGGGATACGAAATGAGAAAATCTCCTTTGGGGGAAAGCCAACATTGGCAAAAACCTAAATAAAAAATAGAGGCAAAAAGAAAAGGTTAAAGGCCAACAAGTTTGTTTAATTAATATTTAAAAATGGTATGTTCAAAAGAATTGAGTGAAAATATATATGATATATGTTTAACTTTTGAGGGTTTTATAAGTTGAATATAAACAGGTTTTCATAGTGAATCCTAGTTATGCTTATCGTGTCATGATGCTATTGATTTGTAGAATCATAAAAATTCTAGTCTTGTGTGCATTGTGCTTGTATGTTCATTGAGTTCACTTTATCTGTCACTTGAGGCTAAATCGTTGTTTTATAAAGTTTTGCTGTAAAATATAACCCTTGGACAGTTTTGAGTGATTGGGTAATAATTCATTTGTTTTTAGTTCACACCCCTTCACTCCATCCCACATGTTTAGGCACATCAATACTATGCTAGTGTGTAAATCTTATGTGTTTAGTATAATTTTATAGGTGTTTATACCTATATATGTGTGTCTGTGTGTCATTGGTATATTTTGCTTATCTATATATGGTATCATTTTGGTTGAATCTTTGCATTTGAATTTAATCCATATTTTCCACATGCTTTATCTTTGGATCAAATTGCCATGTTATATGATCATATTGGTATCTTTTGTTGCTTGTTTATATTGGTATCTCATGATTCATTGTGTATTCAATTTGATATCATATTTTCATCGATATTGGTATTAATTGATCATTGTGCGGATTACTTGTGCTTGTATTTCCATGTTGTGTTTTGTTTCACTTATAGCATTGCATGATTTTATTCTTTCTTCCTGAATTTAAATTGGTGTAATATGTTCTCACTTTTGGGGGAGAAATGGTTTATGGAGGATAAATGATTGTTATGCACTATTACTTTATATATTCCTGAACAAAAAGGGGTGAAATGGTATCTTTCACTTTAAATTTAGGCTGAGAACTTTATCATAGGGGGAGACGTATTACCTAGGTGGGGATCGTTAGACATAGGGGAGTTTTACCCATAAGTAGATTTATACTTGTTATATTATCTTTGCATTTGAAGGTGTGTTTAAGTCTGCATGCAACATGCGATAATTTTTATGAGTGAGAAAATTGACTCAGAGTATGTGTCTCTCGAGCATCTGTACCTTTTTACTTTTGGGATTAGGAATTGAGTCTTTTAGATAGCTTGACAGCCCACATGAGTTTTTGTTTTGGTTTGTCTCAGAATAGTCAAATGAGGAGTTTGTAAGAACAAATTTCAAATTGAGTCGATTTTTATGTATTGGCTTAATTCCGGACAAAACCTTTTGAGTCATAGGTTAGGGTTGGTGTCTCCCTTTCAAGCCTTTAATGTGTTTGATTGAATACATAGCTGCAAGGCTTCAGATATTATATCATCGTGCCGAGTTTCATGTCGATTTTGTGTCTTCATGTTTCGACGATCTCTCAGGTATGAATGCATATATTTTGATTCTTATGACTTAATAATTGGGTGTTAGGTTTCTATAAATTACTTTTAAAATAATTTAAAAGTATATTAGCTCTTTTAATATTTTTTAGAAAAAAATAATTTTTTCGGGAAACAAGATATGGTACCTTATTGGATACTATTCGAACGAAACTTAGAACAAGATGTTTTTCACCCTTAACTTGAATCTTGTTGGATGTGTCGTTGGAACTGTGTTTGAACAAGATGATATACTTCGTTCGAACGAGTACGTGAGTTTTTTTAAAAATTCGAGATTTTCCAAATGCTTTTTCATCCTTATGTCGTTTTTAACAAAACTCCTATAAATAGGAGTGCGGAGAAACATTTTTATTTGAAACTTTTTCATTGTTTTAGAGGTTCCAAACTCTTTTAAAAAGGTCTCCAAAACCCCAGTTTACACCCAAGTAGTTTTGGATCCAAGCTTCATCTTATATATGCTTTGAAGATCCTGTTTGGGAACCAAGTTCATTCTCCACATCTTTGTGAGAATTGTTTCGTTGAGGCGGGCTTCATATTTGTTGTTTACACATGGTGGACTCCTTGTTTGTGGTGTTGCGGTGAAGAAATGGTGGATTCCCTGTTCCATTCCATAGATGGTTGCTGAGCCTGGATCGACGGATATCGAGGTGAGTGTGGACTCACACGTTGTGGCACTTGTTTGGGTGGATTCCTGTGTTGTCATTGTGGAGGAGTGGTTAAAGATTGAAGACGCGTCGAGGCTTATGGGTGTCGAGTCGTTGAGTAAGTGATTTGTCTGCTTGTGTAAATCCGTTTCAAAGTAAATTGTGTGGCCGGGCCATCTGAGATGTTTTTCGTTGTGGATTTTCCTTGTACATCGGCGTGTTGTGGTTTGGTTTATTTATTTTTATCACCTAGATGTATGTTTAGTTTAAGATAAAATTTGTTAATCAGGTTGGTTCACAGTTTTACTTCGGGGTAATTTTTTTACGTTATAAATTTAATTTAAAAATAAAATAAAAGTTGACTTTTATTTTGACCATTCTCTATTAGCACGCTTTCTCAAAGTTGGATATGGCCAACTGGACGGTGAGGTAGAAGAAAAGGGATATTTCCCCTGAAAGAAACCAAGCTGCTTATGTTGAGGTCGAAAAACTGATTAAAGCGGATCTCATTTGGGATGTCAACTATCCTGAGTAGTTGTAAAATGTGGTCATGGTATGGAAGTCGAATGGGAAATGAATACTCTGTGTAGATTACTCAGACTTGAATGAAGCATGTCTGAAGGATTCATACCCCTTACAAATAACTAATGCGCTAGTAGATGTAAGAGAGGGGCATGAAATCGTATCATTTATGTATGCTTATTCCAGGTAAAATCAAATCCGGATGCATCAAGATGATGAATATACCACCTCATTTGTAATCGATAGAGGAACCTATTTCTACAAGGTAAAACACTTTGGCTTAAAGAATGTGGGGGCCACTTATCAGAGATTAGTCAATTGGATGTTCAAAGCTCAGATCGGGAGAACCATTGAGGTATATGTGGATGATATGTTGTTAAAGATATTGAAAGGGGAAGACCATGTAGCTGATCTAGAGGAAATTTTCAAAATTCTAGATTAGTACAGGATGAAGTTGACTCCCAAGAAATGCGCCTTTGGCATAGTTTCAGGGAAATTTCTAGGGTTCATTGGGATACAAAGGGGGATCCCTAAGAATATTTAAGCAATATTGAATATGAGAAGCCCAAAAAAGGTGAATGAAGTATAATCATTGAGCAGAAATGTTGCATTGTTAAATCGATTTGTAAGGAGGGAGACCGATAAATGCATCCCATTCTTTCGAACTTTGAAAAAAGGCATTCGTTTAAACGGATGAATATGAGAAGGCCTTCTAATACTTGAAAACAAACTTGTCGAAAGTTACACTTCTCTCGAATCCAATTCCCTGTAAATAATTATATTTTTACCTCACAGTCTCTACAATAACAATCTTCTCGGTCTTGATTCAAGATGACAAAGGGGTCCAACGGTCAATCTCCTATGTGAGTAGAGTATATAAAGGGGATAAATCAAGATACTCGGCATTGGAAAAACTATCCTTCACTATGGTTGTCTCGACTAGAAAGTTCAGGCCATACTTACAAGTCCATACCATAGTAATTCTGACAAATTTTCCACTCAGATAGGTCCTCCACAAGCCGGAGGTCTCTGAGTGACTGATGAAATGGTCGGTCAAACTCAAAGAATTTAACATTCTCTATAATTTGAGAGTGGAAGTCAAGGGGCAGTCAGGCATCAATTTTATAGCCTAATACACCAACATTGAGGCAAAAATGTTGCCCAACAGATCATAGAAGGAAAACAGGTTTGGGTGTCTACGTGGATGGGTCCTTCGATAAAGAAGGTTGTGGGGAAGGGCTAATAGTGGAAACTCCTGATAGTGAAAGTGTGAACTATGCACTATGTTTCAACTTCAGGACATCTAATAATGAAGCCTAGTATGAGGCTCTAATGATAGGGGCCTGGTTCTCCCTATCTCTCAAATTTGACCAGGCAGAATTTTAAGTAATTCAAAAGTGGTGGCTCAACAAGTGATTAGTGAGTACGAACCAAAGGGAATAAATATGATGGAATATGTGAAGAGCTTTCAAGTCGTAGTGGGGAAGTTTCAGACATTTAATATCAGTCACATACCATGGGAGGAAAATGAAAAGGTCGATCACCTGGCAATTCTCACATCCACTATCCAAAGAAATCCCCTCGTAGAGATCTTGGATCAACCTTGAATTTAGATTCAGGAAGTGAAGACAGATAACATTACAGATTAGGGACCTAGCTAGATGGATAAGTACACCGCATTTATAAAAGAAGGGATCCTTCTAGAGGATCAGGTGGAGGAAAGAAAATTATGAGTAAAGAAAAAAAATTACCTATTGTATGAAGGTTTTTTTTAATGAAGGGTGTATAGCCAATTAATCCTCTGTTGCGTTCATCCCATGGAGATAATGACGATCCTATTAAGACTACACAAATATACCTATGGAGGGCACATCAACAATACAATGTTGGATCAGAGAGCCCTAACACAAGGGCACTACTCACGAATATTGAGCAAGGATGTTGAGCATTAGGCCAGAAAGTGTGACCATTCCTAAAGGATTGCAAATGATATCCATCAGCCAGTTGAAGAGTTATCAGTGATCGTCTCCCCTTGGCTGTTCACCTTTTAGGAAATGGATATTCTTGGTCCGTTTCCAACCGAGAAATGTCAATGCAAGTTTTTATTAGTAGCAATAGAATATTTTACGAAGTGGATGAAAGTACATCCAGTGGTGAGGATCACTGATCAGAAGGTGCATTCGTTTATTTGGAAGTTCACTATCAGTCGGTTCAACATTCCAGACACTATCATCTCAAACAATGGGAGACAATTTTGACAGTGTAAGGATTGACAAATTGTGCGACCAATTTAAAATCAAGCACTACTATTCAACCCCAAGGCACCCAAGGTGTAACGTTCATGTCGAGGTAACGGACCTAACACTCCTCCACAGGATCAAAACGAAACTCGTCGACTCTAAAGGACTCTGGGTTGAAAATTTAGTCTCCATCTTATGGGCCTATAGAATAATAACAAGGGAAGCGATGGGAAGAATAACCTTTTATCTGACTTATGGCACTGAAGTTGTGATACCAATTGAGTTAGAAGTACCAAGCTTGAGGGATTCAATGAAGAGAACAATGATGAATGGCTCCGAACCAAATTGAAACTCCTCAATGAATATATGGAGGAGGCAACATTAAGGGTGATAGTAATGCAACAGAAGGCAACTGGGTATTACAACCTAAGGGTAAGGAATTTATCCTCTCAGGTTAATGATCTCATCCTCAGAAAGGCGATACAAGTGACCAAAAATCCCCGCCATGGAATGCTAGCCGATGACTGGGAGGGCTCGTATATGGTAGCGCCCATCATACGACCATGGACATATGGCCTCAGAGACCACGAGGGTCGCAACCTTCCTCGTTCATGGAATGTTGAAAACTTGAAACTTTATTACTAGTGAGGGCAATTGCCAAGCAAAACTGAAGGGTCAAGCGGCTATCCAAGACGTCTTTTTTAATATCCGTTATTTATTTTCTCAATTTAGCAATTTAATTCCTAAACCATTTTTTATTTTTTTGTTTTATGCAAGATGTAGCTCTATGCAGTGCCTCTACCATTATTAAAAGCTATGTTAATATCCAAGTGATGTTTGTTTCTCCAATGGTTAATTTATCTCCAATACTATAATACCCTGTATTTTCCCTATATAATAAATAGAATATTGCGTGTGCTTGAGTGACATGTAATGTCAAAACATACTTATTCATATATAAATAAATTTTGAAATTTAGAGCTGGTAAAAACATTAACAAATATTTAATATGATTCAAGAAAAATATGAATAATGGGGATAGTAATAGGGTATGTGTTATTTTCTATTATTCGTTATGGGGATGATGGATTATGAGGGTTACGACTATTTAAAATAAGGCATTTTGGGATTAGCTACTAAAGACCATAAATTAGGCCCAAGTCCAAGTGGGCATTTAATAGTTAATACTGAACTATTAGGAGGCTCATTTCAACACAAAACACAAATTGGGTGTGACACCCCGCTTAAAATAATAATGGGCGGCCAACCCTATAATATATTAAATCAGGAATCTCAGATGGATCATTCTCAACATTAACAGACTATACCAAAAAAATAAATAAGGCTATATACCCGAAACTATAAAAGAGGATTCCAAAATTTAAAATAAAAACATATAATGGAATCCAAATCAACAATGAGAATAACTATTAAGAATATATATGCTCAACATGAAGAACGGACATACTCTCAATACGTCATAAGTACTTACAAAAATATAGCCGAATAAGATGTCGGGTCACAGACTGTACAATAACCATAAAGAAGAAATATAAATAGTTAGAAATAACTCTTGGGTGTAACACCGATGTACAAAATGAATCCTATCTAGATTTACAAGAAGTAGGAAGCGACTACAATCTAAGTCCAGCAACAGTTCGCAACTGCTACGACTCCCAAGACTCTGGAAAGAAAAGCATCTGGTGTCCATGCGGTGGGACACCTGTAGTAACAGTATATATATATATATATATATATATATATATATATATATATATATATATATATATATATATATATATATAGAAAAAAGAAATATAAACGGGTCAGAGCCCGAGGTGTTAAAATTTTTAGCAAGTCTGTTAACCGCGCATAATAAATATAAATGCACTATTTCATAATTTAAGCGGAGTTGCACTCTCGTGAAACCCCATACTCACCTCTCATCTACAGTACGCACCTAATCGTGTCCTGGAACATTAATTAAGTTACCCCACCCATATAAGGACAACCTACCTTACCATACGCACGGCCTATACCCACATGACCTGCCATTCTAACATAACCCTCGAATCCTTTCCATTCTAATCACACTTAAATATATTTTCACATATATGCCTTACTAGGCTATAGTGGTTCTAATTATTAACTTAAACCAGTTATAAGTCTTAGTACGTCACATATTAACATTAAGCTTCAATATAAAAGTGTATTATCTAAGCCACATACATACAATTACTATGACAAAACTTCTCTCTACTCTCAACATTGCACTACGTTTCGTGCGTGGGGGGTCTCGCAAAGAGAAATCCAAACAAAGAACCCCTTGATACACTACTTGACAATGTCGATCGTAGGTATTCGTCATGTCATCTACATATATCATACTATTGCAACTACTTAAATAATGAGTATTTTATCAAAGAACATAAATAGAATCTCTATTTAACTCCGTGAGGTCGATATAACCGCAATTATCTCTAAGTACGATCTTCAGACCCAAATAAACTAGTGCACCAAATCACCCAAGATATACATCATAGAAACTCCAAATCCTCTTCACATATAGGATAGATAAATATATATTTACTCTAAATATATATAATCAATCATTCCTTCCTATAATCACGTATGCATAACACACATAATGTACACTTCCAATTCACATAACATAAACGGTTATAGGATACCAAATTATTACACCATGCTATCATCTTCCAGGAATTACTCACTTTCTCCCGAGGTCACCACCTATCGGACTATTATCACACCTCCATGGCTACAAAATCAATCATAGCGTATGGGAAGCGGTCGTAGTTCCTAACCGGCAAGTGAGAACGACTCATACCCAAGACTTCTCACCCCCAAAAATAAAATGACACAAATAATAATGGACGACTATGACCTGGGGAATATCGACACCCTGCTCCTCAAGCCAGTGGCTCACCCTCATCGCGCAACTGCCCATGATAGCACGTGCCGGGTATGCTTCACACCATAAGTATATATATCATTCACACTATATATGTACATCCATATGATCACATCATATAATCAAACCATCACGCACGACATAGACATTCATGCCATAAGTACACACATATATACATATATATATCCACATATCCACATATATACACACTATCTCTCATCCGCATGTATGAAATTCATAAACTTAGATATACGTGTACAGAGTCCTCATTATACTAGCTATCACTCCAAGCATATTGACTTAATTCGTTATATAATACGATCCCTCACTTGAAGCATATTCATCCATTACCCCTATGATATGAATATTCTTCCAATATATTCAACATTAAGGTTATTGTTGATACCAAATTTAATCTGCTGACATGGCCCAATTGAATGAAGATGCGTGGAAATCTACGTGGCAACAACTAACACTTCCGAGGAACTCACACGCTCCGAGGAACCATATTACAACGAGGAGCATTGCTTCCCCGAGGAACTCATACGCTCCGAGGAACTCATACGCTCCGGGGAACAAGAACGCTCCGAGGAACTCCTGAGTACCGAGCAACTTAGGCGGTCCGAGCTGCACCTCGAACAAAGAATTAATAGCAGGATCACCAACAGTTTGACTGTTCATTAAATGCTTATCATTCAGATGTATACGCTTAAGGGGCATTTAATACATTACCCTTTCACATGTACAACATTGAATGTATTACCCTTTCATATTACAGCCTCAGGGCTATAAATACATTATATAATCCTCATTGTAAGGGGACCAGGATTTCTTGATAGAACTTATAATCGAGAATTCCCAAACACTCAGCAATAACATAACAGTGGACGTAGGCCATTCTTATAAGGCTGAACCACTTTAAAAATTCTTTGTCTCATTTATTTATCTGTGATTGAATTATTAGAGAAGATCTAATTTTTTATAGCCTCAGGGCTATAAATACATTATACAATCCTCATTGTAAGGGGACCGGGATTTCTTGATAGAACTTGTAATCGAGAATTCCCAAACACTCAGCAATAATATAACAGTGGACGTAGGCCATTCTTATAAGGTTGAACCACTTTAAAAATTCTTTGTCTCATTTATTTATCTGTGATTGAATTATTAGATAAGATCTAATTTTTTACATCAATAGATTGGCGCCGTCTGTGGGAAATGAATGGTAATATCATTTTTCACCAAAAACAATTCATCACAAATGGCTGATATTCCAGAATCCAGCAATCGAAACGCTGGAAGCCCTCCAAATCGATCTGCTCTGCCAAATATTCCAGATCTGGCTTGAATAATGACAAATCTGGCTCAGGGCCAGACCGTCGTGCAAGAAACTATGCGACAACTCATACAAACCCTCCATGGCGGTGCACCAACCCATTCCGGACCACGAAGCATTCAAAGGAATACCCGTGCACATTCTTCACGGACTAGGTGTACTGATTCATATCGCATTGAGGGGTCTGAAGATTTTTCTTATCAACCTGGGTGAACTTCGTCAGTGCGAGCCACAGATACTAAACAACGTATCACTCTCTCTCCAGAAAGGACTAGTGCGCTAGAGAGGTTGAGAAGGATATCACCTTTCAATCGATTAGGACCTAGAAGGAGTAAAAGTCCTCCTAAAGTCGCATCGAGGAGTTTTCGACGACCATCAGATTTAAGGGAAGGATCTGCCCAGTTGCGACTAGCTGCTCGTCAAGATAGATCCCAGGAAGCCACTTCAACACGGTCAGTTGCTCGATCCAACAGGCCCGAGGAAGGAAATGATGCATGGAAAGGCACTATTCAGAGGCTGGAGGATAGATGAGGGGAAATGGCTAAGGCCAAGAACCCTCTATAATGAACCTTTGTTCGAGGAACACCTTTTGTCTAGGCCATTATAGATTTTCCAACACCATCAAAGTTCAAAGAACCTGTTGTGACCCCCAAATATGATGGAAAGACTGACCCTGTCCTTCATATAGAACAATACCAAGCTGCAACCGACATCTATGCTGTTCCAAATGAGATGAGATGTAGAGCATTCTCGAGAACTCTTACCGGATCTGCTTAAATATGGTATAATAATCTTCCTCGGGGTAAGATCTCAACTTTTCTTCAACTGGCCGAGTTATTCATTGGGAATTTCTGTTTATGGGCAAAGCCAGTCAAATGAGTAGCACATTTGTTAAGTGTTACACAAAAAGCTAGTGAGAGTACCCGAGATTATATAACTCGTTTTAATAACGAGAAACTCGAAGTCATTGATTATGAGGAGAAGACAGCGATTACCGCCTTGATGAGTGGACTACTGCCCAACAAGTTGTACTACACTTTGGCCAAAGATCCACCTAGAACAATGTCCGACTTGATGGGAAAATCGGCCAAGATTATGAATGCCGAGGAGGCTATGGCTGCGAAAAAGAACATGGATGCCAAAGAAACCAAGGTGGAAGGTGATAAAGCTAAGAAGAAAGAGCATAAGAGCAATGGCAATGACAAACACTCAAAAAATAGGTCGGTATGGGACGTAATGAAGAAATTCGATAATTATACTCCTTTGAAGAAGGATATCAACCATGTCCTAGAAAAAATAAAGAACAACGAGGAATTAAACTGGCCAGGGAAAATGAAGGCAGACCCTGATTGGAGGAATAAAGTAAAGTATTGCGAGTTTCATAAAGATCATGGCCATATGACCAAAAATTTCATAGCTCTTCAGAATGAGATTGAAAAACTCATCAGACGAGGAAAACTAGCAAAGTATGTTGATCGTGGAAGCGAAAGAAGAAACAATGGCCGAGCAAGAGAGAGGTCTAGATCTCCTCGTCGAGTAGAGGAGAATAAGAAAAGAAACCATGAAGATGATCCAGAAGACGACCCCAATCTTCCTAAGAGACCAAGGCATCCAGAACGAGAGGTATTTTTAATACGTTTTGGGTCATTTAACTGTAATGTTATAACATGTGGAGATGCAGGAGGAGGAGGAGAACTTACTGCCGAGAGAAAAACTTACCTCTGTGAGGCTCAAGCTTGCTCGTACATTTAACGAATAAATCTAGCTGAGGAGGATCGTCGGAGAAAGGTGAACAAAGAGAAATTGGTCATTGGTTTCTCAAAGAATGAAGGAGGATCTCATGATGACCCATTGGTGATCAAGATGAGAATGAAGGGGGTAATGATTTCAAGAGTACTGGTAGACAGTGGTAGCTCGACAGACATCATGTTCTACTCGTGCTTCGATAGTTTAAATCTAAAGCTATCTCAACTGGAGCCTTATCATAGACCCCTCCTCGATTTTTCTGGCGAGAAAGTATTTCCACTTGGGATGATCAAGTTGGATATATTCATTGGTACGTGGCCTGCTTGTCGAACAGAAAGAATACGTTTCTTCGTGATGGATAAGAATGTTAAATCATCATACAATATCATCATGGTAAGAGTAGGATTGAAGAAATTTGAGACTGTACCATCTACAGTACATCAGTGCCTAAAATTTCCAACAAATTTTAGAGTAGGAGTTGTGAAAGGTGATCAGAAAGTAGCTCAGGAATGTTATTATTCATCCGCCGAGCAAGAGGAACTGGAGGAATCAAGAAAAAAGACTACTACCTATCAAGTGGATGAAGGTGCAGAAATTAAAACATTAGATCCTAGAGATGAGTCGCAACTCATGAAGGGTCAAGTGGTGGAAGCTACTAAAAACATCATTCTGGACGACGAGAACCCTAAGCGAACTACTCAAGTAGGTTCGTCGTTAGAAGCCTAATTAAAACAGGAATTGATAACTTTCCTAAGAAGCAGAAAGCAAACTTTCGCATGGAGTCATGAAGATATGACTGGAATAGATCCAAATTTCTTATGTCACGAACTCAATGTGAATAAGGAGATCAAGACAGTGAAGCAGAGAAGAAGAGTGTTCAGCCCCGAGAAGAACCAAGCTATACAGGAGGAAGTCGAGAAGCTCCAGAAAGCTTGTTTCATTGAAGATGTTAAATATCCAGACTGGTTAGCCAATGTGGTGATGGTATAGAAGAAGAACAACAAGTGGAGGATGTGTGTAGACTTCACCGACCTCAACAAAGCATGCCCAAAGGATCACTTTCCATTGCCCCTAATTGATCAACTAGTAGATGCTACCTCGAGACACGAGATGCTGAGCTTCATGGATGCTTATTCTGGCTACAATCAGATTAAAATGAAACCTGAAGACAGGGAAAGTACTTCTTTCATTACCCCTAGGGGAACTTATTGGTATAATGTTATGCCTTTTGGTTTGAAAAATGCAGGTGCAACATATCAGCGACTGATGAACAGGGTCTTTGCCGAACAAATCAGTTGCAATATGGAAGTCTATGTTGACGACATGCTGATAAAGAGCAGGAAAGCTGTCGATCATCTAGTTGACTTAAGTCAGACTTTTGATCAATTAGATAAATATCAAATGAAGCTGAACCCGACGAAGTGCATATTTGGAGTACGAGAAGGCATGTTCCTCGGGTACATTATCAATCAACGAGGCATTGAAGCAAATCCTGAAAAGATCAAAGCTCTGTTAGGGTTGCGATCTCCAACGACGAAGAAAGAGGTGCAAAGTCTTACCGGACGAGTAGCAGCACTCAACAGATTTGTATCACGTGTAACTGATCGATGTCTCCCATTCTTCAAGACACTCCGAAAAACTTTTGAGTGGAATGATGAATGTGAGAAGGCTTTTCAAGACTTGAAGAAATACTTGGGAGCACATCCACTATTGTCCAGGCCGGTGATGGGAGAAAAATTGTACTTGTATCTAGCAGTATCGAAGAATGCAGTTGGCTCGGCGTTGATAAGAGTGGAGAATGGAGTATAAAAACCAATCTACTACACAAGTAAGGCCTTTTGAGGAGCATAGATCAGATATCCAAGGCTGGAAAAATTAGCACTGGAGCTGATTGAGGCGAGTAGGAGAATGAGGCCATACTTCCAGGCTCATACTATAGTCGTATATACTGATATGCCATTGAGGCAAGATCTTCATAAATAAAAAAAATCCGGGAGATTGATGTACTGGGTAATAGAGATCAGTGAATATGATATAGTCTACGAACCAAGATCATCGCTAAAAGGGCAAGCTGTAGCAGATTTTATAGCAGAGTTCACCTATCTTGATACCCCCGAGGAGCAAAAGTTGCTCACTGATCAACCTATGGATGTTACAGGATCATCAAACACAAGCTCAGACCAGCTTAGGTTGGCAAAAGGGCAAGTGGATGTTACAAGATCATCAAATTCCAGCTCAGACCAACTCCGGTTGGTAAAAGGGCAATAAAAGATGATCGACGAAGATCAAGAAATATCAGGGGAGGATGAAAGGAAGCAACAAATATTTCACCGAGGAACTCTGTCAGATCAGAAGTTTGAAGACGAGTTACCTATATAGAGGTTATATGTAGATGGCTCATCTTGCACAACAGGCAGTGGGGCAGGGATAGTTTTGAGCGCTCCGGATGAGGTCGACATGGAATACGCCCTACGTTTCCAATTCAAAGCTTCCAATAATGAGGCTGAGTATGAGGCCATGATCGCAGGTCTTAATTTGGCAAAAATTATGGAGGCGCAGCAGGTTATTATTTTCAGTGATTCTCAATTGATCGTAAACCAAATGATGGGAGTATATGCAGTCAAAGGAGAATTAATGATCAGATATCATGCAAAGGTGATGGAGTTAGTGTCAGAATTTGCTGATATTCAGTTGGTCAGAATACCAAGAATGGAGAATGCGAGAGCGGACGCCCTAGCTCGATTAGCATCAGCTACTCGTACCGAGCTCCGGAGAACAATCCCAATTGAAGTGTTGGCTGGTCGGCGTATAGATGAAGATCTGACGATGAACTTTATTACCCTTGATTTAGGACCATCTTGGATGGATCCCATCATGGCATATATTAAAGAGGGAGGATTACCAATTGACAAGCTCGCAGCCATGAAATTGAAGTTTAAAGTTGCTCGGTATGTATTAACTAACGGTATTCTATATAGACGAGGAAATATGGCAGGTTTGTAAAGATGTGTACATCCCTCCGAGGCGAAAGAATTAATTGAAGAGATCCATGAAGGGTCTTGTGGAGCCCATGTAGCAGGTCGGACGCTTTTGCAAAGGGTGATGACATAGGGATACTACTGGCCGACGATGAGGGCTGATTGTATAGCCTATGCCAAGAAATGTGACAAGTGCCAGTGCTTTTCCTCCATCCGAAGAACTCCACAAGCATTGTTGACACCCATCACTTCCCCTTGGCCATTTTCCATGTGGGGAATAGATTTGGTTGGGCCATTGCCGACGACCAGAGGAAGATTCAAATACCTTGTCGTCGCAGTGTATTATTTTACTAAGTGGGTAGAAGCTGAGCCTCTCATTGATATGACGTACGAGAAGGTGTACCAATTTGTTTGGAAGAACATCATTTGTCGATATGGTCTTCCCCATGCCTTCATCACAGACCATGGAACACAATTTGACAACGAGGAGTTCGCTGCCTATTGTCATCAGTCAAACATTTTAAAGATCCACTCAGCACCAGGCCATCCTTAAAGCAATGGACAAACTGAAGTGACAAACATAAATCTATTGAATGGATTGAAGAAAAGACTGGATGATGCGAAAGCAAATTGGATCAACGAGCTACAATCAGTATTATGGGCTTACCGAACTACTCCCCGAGTAGCAACTGGAGAATCACCATATATGCT
Source organism: Sambucus nigra (assembly GCA_949130495.1). Lineage (NCBI taxonomy): Eukaryota > Viridiplantae > Streptophyta > Magnoliopsida > Dipsacales > Adoxaceae > Sambucus > Sambucus nigra. The sequence goes on along the minus strand of OX422211.1, from coordinate 393,511,039 downwards.
GGCATTTGGAAGTGAAGCTGTTATACCTGCCGAGTTGGGTCTCCCAACACACAGGCTACTGAATTTAAATTCTCCTGTCAGCGACTTAATGAGAAGATTGGATTTAGACATGCTCGAGGAAGTTAGAGAAGAAGCAGCCATTAGAAATGCTGCTTACCAGCAGCGAACAACTTTGTTCTACAACAAGAGGGTGAAGAAGTGTGACCTGAAAGAAGGAGACTATGTGATGAAGAAAGTGATTCAAAAGCATAATAAACTGGAGGCAAACTGGCATGGACCATACCGAGTTACAGAAGTTGTTCGACCAGGAACTTATCGAATAGAAACTTTATAAGGGGAGGAGTTTAAGAATGCATGGAACGCAGAGCACCTACACAAGTATTATCAGTGATGAATAAAATAAAGATATTATGCCGAATGCTCTCTTTTTATTGAACGTTTTTTGGGGAATACTAGTGCTACACACTACTCGACAGAACTCGATAAAGCTCATAACTCGGCAAAGCTCAGACTACTCAAATTTATTCTCGAAAACGCCAACTAAGGTTGGTCGAGAAACAAATATATTCCTCCGGGAAGTAAAACTTATATTCCTCCGGGAAGTAAAGCTACCTATATTCCTTTGGGAAGTAAAGCTACCTATATTCCTCCGGGAAGTAAAGCTACCTATATTCCTCCGGGAAGTAAAACTACCTATATTCCTCCAGGAAGTAAAGCTACCTATATTCCTTCGGGAAGTAAAGCTACCTATATTCCTCCGGGAAGTAAAACTACTTGTATTCCTCTGGGAAGGAAAACTTGTATTCCTACGGGAAGTAAAACTATGTGTTTCTCATGAAATAAAAGTATTCCTAAAAATGCCAATTTATGTTGGTTAGGAAGTAAATATATTCTCGAAAATGCCAACTTGAGTTGGTCGTGCCAAAGTTGCTGCTTAAAGAAAAAAATTTACTAACTATGGCTGGTCGGGGATAAAAACCCACTATCTGTAGTTGGTCGACAAGGAAAATTTACCGACCTTGGTTGGTCGGGGATAAAAACCCACTATCTGTAGTTGGTCAACAAGGAAAATTTACCGACCTTGGTTGGTCGAAAACATTTTATGAAGATGAGAAAGTGATAGAGCAACATTTTTTATACTCGTAACTTTTTACTAAGTTGGTCGAGAAACAAAACATCATTTTTGCCAAATGATTACCACAAATTCAAACTACTCGACAATAAGTTGATCGACAAATAATACAATATTATTATCTTTTTAACAGATATACATGCACAGATGTAAAGTGTTACAAGACAATAGCAATTAAGATTGCGAACAAAAATGAAAGTCTTTCATTTAATCCAAAACAAATTACATGGATAATGAAATGTAAATTACATTGATACTAACTATTACGTCAAAATTCCTACTCTATTGGTTTTTTCCCCTCTGCTTTTGAAACAGGTTCCTCGCCAGCAGGCAGATCATTTAAAGTAAGAGGAGAATTTATAAAATTCAAATCTTTTAACATCTTGATATTCATCACGGATGGTCGATCTAAGAGGTGCTTAGGATGAGATATCTCGACATTTCAATGGAGATTGTAGTCGTCGAGATATTTGGAGATTAAGCATCGAGGAATGGCTCGAGCAGGGATCCAACTCATGTCCAGTTTGAATGGTGGCACGGGTAGGTCGAGCAGCCCATGATCGTGGTAGTCCCACAGGTAATGACCCTGTTCGAGTTGCAGCACAACTAAGGCATTCAACCAGCCTTGCTTGTAGCCCTCATTATTGGCATTCTGGATACGATCGTCCAAGTGGTAGAGCCTCGTTGTACCCAGCCATCCAGAACTCCCTGGGCTGTTTGTGGAATTGATATGTCAATCTTTCCAGCTGCTCGTGGAGATTTTTGATGAAGAGTTCTTTGTTCTCCAAGACAAACTTCTGCGCAGAAAGCTGCTCTTCCAGGTCCCTGATCTTCTTTGACATTTTAGCCAACTCCTAGTTCTTCGCCATTAATTTGAAGGCCTGGTTCTCTAAAGCGGATTGAGTCATCTGTTCCTTGACAGGAACCCGAGTAGCTCTTGCTCGTCCCCGAGGAGCTCTTGCTCGACCACGAGAAGATGTAGAAGGGCCAGACCTCTTCAAGGTTTCCAACTCATCCCTCAAGTTGGCGTTCTCGACCTCCAAGAACGAGAATCTCTCATCAGTCACTGGGATCAAGGCTTTTGAAGTGGAAGCTGCAGACTTCAACTAAGATATTTCTCTTTGTAAGTTGTTATTCTCTTGCTCCAACAACACGGCTATTTGTCTTCACTCCTCGACCTCACCCCCCAGAGTTCTCTCCCTGACATCGTAGCCAGCAAAAAGTTTGTCGTAGCCTTTGTCGGCAATGATTTGTTGATATTTCTTCTCATACCCCTCGTGCAAGAGGGCAGTGGATTCTTTATACTGTTGTTGAAGGTCTTCAAGGGTGCCTTGGAGATCCTCGATCATATCATAATAGTCCACATTATTGTCCACTGCACGATCAAGGAGACACTTAAGATATTGGTAAGCTTCAACTGCCTGTTCAGAAGCATCTTGGCTGAGGATGTCGACGATTTGTGCTACACTCAGATCTGTGTGACCAGCCTTAAAATATTCATTGCATTGCAACAATAGCTTCGTATCGTGAGCAGACAGTAATTCCATCCTGGCCAGAAACTAGTAGAGAAATAAAAAGCAATAATGAAAACAGAGAACGAAGAGGAGACAACAATATGCAAAAACAAAAGTTTTATTTTATCACAAAATTCGGAGTTACATGTTCATGGTTACATTTGATAAAGGAAAAATAAAATAGAGATAAATCCGAACAACTCTACACCTTTTCCTTGTCCCCCAAAACTTTCTCGGGAGGCTGGGACGAGGAGGTAGGTTGCTCAGATGGAGCAGATAGTAGTTGGGGAAGTGCTGGAGGTTGCTCGGAGGAAGTAACGAGCTGTTGAAGTTCCTCGATAACAGGCTGGATGGCTGGGGGATGATCTCCCATCACCATAGAAGACTCTTCGGAGGCATCTTCGTCCTCTTCTTCATCTTCAGGAGTTGGAGGGGGACCAGGGATGTGTCGTTGGAAGAGCTCAGAAGTTTCATCAACCTTCATCTCCTGAAGAGCTGCGACCCACCCATCTCTAAAATATTTTAGGCTGCCATATTTGACTTGCGACATCATGGAAGCCAAGCCTTTGTTCCACCCTTTGTCCCAGCCAGCACTGAAAGACTTTTTCACAGCCATTTTCCTCTTCAACTTCTCCGAGGAAAGCTTCTCGGACAGAAGATTGTCAGCAGCCTTCAGTTTACTCTCAACCTCTTCCTTCTGTCGACTTACTTCTTGAAGCTGACCCAACATTTCCTCAGCAACCTTGAGTTTATCTTCAAACTCTTCAGCATTCTTGAGCTTCCCTTCAAGCTCTTTATTCTTTTTCTCCTAGTCCTATTTTTTCTTCTCCAACCCCTTGGAGGCTTCAACAACCTGAGTATTCTCCTGCTCGGTGGAGGTAATTTTCTTCTCCCAGACAGCCTTGTCAGTATCATACTTCTGACGAGAATCTTCCAAAGACCTCGTCAGGCCCACCAAAGCTTCCTCCACACCAGATGAGGAGCATGGAGCTTTAATCGCTTCATCTTTCTTCACAATTGTATTAAAGCATCTCACCAACTGTAAAAAGAAAATGAAAGCCAGTCAGAGACATAAATGATAAGGGAAAGAGGAAAAGTTCAAAATAATAAGACTTACAGAAGCAAGGTGGCGAGCAGACAATGAGGTAACCATATCCCGAGAAAGGTTTTCTTCAGTACCTTGGACCTCGGGAATGATCCAAGACTTTACCGAGCTCATGGCAGAGCTCGGAGGAACAAAAGTGGGAACCCCAGTTCCAGTAGTTGGGGGCTGGGTGATGGTTTCAGACAAATTGACCGAGGAGCTCTTCTTCAGCTTCCTCAGGGGAACAGGGATAGTTTCGACCAAGAAAGAACTCTTGGTCGGTGATATTACAATCACTTCTCCTGGAGCAGCAGATTTTCTCGGAGCCACTATGGGCTTCTCGGCAACCTTCACAACAGCATCCGAGGAAGGTGCATCATTTTCTTTGTCCCTTCTGGGACATCATGTTTACTTCTTTTTGCCTCTCCAGCAGCAGAGGCAGGTTTCTCGAAGAGAGTGGGAGGTCTTCTCTTCTTCATCCTTTCACTTAAAGGAATGTGTGACTCGGGCGAGGAACTGGTAGAAGCTGGTAATGGTTCTACTTCACTTATCACCGGACGAGCAGTGAAAGAAGTAGTGTAACTCTTGTACTGCAGCAGATATGAAGCTGACCTAATGTGCTCATCGGCAACACTTTGATGCAAACTCCAGATAAGTTTCAAATGTCTTATATTCACGTCTGCTTCCTTTGGACACTTTCTTTTGCTATCAACTGCAAATAAATAAACATTAAAATATCAGTGGCACATTTTATCAAACATAAAGGAAGCATAATTTCAAAATAAATAAAATGAAATAAAAATAACCTATCCCATTGCCATAGGGAGGGCATCTGGGACCCTGATACACTTCATCTCCAGATAAAGGAGCATGTTGTCAATTTTTTATGACAACCCCGTGCTCAAAATAGTCCCTATTGGCATCCGGGAGGTTGACTACTAAGGCCCTATTTAAAAATCTAGTTTTTAAATAAAAGGTGTTATCACAAACTGCCCATCTATAACAAAACATGATTTATGGAATTCCTATACGAGTTCCATGGATTTGATTTAATCTATGAACCCCATTAACTATCCTCCATGTATTGGGGGCTATTCTTGCAGGAACAACGTCAAAGTATTGACAAAATTCCAGACATAGAGGGTTTGGAGGAAAAGAAAATCCACACTCAGCAATAAAGAGACTGGGGAACCAATGTCCCTCAGCCAAACGAAAATAGTCAGAAGGCTCAGAAATCTCTTCCAAAACAACCTAGGAGGGAATAGAAAAATCAGAGTGAAACTTATCAAGAGATTCAATCGGGTAAACCATAATGAATATAGGAAATGAATAAGACGGAAGAAGATCTTACAGAAAAAGAGTGGATCTGTTGACAACGAACGAAGGAAGAGATGAATACATAGGAGAGAAAGAGATGATGGAAAACTCGAAGATGCAAATTTGAAAAAGTAGAAGACGATGGGATTGTCTGTGATGCTTAAATACCTTGCCTTGGGAAAAGGAAAAAGCAATGATTACAAAAAGAAATGATTACGCTACCGGCGGCTAGAAGGATAAAAAGGACGCGGAGATCGAGGCGGTTATAAAAAAATTCAAAAAAGCATGATTCTACGAATCTGGAAGGAGAAATAAATACAAAAGACTCCTAAATATAAGGAGGACCATTTAAAACTACCATATTCCGAGAAAGAATGTTCCATACTTCTCAAATTTTAAACTATGAAACATTGGGGGCTTCTGTTGATACCAAATTTAATCTGCTGACATGGCCCAATTGAATGAAGACACGTGGCAATCTACGTGGCAACAACAAATACTTCCGAGGAACTCACACGCTCCGAGGAACCATATTACAACGAGGAGCATTGCTTCCCCGAGGAACTCATACGCTCTGAGGAACTCATACGCTCCGAGGAACTCCTGAGTACCGAGCAACTTAGGCGGTCCGAGCTGCACCTTGAACAAAGCATTAATAGCAGGATCACCAACAGTTTGACGGTTCATTAAATGCTTATCATTTTAATACATTACCCTTTCACATGTACAACATTGAATGTATTACCCTTTCATATTACAGCCTCAGGGCTATAAGTACATTGTACAATCCTCATTGTAAGGGGACCGGGATTTCTTGATAGAACTTGTAATCGAGAATTCCCAAACACTCAGGAATAACATAACAGTGGATGTAGGCCATTCTTATAAGGCTGAACCAATTTAAAAATTCTTTGTCTCATTTATTTATCTGTGATTGAATTATTAGATAAGATATAATTTTTTACATCAACAATTATCACCCCAAAGTTTAATGTATATAACAATCACTGCACATCCCATCTATATCTAAATGCACATCGATATATCTAGTAATAATCTTCGACTATAGGTATACACCTAACTAATAGTCTGCAAGCCTCAAGCTTAAACTTAAATTCATTTTATGATCCCATCGTATATTGGGACACTCATAGTCAATCACGCCCCAATATGTGTAAACTATCCCGACGATAAGTATGCTCACAACTATTGGTCGGCAATACGTTAAATCACTCTCATGTTAGATTACGGCTCATTGGCTCATTATGAGCCTTTAACATTATTCCATTGATAAACTCCCTAAGTTTAATGTCGCCAAGGATACATAACCTCTCCCTTATTGGTCTCTCCCAATCAAATCTAGGTAAAATCCTATCGCTAAAATGACTCAAGACAAAAGTCAGCATCTATATCTCACGTTATATCATCACAACTTTCTCGAAGAATCCTCAACCTCACATCCTGTATTGACTTACTTCTAATCTCCTACTAGGACTGCCATTCTCAATGAAATTATCGCTCTTAAAATAATAATGGATGGCCAACCCTATGCTATATTAAATCAGGAATCTCAGATGGCTCATTCTCAGCATCAATAGACTATACAAAAAAATAAATAAGGCTAACTACCCGAAACTATAAAAGTGGATGCCAAAATTTAAAATAAAAACATATAATGGAATCCAAACCAACAATGAGAATAACTATTAACAGGAATTAAGAATATATATTCTCAACATGAAGAACAAATATATTCTCAATACATCATAAGTACATACAAAAATATAGCCGAATAAGTTGTCGGGTCACAGACCGTACAATAACCATAAAGAAGAAATATATATAGTTACAAATAACTCTTGGGTGTAAACCCGATGTACAAAATGAATCCTAGGTAGATTTACAAGAAGTAGGAAGCGACTACAATCTAAGTCCCACAACAGTCCGCAACTGCTACAGCTCCCAAGACTCTGGAAAGAATAGCATCGAGTATCCATGCAGTGGGAGACCTGTAGTAACAATATATATATATAGAGAAAAAAGAAATATAAACGGGTCAGAGCCCAAGGTGTTAAAATGTTTAGCAAGTCTGTTAACCGCGCATAATAAATATAAATTCACTATTTCATAATTTAAGCGGAGTTGCACTCTCGTGAAACCCCAAACTCACCTCTCATCTACAGTGCGCACCTAATCGTGTCCTGGAACATTAATTAAGTTACCCCACCCATATAAGGACAACCTACCTTACCATACGCACGGCCTATACCCACATGACCTTCCATTCTAACATAACCCTCGAATCCTTTCCATTCTAATCACAATTAAATATATTTTCACATATATGCCTTACTAGGCTATAGTGGTTTCAATTATTAACTTAAACCAGTTATAAGTCTTAATACATCACACATTAACATTAAGCTATAATATACAAGTGTATTATCTAAAACACATACATACAAGTACTAAGACAAAACTTCTCTCTACTCTCAACATTGCACTACGTTTCATGCTTTAGGCATCTCGTAAATCGAAATCCAAACAAGGAACCCCACGATACACTACTCCTTGATAATGTTGATCGTAGGGATCCATCATGTCATCTACATATATCATACTACTGCAACTTCTTAAATAATGAGTATTTTATCAAAGAACATAAATAGAATCTCTATCTAACTCCTTGAGGTCGATATAACTGCAATTATCTCTAAGTACGATCTTTCGACCCAAATAAACTAGTACACCAAATCACCCAAGATGTACATCATAGAAACTCCATATCTTCTACACATATAGGATAGATAAATATATATTTACTCTAAATATATTTAATAAATCATTCCTTCTTATAACCACGTATACATAACACACATAATGTATACCTGCAATTCACATAACATAAACGGTTATAGGATACCAAAATACTTCACCACGCTATCATCTTCTAGGAATTACTCACTTTCCCCCGGGGTCACCACCTATCGGACTATTATCACACCTCCTTGGAGAAAAAATCAATCATAACGCATGGGAAGCGGTCATAGTTCCTAACCGGCAAGTGAGAACATACCCAAGACTTCTCACCCACAAAAATAAAATCACATAAATAATAATGGATGACTATGACCTGGGGAATATCCACACCTTGCTCCTCAAGCCAGGGGCTCACCCTCATCGCGCAACTTCCAATGATAGCATGTGTCGGGTATGCACCATAAGTATGTATATCATTCACACTATATATATACATCCATATGATCACATCATATAATCAAACCATCACGCACGATATATATGTTCATGCCATAAGTACACACATATATACATATATATACATATATATATCCACATATCCACATATATACACACTGTCTCTCATCTTCATGTATGAAATTCATAAACTTAGGTATACGTGTACATAGTCCTCATTATACTAGCTATCACTCCAAGCATATTAACTAAATTCGTTATATAAATACGACCACTCACTTGAAGCATATTCATCCATTACCCCTATGATATGAATAGTCTTCCAATATATTCAACATTAAGGTTATCACCCCAAAGTTTAATGTATATAACAATCACTGCACATCCCATCTATATCCAAATGCACATCGATATATCTAGTAATAATCCCCGACTATAGGTATACACCTAACTAATAGTCTACAAGGTTCAAGCTTAAACTTAAATTCATTTTATGATCCCATCGTATATTGGGACACCCATAGTTAATCACGCCCCTATATGTGTAAACTATCCCGACGATAAGTATGCTCACAACTATTGGTCGGCAATACGTTAAATCACTTTCATGTTAGATTACGGCTCATTGGCTCATTATGAGCCTTTACCATTATTCCATTTGATAAACTCCCTAAGTTTAATGTCTCCAAGGATACATAACCTCTCTCTTATTGGTCTCTCCCAATCAAATATAGGTAAAATCCTATCGCTAAAATGACCCAACACAAAAGTCAGCATCTAAATCTCACGTTATGCCATCACAACTTTCTCGAAGAATCCTCAACCTCACATCCTGTATTGACTTACTTCTAATCTCCTACTAGGACTGCCATTCTCAGTGAAATTCCCCCACTACACCAATGCAACAAACTCCATTCCATACGTGTATATGTTTTCAAAATGGTTTGATATGTACCCACCATCATATCATTTGAGAAACCCCTCATAAATCTCCAAAACATATCCCTTGCATCATATAGGAAGGTCCCTTATCGATACACCCAATCAAAAAGGGGTAGAAATCATTCTAGAAAATCTCCACAAAATAGCCCTGTTTTCGAATCGATTCGGCCTGGTTCAAATCGATTCGGTCTCAAGGGCGAATCGATTCGGTCCGAAGGACCTGTAAGTCTATCTAAACTCGAATCGATTCACCTTGGGTCCGAATCAATTCAATCATAAGGGCATCTATGCCTGCAACATTCCGAATTGGTTCGGATGGGGGTCGAATCGATTTGGCCTATTTAGTAGGCTACGAAATGGTCATTTTTCTCCAAAAACATAAATTTCCCAAAAATCATTTTAATCCTCTTCCAATCCTCAATATTTAACCCCAACATATTTTCTAACATAAAAATCATCCTACAAATCATCCTACAAATCATCCCTACACATAATATAACCTGAAATCCATTTATAAAACTCAAATGCAAGATTTAACCCACAAAATCAAGTTTTTGATATTTATACCCAAAATTCATATTTTCCCTACAATTTATGAAATCAAATACACATATGAATTATTTAGCAAGATTAAACACTTGCCTTGAAATCGTAGAGGTTGAATCATCCCCGAGATCGCGTACGGGACGGAATCTCCAAGCTTTTTCTCCTCTCTCTTTCTTCCTTTTCTTCTTCTTTCTCTTTTTTTTTCTCTTTCTCACAAATGAGATTGGATAATCCGTAAGCCTCTTAATCCCTTAAAACATAAGTCCTAGTTTTGAATGGTAATAGACACTTTAAATGACTCGTTTACTCCAATTCGAGTCAAACTAACTTAAAAATATTCCAGACCCGAAATAAGACCCTAGGACAGTCATTTCGACTTTCTCGACCTATGACGCACTCAGAATCATCATCCGGAATACTGTATAACGTCCTCAATTTTTGGACCTCAATTTTCAAAATTTAAAATTCTCCAATTTAAATAAATTTTATTTCTCCCCAAAATTTAATTTCTTAGTCCCAAAGTCACGGGGTTTTACATTGGGGATCTAAGAGCTTGGAGAAAAGAAGCCTAAAAGGGAAAAAGAAGATTTTGGAGAGTTGAGCACTAGCTTTACACAATTGGAGGCAAGTTTAGTTTGAATTCTTGTATTATTGAAATTGTTGTAAATTATTCCTATTAATTTGAATCAAAACCCTAACTAAGTAATTAAAATATGATTTAAATGATTTAATTCTAGTAATTTCATAATTAATACAATTAGAAAGTACTTAGGATTAATTTAACGTCATTTTGATTCAATATTCCCAATAATTGTCGTGTTTTTATTAGATTTTGAATAAGTTCTAATTTGTTATTATAATCCATTCGAAACCTGAAGATCTATAGAAAAATATGTAGAGAATTGAAATCAAATGTTTGAGGATTAAAATTTTATGGTTCTTGAGAGATAAAATGTATTTTAATTTTGGGTTCTTGAACTTTTATTAGGATTGTGATGTTATAATTGGGCTCCAACCATGTTTTGTAATTAGATACATAGTGTATATCATATAGGAATCATATATGATAGTTTTATGATCTTTAATGGTGTATTGAATTGGATTTGGTTGGGTTGGAGAAGACAAATCCGGTAAGAGGGAAACTTTCAAACATTAAAACACACGATTGATCGACAGTACCCCCCGATCGACCGGTGCCTTGAGTTATTTGTCAATTATCTCTTCTTTTTTTTTTATTTGGAAGTTGGTATTTAGAAGTTGTTTTGGGATGAATACTAACCTAAATTGATGCATATTATCTTGTTATTAGTATGAATTGGATGACATAGATGCAAAATAATGAATGGATTCCTTGATATATTTTAAATTAAATTAAATTAGATGAATACAGTTTGGTATTCGAATTTTGTGTTTAAGATAGTTATACATAGTTGTGCTCTTTATAGGATGCATACCATGCATGCGTACTCATGGATAATGTACTGATGGGGGATTCTTTTTAAAAGGGGCACGTACGACTTGAACCGCTATCATTCCTTGGTGAGTAAACGAGATGCCTTTGTCAATTTTACCACTGGGTCACATTTGTAGGTACTCGTGTCCGAGATGGATTACGGGGAGATTAATTTTATATAGCCTTGGGTATGGTAGGTTATATTATTAATAGGGAGAGGTGATGATTTATCCCTTGCTTTGACGTGGTCTTAGGTTCGGGACAACCTAAGATGATAATTAGTATGCGCTAGTGATCCCCGAAGGCATTAGAGCTAGGCCTTTATTACTTGAAGTGCTTATGTGATCCTAATACTCTAAGACTATCTTAATTACTTCATAACACTTGACTTGATTAGAGTAATGTTATCTTAAATGTCAATGTTTTATTTTCATATATGTAGAATAAAACTAAACCATGGTGTCACTTGGGATTTAAGATCTTAGATGCGCATGATATTAGGATTGTAAGGTGGGTTAATTCTAAGAGATGTTAAAAATTTAGAGGCGGACGCATAGTTAAGACTTATTATAACTTCCTTTATACTTTATTCTATTTAAACATGTTCTTAATGTTGTGGATTTAACAGCTCATGACAGAGGTCACCCGTTTTGTAACCTTGATCGCTAGTGTTATTGTCACCCATCCCTCAATTACAGATTTACATTAGGTTGTAGGTATCACTAGACTGCATTCCATATCTATCTTTTCTTCTGTTTTTTGTTATAGTGTGGAGACATATCCATTCGTATTTGATCGAGGTTAAAACCGAGCGTCCATGTAATACACTAATCATTATTATCGGCTTCCTACCGCAATACAAAAATCTAAACTTTAAATACACTCTTACAGAGTATAGTGCCTAGTCTGGGTATCGAATCCTCAGGGAACTAGGACGAGTGAACGTGACGACAAAGGTAAGGCTGTTAACCCTAACTTGACTCTAAAAAAGAAATGAAAAGATGATTGAGATGGGAAATAACTAATTAACTAAATGCACACTAAATTAAACTAATGTAATAACTATGTGAGCAAAATTAACTAACTAAGAAGGACTTAATAAGAATGAAGGGAAATAGGTTGGGAATACATTCCCCCAAACCCTAGTAGATTTATTGTATAGAATGCTAGAATTTTGAATTAGAAATTTAATTGAACTCGGCCTTTATTACTCCCAAGCATTACAAATATGAGGTTCAAGCCCACATCATACATAATCAAAGGATGAGTAAAGTAGTGTCACAGTAGCTACACGCGCATAACATCCTTAAACACCACGGGTACCTAGGGTCAACCGGGGTAAAAAGGCCTCTGATGGTTGTGACAAATACACAACACGATTCATTCAAATTTCAATTCAAACCCTAGTTTCTACATGTCTAAAGTACATTGGGTTGGGTTCATGCACACCAACCCTTAGAAATCTAGCCTAACATGGTGCAATTAATTAAAAACATGAATCCTACATTGCAAGTAATTGAATCAATAAGAAAACTATCTCTAAGCATGTATAAACGATTTGGAAACCCATAAAATAAAGAAAGCATGTAAATAAATTAACTACAAGATTAAGAAAGAAAGGAACAAACTTTATTTAAAGAAAACTTGTAATTCAAACATAAAAGTACCTACTTGCTGGAGAATTGTTTTCTAGGGTTCTAAGCTACTCCTCTACCTTCCTCTCTATGAAAAACTATTCAGAACTATCTTTTCAATGTCATTATCAAGATATCAATACGTTTTAGAAGAGTTTGTAACTTATTAGAACTCTTTGTACTAATTACCATTCAAGTGAAAATTCGTGCATCCAGTACCCCGAATCGGTTCTGCATGTACCCCGAACCGGTTCATGCTGTGGTTCTGGGGAACTTGCTGGAAATTCAACACTTAGAAATATTTTCATGCTTCCTTCTTTCTTTCTTGGATTTTTTCTCAAGTTCAAATGATCATAAATCCTTAACCGTAGCTCGGATTATGGTGCCGTTTTTTCCAGTGTTATCATTGTTCCGAGGTCTTAAACTTTCCAGTTGGTCCCACCTCCGGGATCTGGTTGAAGAATTCCAAAAATACCCTTGAAATTTACTTATAAAACACATAAGATAAACACAAAAAACGAAATACTTGACAAAGAAGGTTAGTATCATAAATATGAGTTAAATACATATCATTTGCACCACTCGGGTTCATAAAGGTACTGAAATTAAGGGAATAAATATGCAATATTTATGCCCGATCAAATCCCCCTGACTTAGAACTTTGCGTGTCCCGAGTAATGTAAAAGAAAAAAAATTACATCACAATTCTTATAAACACTTTATTGGGATATAATACCTTTTTTGCAGGCAAGCGTTTGCATTTAGCATATGCAACAAGACGTTAAACCCCTAGGTTACCCTTGAAGGATGAGTGTTGTCTCATGAGGGTTTGTAGTGAATATACCCACAAAATTCGCCTTAGACTCAATGAAAAATGAAAATACTTAAAAATACTTAAAAATTATACAATTTAAACTTTCAGAAAAATAATCACCATAAATTCATATTCAAAAGAGTCTTAATTTTTCGTGTGTGTGTGCGAAGCCGAAAATTAACCTCAAATTTCCACCGATTGATCATTACGTTGCTTTCCTAAAATTCATTTTGATTCAAATGCTCATGGGATGCTCTCACAAATGAATCACTCGAATTATGGCTATTCTCTTGATATGCGTGCCATAAGGAGTAAATGCATTGAAACATAAATTCACGCATACAATTTTGAAAGGACGTAAATATATGGTGAAACGATCTCTTCATCGAAATACAAGTTTTGAAAAAAGGGAACAATTCCTCTTATACACACCATTCAATCTTTCTTATTTATCTTTCAGTGTCTTATCTCTCCACGCGATAACTAATTTAGCATTCCGGGCTCGGTAGGACTTTTCAGGTTAAAGGTGTATTGGGTAACGTGGAAATGGTTGGGAACTTCGAAATTGGAATTTTTTTCTTATGATGTCCCTTAGTGCTTTTTCGGGCTTTTGCTAATTTTTTATTCTTTTGCTCTATTTTTTTTACTTATTTTTCACTTCTTTTCTTTTCTTGCGATTTTTGTTGAGTATTTTTCTATCAGTTTTTTCTTTTTCTTGCCCCTTTTTATTGCATTATTTGGACTTACTTGATGACATTACTAATTTTCACAATTCCGGGCTACTTGGGTTTTTCGGGTTACCAAACGAAAAGAAAAAAATTTATTTGTCTCAATTGGGTTATCAAAAGGATAATTTTTCACATCTTTTTATGGCTAATGTTTTTGGGTAACAAACGATGGCCTACTTCATTGTCCGAATTACTTATTAATTTACCATATGCGTCTCGAGATTAATATAATTTAGAGATTTGTAGCGTGCTTTTCGAGGCAACATCACACATGTTTTCCGCAACCGATCAAAATAAAGAATTGAGATCATCAACGACTTATTTAAAACGCCGAATCCGATCTTTGAGTTAACCATTAACTCGAATTGATTTAAAAACTCAAAAAGATCAATAGGCTTGAAATCTCACCGGGTTTTTGTTAATCTCTACACTTATTCGTAAAATCGTCAATTTTCTTTCAATTTCCATATTTGGTCAATTTTGTCTTTGTGCTCTTGATTTTTTTTTTACAATTTAAGACTTCAAATAGAATAAAGGTGATATTTTTGAAAAACTAAAATGCCAATTTTTATTTATTTTGAAGAAAAATATTTTTGGCTTTTCAACATTTTTCAATTTTTTTGGAAATTTTCTATTTTTTTTTGGCATTTTAAAAATTTGTGAAGTTTTTGAAAGACACACTTATCACCCCCCCTAACTTAGACTTTTGCATTGTCCTCAATCAAAAGGATTAAAATCTAAAGAAGAAATAGAACAAGTGCGACAAATAAAACAAGAAAATTATTAAAATGCAACAAGACACTATATGACACTCATACATGACTCAAAAATACAACAAAAATACCCCATACGCGTCGGGGGGTGAGACGACCTATGATATCTCTATATAAACTCACCTGACCCCTTGCACGGGTAATGGTGCTCTTCTTGTCTCGCTCGTCTTCCTCATATCATAAACCAAAAGTCGAAAAAATTGGGAGTATACCCAGTAGAGAAAATGAACACCTCGAGGCATATGATGAATGAGGTGAGTAAAGTCAACGAGGTGCTCAATTACCTTGTAGCACAAATGGGCCGACTTGGAGAGAATATCAAAGTGAATTTTGGAATGGCCTAGATTGTCCCTAAACTTGATAATGCATGGATCAAGCTCTAAATCGGACGATACTCTAACCATGGCCTTGATTGCAACCAAGAACTCTAGTGTCATGGGTGGATGGCCACAAATAAGGAAATCATCCATCCTTTCTTTCCATGCACTCTCTTTTAAGTGACAAAATGAGTCCTATAGAAATTGGACTTCGATAGTGAAGCTGTCATCCACCGAGACGAATTCGTTCTCAAAGTCCTTTAGGCTCATATCTCCTAACGCTCTTTCTTGCTCATTATTCGAATACTCTCGCTTACTCTCCTTCGAAGGCTTTTATGATGTGGAGGGATAGTTATTACGAAGGAATTCATCTATTATATCTTGCCATTCTCTCTCATCCAGCATCTCCCTCGCAATAATCATCATTTTTTTTTAATTTTTGATTTTTTTTATGGTCCAAGTTTTAGATTAACGGAATATAACCTACATCTACCTAAGTCCCCGAAAACGGTGCCATTTTGATCGAGGTGCAAACCGAGTGTCTGTGTAATGCGCTAATCGTTGTTATCGGCTTCCGACCGTAGTACAAAAACCGAAACTTTAAATACACTCCTGCAGAGTATAGTGGCGAGTATGGGTATCGAATCCTCAGGGAACTAGGACGAGTGAACGTGATGACAAAGGTAAGACTGTTAATCCTAAATTGACTCTAAAAAGGAAATAAAAAGATGATTAATATGGTAAATAACTAATTAACTAAATGCACACTAAATCAAACTACTGCATTAACTATGTGAGAAAAATTAACTAACTAAGAATGACTTAATAAGAATGAAGGGAAAACGGGATGGGAATACAATCCCCCAAAGCCTAGTTGATTTACTGTATAAAATGCTAGAATTTTGAATTAGAAATTTAATTGAACCCGGTCTTTAGTACTCCCAAGCATTACAAATATGAGGTTCAAGCCCGCATCATACATAATAAAAGGATGAGTAAAGCAGTGTCACAATAGCAACACGCGCATCACATCCTTAAACACCACGGCTACCTACGGTCAACCGAAGTTAAAAGGTCTATGATGGTTGTGACAACTACACAACAAAATTCATTGAAATTTCAATTCAAACCCTTGTTTCTACATGGCTAAATTACATCGGGTTGGGTTCAAGCACACCATGTAATTGAATCAATAAGAAAACTATCTCTAAGCATGTATAAACGAATTGGAAACCCATAAAATAAAGAAAGCATGTAAATAAATTAACTACAAGATTAAGAAAGAAAGGAACAAACTTTATTTGAAGAAAACTTGTAATTCAAACAATAAAAGTACCTACTTGATGGAGAATTATTTTCTAGGGTTCTAAGCTACTCCTCTACCTTCCTCTCTATGAAAAACTATTAAGAACTATCTTTTCTAAGTCATTATCATGATACCAATACGTTTTAGAAGTGTTTGTAACATATTAGAACTCTTTGGACCAATTACCATTCAAGTGAAAATCCACGCATTCGGTACCCCGAACCAGTTTTGCATGTACCCCGAACCGGTTCCCCCTCGAAATGGTTCATGCTGTGGTTATGGGGAACTTGCTGGAAATTCAACACTTAGAAATATTTCCATGCTTTCTTCTTTCTTCCTTGAATTTTTTCTCAACTTCAAATGATCATAACTCCTTAACCGTAGCTCGGATTGGGGTTCTTGTTTTTCCAATGTTATCGTTGTTCCGAGATCTTTAACTTTCCAGTTGGCCCCACCTCCGGGATCAGGATGAAGAATTAATAAAATGCCCTTGAACTTGCCTTCCTAGCCTTTCTTTCATTGTTTCGATTTCTCTTTCGCAGCGCTTACATACTTTACCTATAAAACATATAAGAGAAACACAAAACACAAAATAATTGCCAACGAAGTTTGGTAGTATAAATATTAGTTAAATCCATATCAATTGCACCACTTGGGTTAACAAAGGTAGCGAAATTAAGGGGATAAATATACAATATTTATGCCCGATCAATATTCTTATAATATGTATAGCCTATAATAGTTGTGTTTTCTCTTTCCCTTAAATTTATTTTGGTACTTATTTGGCTTAAACTGAGATTTTACCCCTGATATGCCCAAAATGTACCCTCATACTCAGAGATACTAACCTCGGCCAGTCTCATAGTAGAGTTGACATGAAGCTTATGACAACCATTAGCAAGGTCGTCTCTCATAAGGTCGGGCCCTCATAAACCAACCTCGGCTCTTCATCAACCGATGTCAGTAGAGTCTCACGGGCTCAATCAACGGCCAACATCGTCATCGGCCCCAGCCGACGTTATAGCTACCTCATATCTAACCTCAGCCATCCCCCTGGACGAGGTCATCATGATTAGAGACAAGAACAAGTAACTACATCTGACTCCACCAACCTCGTACTCGTCCAGGCCGAGGTTACATCAGTCAAGGACCCAAGGCCGAGCATTTACAAGAACATGTAAGGTTTGTAATACGTGGACAAATCAATTATAACCGAATCCTTCTCGTCACGTGATGAAATATTGAGGTCATCATTATCTACATAAGATCATCCAGGTGTCATTATCATACCGATTCTCTTGCACATGCTCATTGCATGCTACGGGTGTACATTACACCCCCTAAGCACTATATATAGAGGTCATTCTCTACGTTGTAAAAGGATCCATAACTGTAACCCTAGCTGAAACTCTGTTGGTTTACACGGTAGAGAGAGAAATCTTGAGATATTGTATCCATGGCCGTTAGTGCCTTCATCTAGTGATATTACTCACACACTCATAGTGGACGTAGGCCAGATTGGCTGAACCAATTATATATTAGTGTTCATCCTCTTCTCCTCACATCATTCTACTATTTATATACACTCTTATGCTGCCATTGTTATCACTAGCTGGAGCTTGGCAATACCATATCTGGTGGTTTTATTCCCAATATCATCATTTTAGCGCAGTCTGTGGAAACGAGAAGATTCCTCTCTTCATTTTTGCATCTTAACCTCACCGAAGACTGTGGTGGTGAACCATGCATCACTCTTCCTATGAAGCCGTGTCACCATTGAAAGATGTCCTTTAAGGTATTAAGATCTCTAATATTTTTATTGAAAGATCTTTAGTCTTAATATATGGCACCGTAGTTACCATCTCTCCTCCACCATATGATGTTGGAGGACCTAGTTCTAGCCAGACACCACCTCAGTCCGAGATGGCTGAGGTGGTAGCAGCCTTGAAGTCCTTGGCTGCAACGCAGCAAGCGATGAAGGAGAAATTTTCCCAACTAAGCCAGAATATAATAAGACCACCTGGGGTCTCACAGGAGATGATTACTCTGGCAGCTCTTCAACCATATCCTGAGGCCAGGAGACCACCACAGACATCGCGAAAATACCAACCTACTCCTTAACGGAGGAGGGATGCTGCTGACCCTA
The DNA here is from genome assembly GCA_949130495.1 of Sambucus nigra. NCBI lineage: Eukaryota > Viridiplantae > Streptophyta > Magnoliopsida > Dipsacales > Adoxaceae > Sambucus > Sambucus nigra. Next base: position 393,492,117 of record OX422211.1, on the reverse strand, counting down.
GGCATTTACGTCTGGGGAGGCAAGGAAACCCTTATCCTGAGGATAAGTACGACAACATTAAGGCAGAAGATACTCCAGCAGACTGTTGGGAGCCATATGAGGTCTCAAACAACATTGTACGTCCTATACAACAGAGCCGAGGTCAGTGTGAAATAATAGATGGAGATACACAACAAAGAGGGTCCGCTTTTGATCGCTTAAGTAGAGGGTTGGACTTTTAAAGACTCGACCCAGTTAATGATCTGAGGTAGAGGCTATCCAGGTTAAGGAGCATAACAGGCTCACGAAGGGGAGGTAATGAACATTGACCTCATTATGGCTGACCCACACATGGCCGAGATTATGTCCAGGGGAGGTCAACAGCCGACATTGCGCAACAGCTGGGGAACCCTCAGTCCACCCCTTAGAGGTGGCTGGGGAAAACCTCGGCCAGACCAACGTTGCTAAACCATGTAATGACTCTATTCAACGGTTAGAATAGAAGATATGGAACCTCATAAAAACTCGAGACCCACTACAAAGGGGATTCTCAGAGGGTTCCCCATTTGTGGCAAGGATTGTCAACTTCCCAACCCCTACTAAATTTAAACCACCAATCGTGTCTCCTAAGTATGATGGAAGTACCAACCCAGTGCATTATATTGAGTTGTATCAGTCTGCAACAAACATTTATTCAATCCCTGATGAGATGAGGTGCTGAGCTTTCTCAAGGACTTTGACAGGAGATGCGCATATCTGGTTCACTTCTCTTCCTAAAAATTCTATTGAGATCTTTAAGGGTTTGGCCAAGTGGTTTATACATAACTTCTATTTTAGGGTAAGACATAAAAAGAAGATAACCCATCTGCTTTATGTAAAGAAAAGGAAGAATGAAATCCTTAGAGACTACATTGTGAGGTTCAACAAGGAAAAATTGGAGGTTGAAGATTATGAAGAGAATATAGCCATGACAACCCTCATCGGAGGACTTCAGAAGGGAAAGATACTCTGAAAGCTTGTTGAAGTGCCTCCTAAGTATATGGCTGAGCTGTTATCAATAGCTGGAATGGTCATGAATGCAGAAGAAGGAATGGTTGCAAAGTATGAGGATGAAAATGGAAGTAGCAATGGGAAATTTCAAAGGAAGAAGGATGGAAAGAAGAGGGCCGCGGACGATAAGTTTACACACTATACTCCTCTAACTGTGAGTTGCAAATACATCCTCAATGAAATAAAGAATGATAGATCCTTGAGATAGCCAAAGAAGCTAAAGGCTCCTCCACATAAGAGAAATAAGAATCCATGGTGCGAGTTCCATCAAGATTACGACCATCTGACCGATAAGTGTTTCTCCTTGAAGGAAGAGATTGAGAAGATGTTGAAGTCTAGAATGCTCAGAAAGTATGTAGATGGTAGAGCTTCTAAGGGGGGAAGAGACGATCCCAAAAAGAAAAGAAATGATAGATGCTTGGAAGATTCCCCTACAAGAAGAGCTGAGGACCCAAATGATGATGACGATGACCCTGAACCTCCCACCAAGAGACGATAATGTCCCAGTGAAGAGGGTTAGTATGATCTCTTTTGATATGAACACAATCTGTGGAGGATTAGCAGGGGGTGGCTCAGAGGTAGTTGATCCAAGGCCCATGTGGCAGAGGCCAAGTCAGTGACCAAAGCCGAGGTTGTGAACTCAGCATCTTCAGCGGTTAAATAAGAGAAGAGAAAGAAGGTAGATATGGATACCCTCGTAGTTGGCTTCTCGTGACTTGACTTCAAAGGTATTTTATCTCCTCAAGATGATCTTCTGGTAATCACCACAAGGGTGCATGAGTGTGATGTTCATAGGATCCTCATTGATGGGGGAAGTTCAGTAGACGATATGTTTTGGCTGTATTTTAATAGCCTAGGCCTCAGAAGAGCTAGGCTTGTACCTATCATCACCCCTTGATCGGCTTCACCGGTGAAAAGGTTCATCTATTGGGTATGTATGAGATAGATGTTAGAATGGGAGACGAATGTCCTAATAGGTTCACTAGGAAAATCAATTTCTTTATGATGGATGAAAACATCTTCTCAGCCTACAACCTCATCATAGGAAAAGTATCCCTCAAGGAATTTGAGGCTGAGCCTTCAATGGTCCACTAAATGCTAAAATTCCTGACTCCCTATGGAGTATGGGAAGTGCAATATGACCAAACATTGGCATGTTAATGCTACTTCAACTCTACATAAGAGAGTGAGAGGCTCATAAGAGGGAAATAACCACGTACAACATCGATACACTTGATCCCAGAGATGAAATAAAGCTCAAGAAGGGAGAGGTCGCGAAAGAGGTAGAATCCACCGTCCTCAATGAGGACGAGATGAAAAAAGCATCCAAATTGTTAAAGCCTTAAGATCTGAGATCAAGGAAGAACTGGTGAAGCTCTTAAGGAAGAGACAAATTGTTTTTGCCTGGAGCCATGTAGATATACTAAGAATTGATCCTGAGATTATGTGCCATAAACTCAATGTTGTAGAAGATGCCAAGCCCATCAAACAGAGAAAAAGAGTGTACTCAAGGGAGTATGATGTCATCATAGAAGAGGTTAGAAAGATTAAAGAAGCCAAATTCATCATAAAGGTCATATACCCTGAGTGGTTATCTAATGCTGTCTCAGTGCCTAAGGCTAATAGGAAATAGAGAATGTGTCTAGATTTCACCGATTTAAGTAGGTTTTTCCCAAAAGACAGTTTCCCCTGCCTCATATTTATCAGATGGTGGATGAAACAGTAGGACATGAGCTCATGAGGTTCATGGATGCATAGTTCGGGTATAACGAGATCTTTATAAATGCGAAAGACTTAGAGAAAACAGCATTCATCACAGACAAGGGAACTATTGCTGGAAGGTCATGCCCTTTGGGATGAAGAAAGTAGGGGCTACTTACCAACGTCTTATAAATAACATGTTTGAGGATCAAATAGGTAAATCCAGGGAAGTGTATGTGGATGACATGCTGACAAAGAGCCTGAAGGCCGACACTCATGTGGCCGACCTTGAAAGAACTTTTAACACCATGAACAAGTGTAGAGTGAAGCTCAACCCAACCAAATTTGTCTCCGGGGTATGAGTAGGAATGTTTGTGGGCTTCATTGTTAACCAAAGGGTAATAGAGGCTAACCCTGAGAAGATCAAGGCCTTACTAGAAATAAAGACACCCATAACTATCAAAGACATTCAGAGGTTAACTGGAAGAGTTGTTGCACTTAACAGGTTCATCTCAAGAGCTATAAAAAAGTGTCTTGCTTCTTTCATGGTGCTTAGAAAGGCCTTCTAATGGGATGAGGAATGCGACAAAGATTTTAAGGAGCTCAAGTCCTACCTCGGGTCCCTCTACTTCTATCTCGGCCCATTCTGGGCGAGAAGGGGAGAATGAGGCAAAATCCTGGGAGTGTATGAGGCCAAAGATGAAAGGATGGCTAAATACCTGAAAAGGGTGAGAATGATGATAGAAAGCTTTAAGGAAGTGAAGATGAAGAGGATACCTCGGTAAGACAACAATCGAGCCGATGCACTTGCGAGGTTGGTCTCAGTAATAAGGACATGCATATGAAGAGAAGTACCCATTGAAATTCAGATCAAACCAACCATTGAAAAAGAAGAGGTTTCCAGACCTTGCCTCAATTTGAATATGGGAGCCTCATGGTTGGATCCTTTTATCAAATACATCAAAGAGGGAGACTTGCCAGAGTCAAAGTCAAAAAGAAGAAAGCTGAGGTTTAGAGCTACCAAATTCTCAATTATATGAAACATCTTGTACAAAAAGGGTTTCTACTCCCTCTGATCATATGTGTCCACCCTTTAAAGGTTCCACACATCTTGAAAGATGTGCACGAGGGCTCTTGTTCCAGTCACATAGGAGGAAGACCTTTAGCTAAGAGGATACTCACTCAGGGGTACTAGTGGCCTACCTTGGCCAAAGATGTTGCTGCATACGTGAAGAAGTGTGATAAGTGCTAACGGTTCTCCACTATCCCTCATCAGACTCATCAACCCATGAATTCAATCAGATCCCCTAGTCTATTTTCAATATGGGGCATTGATTTGGTAGGACCCCTGCTAAGAGCTGTAAATAATTATCGATTCTTGATCGTGGCAATTGATTATTTCTCCAAATGGTTAGAGGCTGAGCCAATGATCACAATCACTGAGCAGAAGACCTTCCAGTTCATCTGAAAGAACATCATATGTAGGTATGGTCTTCCAAACACCCTCATCTCAGACCATAGAACCAAGTTCAAGAACGTTTCGTTAAAGAAATACTATGAAAGTGTAAGGATCAAGCAGTTCTTATCTTCTCCTCACCGACCCCAGACAAACGATCAGACCGAGGTTACAAACCGAACAATTCTTGATGGGATAAAAAAGAGGTTGGAAGAGGTCAAAGGTAGATTGAAAGAGGAGGTATATTCTGTTATGGGCCTATAGGATGACAACGAGGACACCAACGGGAGAGACTCCATTTATGTTAGCCCATGGTTCAGAAGTTGTCATCCCTATAGAGGTAGGACATCCCACTCATAGAGTTCAAACATATGACCCTCAAAGTAATGGGGAAGAGAGAATACTTGAACTTGATTTAATCAAAGAAAGAAGAGAGGATACAGAGATAAGATAAGTAACATACCAACAGAGAACCGTGAAATTCTACAATCTAAGGGTGAAATCAAGGCCTATAGCGGTGGGAGACCTAATCCTAAAGAAGACGTGGAATAAGGCCAATAAAATCCATCCAAATTTGCATGGCCCCTATTGGGTAGTAGACGAGGTTGTGCCTGGTACCTACCGCCTAGAAAATCTTGAAGGAGAACCTTTTTCCAATGCATAGAATGACGATCACTTGAAGAAATATTACATATGATGTTGTAGTTGTTCTTATGTTTGGTAATACATATAGCAGTTTATACAGAGGATGTTAATGAAACGATAGTAATGTTGAGCTGGTACTTTTGCTATATGCTTTTAACATCATTAATTTGGTGGAATTAAGAGTTGAAACATCACTGATTTGGTGACCTCATACCTTTTAACATCATTAATTTGGTGAATTAAGAAGTGAAACATCATAATATGGTGGCCTCAGACCTTGAACATCATTAGTTTGGTGATAATTTAAGAGGTGAAATATCATAGTTTGGTGACCTCAGACCTTGAACATCATAGTTTGGTGAATTTATGAGGGTAAACAGCATAATATGGTGACCTCAGACCTTCTAACATCATTAATTTGGTGGAATTATGAGGTGAAACATCGTTGATTTGATGACCTCATACCTTTTAACATCATTAATTTGGTGAATTAGGAGGTGAAACATCATAATATGGTAGCCTCAGACCTTAAACATCCTTAGTTTGGTGATAATTCAAGAGGTGAAACATCATAGTTTTGTGACCTCAGACCTTGAACATCATAGTTTGATGAATTTATGAGGGTAGACGTCATAATATGGTGACCTCAGACCGTAAACATCATTAGTTTGGTGATAATTTATGGGGATAAACATCATAATATGGAGACCTCAGACCTAAAACATCATTAGTTTGGTGATAAATTAAGAGTTGAAACATCATGATATGGCGAGCTCGGACCTTGAACATCACTAGTTTGGTGAAAATTTGAGGATAAACATCATAATTTAAGAGGTGAAACATCTCGAGAAAAACATCGTATGAAGCAATAGAATCTGAAGAAGATTGGACTTATGATTATCATTAAAAACATTCTAAGTACAAATTAGAAGTATCAAGATGCCATCAGAGTTCACAAAAATACGAGGTAGAGATAAAAGGGAAACCAAAATTACAATTTTTGAAAAGCTACACAAGGAAATGGCCTATATATCTGCAGCTATAGACGTCTGATTAGGGTGATGTTTTTCTCTTCAACCCTGTCATCATGATGAGCAATGTCTTTTATCTCAGTGAATTAAAGGGGAGCAGTCTTGGCCGGGGAAATATCATCCTCCTCAACTTCCTGCAAGGCCTGGGCTAACTGAGGGTACCCAAATTCGATACCCACAAAGTCTGAAGCAGTCAAGCTCCCAGACTCTTTCTCCTTGGTGGCTTCCCACTTGCCAGTTGCTTTGATACCTCTCTCTAGGTATTTAAAACCAAACCTGACAAATTCATCAAAGACCTTGTAGTCTTCGATGGTCTTTTCAACAACATCTTCTAAAGCAACCCTGACTGTAACATCAACCTTATATTGAAGGGCATCATCCTTTGCCTTCAGAGCCACATCATGGTCCTTCTTGAGCCGAGATAATTCATTGTCCCTCTGTTTGATGACCCCGTTCAACCTTACGACCTCTGCATTCAAAGGGGCTTGAACCTTATCAGCTTCTTGACCCTTCTCTATAAGGGGAATCTTCTTCATGGTCCAATCTACAAATGATGGAAAGATAATGTAATACCCCGTAATTTTAAATGACATTTAAAATGGGTTATATTTTAAATTAATGGATTAATTGGATTTTATTATTAATTAATTCATTTGGGTTTTATCCGAACTGTGGATATTAAAATGGATGATTCTGAATATTACTTAAAGATATTTAGGTAATATATGAATGTGATGTCATTGATATGACGGTATGATATAAAATCGGTAATTTGAATTTTTAGTCAGACGCGGTATGGGACGTGTCGGGACTAATTTTATTAAATTAAAAAGGAAATTTATGTTCTATCGACCTTATAGTCATTTCGACTGCGTCGTTACGTCCGAAAGGTTCGAAATAGTCAGAAAAGTCTATTTGGATGTTAATTTTGAGTCTCGGGTCATTTGGAAATGAATAGACAACCCGAAAGGGCATTTTGGTCATTTTTCTAGGGGGGATGAATAGTGATTTCGGGTTTTGTCCTATTATAAGTATTGGTAGATTAAGTGTACGTGGGTTATTCATCTCCTCTACACAAAATAGAGAAGTCATCTTCCTAGAGAGAGTGAAAGGGTGCTTAGGAAGGGAAAAGCCTACTTGGGAAGGAGAAGAACAAGAACCAAGGTTCACCACCACCAACCACCACCGGAGTTTGACCGGAGAAGGGACAACCAACTGAGATATACTACACCAAAGGATCAGACCTTCAGTAAAGGCAAGTGTTTGATAATGTCAATTTAAGTTCGTATATTGTCCATGTTAGAATAGTTATGAAAAGAGAAGATTATTCATGTTTGGAAGAAATAATGGAGCTATTAAATGGATTTCTGGAAACTGAAATGATATAGGAATTAAACTCATGTTGTAGGCTAATAATAATCCATGAAATAGCCATGTATCTGTTGAAGAAAATCTGAAAACCATTGATGTGTTCTTGAAGATGATATGTTAATAATTTTCTGGAAATAAGGAGAGAAACATGCTTTTAATCCAATCCCTTAATGATTCTAGGATGTTTAGAGTATTGGAAATCATTCATATATGTTGATATATCATGTAGAAATAATTATAACTCATTTTGGAGGTTAATATGAAGGTTTGAATGAGTAAAAATGGTGAAACCCGTAGTTGCAGAAAATGCAGAAAACCAGGCTGTGACCTGAGGGATCGATCGATCTACCCCCTGCCTTCGATCGATCGACCTCCCCAGAATATGTAAAGTTGTTTCTCTTTAAATGTTGATTCTTATCCCAAACCTTTTGTGGATCTTTGATTATTATTATTTGTATATTATGGGACTTATAAAAAATCAGTAAACCCTTGTTAAGATTTGAATTAATTTGATTTGGATTCAAGTGATTAAAATGATGAAAATTATATTGAATGGAATTTTGGTTGCTAGATTCATTTGTTAAATTCCAAATGGGGATGTATGAGGATTAAAGATAGGGCCAGTAGGGGTGATTGAATATAACACCTGGGTATCCTTAAGTTTACAAGAGGGTTTAATCCTAAGTGAAAGAAGATGTGTTTATAAGAGATTCGAAACTATCGGTTTTAACCTTAATTAAAAGGAGAACTAAACTCGTAGTAATTCGGGAGAAATGATGTTATGGACCAGTAGGATATTAGTGACTTCTTACTGAATATATGTTGAGGAAAAACCTATTTGAATCTTGTGTATTGAGTGAGGGTAGCCTTAGGGTTACAATTTGAACATCAAGGACTGAGTTTAAGCTCATTATTGATTTTGCAAGGACTGAGTGTAGTACAAGAGCGTAGTGGTATGGCTCCTGGATAGAGATGGGAGTTTAGAACACATTTGGTTGAAAGAGGGTATGAGGTTATCCCGATCGCATAGTTGAAGTTTTCGGACCTCCTCGATCGACAAAGTTAAGTAGTAGTGTATTGGAGGGGTTCCTTGTTTGGATTTCGCTTTGCGAGACGCTCTGTGCATGAACCTTAACGACGTCGGGAGTGGAGAGATGTTATAGGATGCGAGGATAATTAAATTATGAAGTAAAGATATGACATTTTAATACGTGGGATTTAAAGAGATATAATGCTACGTATGGGAATTATCTTAGGGTAGTGATATTACCTTATTGATATTATATTATAGGTATGATAATTCCTATTGTATTGATTGATGATTTATGTTTATGACATACCTAGCTTACTTTCTATCGATGGGAGGTTTGCGCGTGAGGGCAGTCATATCCTGATGAATCCATGGGATCTTTGATTTGTCGCTGGAGAACATAGGTCTATGAAAGACTTATCGGGGAGTTGATAAGTCCGCTGACTGTGGGTACGTAGGTATGTGCGTGACCCATGGATACGAGAACTATGTTCGCCTCCAATTTGTATGTTGATGTTTGTGGTTCGAGGAATCCTTACCGAACCTTTAGTCCCCTATTCGGCGACCTGCGATGATGGGACATGATAACAGAGTAATGAATTGCACCGCAGCTGTGACTCGGGGTGCTGTATTATATATGAATATATATATAATGAAATAAATGGTTGAATGGATATATATAGTGGTTAACTCTATCTACGGTGATAATTGTAGATAACGGTGAATTGAGAAAAAGAATGGAATTAAGTTAATGAATGTTTATTCTTATAGAATTGAAAAGCTTAATTCATATTAATGAGAAATGATTCATGTTAATGAGAAACGATGAGAAATGTAAATGATTAATAATGTGACGTATGGTATGGGACATACGGGGATTATGATATGGGAATGGAATTATAATATGGAGACTAGAATAGAGGAACCATTAACTAGGATGTTAATAGGAAACGTTAAGTGTGCACTCTAGTTGAGAGGTGAGAATAACAAGTGAGAGTTGGATCTAACATGTACATAATAAATGCTTTATTTCACTTGTTAAATACTTGCTGTTTTAAAAATCATCTACACATTCGGGCTCTGACCCGTTTCCTTGCATATTTTCTTTTCTATTGTATCTTCTATATCAGGTGTCCAGCAACAGGGATGCCAACCTTAGCGGATTACGATAAGCTATGGAGCTATGGAGTTTCGCTTAGACGCTTATCTTCATTTGATTCATAGTATTCTCTTAGTAGGGCATGTCGCCCAAAGGATTCAGTTATCTTTTTCTATCGGGGTTAGATACTATTGTACTCGGGTCTTTTTAATACATTTAATATTGTTGGGATTACTGTAATGGATCTATATTATTTGGGAATGTTTATTCCAATTTCATTTAAATTCTTTTGTGTTATCTATTTGGTTATCAGTGTTGAAGAATAAAATGTGTTGTGTTATTCTTAAACTGGAAATGGATTTTGTTGAATTAAAAAAATTGGAGAGTTTTTAACACCAGCTTAATTGGGTATTGGGTGAGTTGTAAATGTTTTCGACAGTGATGCTAAGAATGAGCCAACTGTATATTCTGTTTTAATTTGGTATGGGACTGGCCACCCGGTATTTAATTAGGCGGGGTGTTACAGGTGGTATCAGAGCATCAGGTTCTAGTGTCCTTTAGGATCTGTATGGCTTATTGTGTCTTCAGCTTATTGTTCTTTGATGTAGAGACCTATGAGTAGGATTATTATTTTTCTATTTACGCCTACGATCTTCAGCTATTTTGAGATATCAAATACTGATAGTGTTCTCTCGTTTCAGATGCCTCCTCGACGTGCACCTCAGCCCGCGCCAGCTCAGGGTACGATGACTGCGGCCGAAGTTGCTGCAATTGTTGCTCAGGCAGTCAATGCTGCTGTAGGTGCGTTCAGCAGGTTCCCGCACCGGCACCGGCACCGGTTGTGCCACCCGCGCAAGGGCAAGTGTTTCCTACTGCATGGGAATGAGCGAGGGATGCTTTTCAGAAAGCGCACCCACCTGAGTTTCAGGGAGGATCAGATGTTATGACTGCTAGCCAATGGAAGAAAGATATCCAACGGCACTTGAGAATGATCGAATGCACTGAGGTTCAACGTCAAATACTAGCTTCATTCAAGATAGTAGGGGCAGCCTTACAATGGTGGGAAGCTACGACCACTATGGAGGAGAGGTACACAATGATTATCCAAGACTTTTGGATACGGTTTTATGAGAAGTATTTTCCTTCCGCCATCCAGACAGAGATAAGGCGGAAACTACTTGATTTAAAGCAGGGAGAGAAAACGGTGGCGGAATATAAAGAAGAATTCACGAGATTAACTAATTTGGTACCAGCTGAAGTACCTACTGAGGAGAGGAGAATTCTAATGTTCACTGATGGGTTGAACTATAAGATTCGCCAACATTTATTGGGGAATCTTTCACTACGTACGTATGCAGATGTTCTTAATGCTACAATGCTCCACTGCCAGGATAACCGCTTTCATAATCAGGGTGTCAAGCGGGGGTTTGGGTCAGGCCTGCAAGGCAAGACTACTGGGGGCAGTTCTAGTGGGACTCAGTCAGGGCAGAGTCATCAGCATCAGGGTGAGCAGGGTTCCCAGACAGGGGACTATGCTAAGAGTTTGCGATGTGGAGATTCTCGATTTGAGGTTAAAGGTATTGGGCAAGGACAATAGGGCCATCAGGGCCAGAGACAGGCTCATCAGGGCCAAGGGAAGGGAGGTAATGGCCAGCAGGTTCGGGGTCAACAGGGGCAAGGTGGTGGAAAGTTTATGGGAAAATGTTTCGTGTGTGGAAAGTATGGCCATAAACGTCAAGATTGTCCTGAGAAAGACAAATTCCCTCAGCAACAACATGCTCGACAGGAGCCACAGATACCAGTGTTTCCACCAGCTGCTCTTCCAGCTCCAGCTCCGGTGCTAACACTACCTCCCATTCCAGCAGCACCCGTGCAGCAGGGTCAGTACGGGCGTGTATATAACGTCCATCAGGCAGTAAATCAACAACCACCCGCGAATGAGGATATGTTTTCTATCTAAGGAATTTTGAAGCGTTCATTGAATTTTGTAGCGATTATTATTGTGTGGGGGCTAAAAGGGTTGCTAAACTTAGACTATAGTATCGTTATTTACGTAGACTCACTGAGGGGTGTGGGACACCTATATACTACATGTTATCACGTGGGTTTGATTTTTATCATGGGATTACTTACTTTGGGCATGTCCGAGCATGATGTGACTATCGGCATGCATTGACTTGTGGTATACGAGAGTGTATGTACTACTACTATACTGCATCTTGTCTTCTATAAGAGAGTAGATGCGTAGACTTTATTTGAAATCGATAAAACCTAATTTTTGTTTTAAATCGATAAACCTGATATTTTTTTTATATAATCCAATTTTTTATACATTATTGACTAAGGACCTTAGAAGTTTCGATGACCGACTACTTTAGGAAGTAGTGTATCGGGGTGGTTCCTTGTTTGGATTTCGCTTGCGAGACACCCCACGCATGAAACTAATAACCGTTGGGAGTCGAAATAAGTTAGGTCTTTAGTATATGAGTTTATAACTTTTGCGACAGATATTATAATGAAAGTGGTACGACAGGGTGTATGGGCGCCCTGGATGGTTGAATGGTAGTAGTTTTCATAATTGTGAAAAAGTAAGTAGTTGGAACTTCAGGATTTATTTGTTCAATGTGTGAGGCTCAGTTTTTCCCAAAGTTTGTCACGAGGACGGTATAGGGAAGATTGGGTAAAGTTATATTCGATTCAGTTGGAATTATATGGTGAGGCTTGGTGTATAACATCGATAGGGATTTTCGTTAATGTACTGTATGGGCGGTAAGTCTTAGATTTCTTGCGATGTGAGATTGATACTCTGAGTTGACCTTACCGGTATGATTTATATTCCTGAATTCCGGGACGAAATTCTGTTGTAAGGGGGGAAGTATGTAATACCCCGTAATTTTAAATGACATTTAAAATGGGTTATATTTTAAATTAATGGATTAATTGGATTTTATTATTAATTAATTCATTTGGGTTTTATCCGAACTGTGGATATTAAAATGGATGATTCTGAATATTACTTAAAGATATTTAGGTAATATATGAATGTGATGTCATTGATATGATGATATTATATAAAATCGGTAATTTGAATTTTTAGTCAGACGCGGTATGGAACGTGTCGGGACTAATTTTATTAAATTAAAAAGGAAATTTATTTTCTATCGACCTTATAGTCATTTCGACTGCGTCGTTGCGTCCGGAAGGTTCGAAATAGTCAGAAAAGTCTATTTGGATGTTAATTTTGAGTCTCGGGTCATTTGTAAATGAATAGACAACCCGAAAGGGCATTTTGGTCATTTTTCTAGGGGGATGAATAGCGATTTCGGGTTTTGTCCTATTATAAGCATTGGTAGATTAAGTGTACATGGGCTATTCATCTCCTCTACACAAAATAGAGAAGTTATCTTCCTAGAGAGAGTGAAAGGGTGCTTGGGAAGGGAAAAGCCTACTTGGGAAGGACAAGAACAAGAACCAAGGTTCAACACCACCAACCACCACCGGAGTTTGACCGGAGAAGGGACAACCAACTGAGATATACTACACCAAAGGATCAGACCTTCAGTAAAGGCAAGTGTTTGATAATGTCAATTTAAGTTCGTATATTGTCCATGTTAGAATAGTTATGAAAAGAGAAGATTATTCATGTTTGGAAGAAATGATGGAGCTATTAAATGGATTTCTGGAAACTGAAATGATATAGGAATTAAACTCATCTTGTAGGCTGATAATAATCCACGAAATAGCCATGTATCTGTTGAAGAAAATCTGAAAACCATTGATGTGTTATTGAAGTTGATATGTTGATAATTTTCTGGAAATAAGGAGAGAAACATGCTTTTAATCCAATCCCTTGATGATTCTAGGATGTTTAGAGTATTGGAAATCATTCATATATGTTGATATATCATGTAGAAATAATTATGACTCATTTTGGAGGTTAATATGAAGGTTTGAATGAGTAAAAATGGTGAAACCCATAGTTGCAGAAAATGCAGAAAACCAGGCTGTGACCTGAGGGATCGATCGATCGACCCCCTGCCTTCGATCGATCGACCTCCCCAGAATATGTAAAGTTGTTTCTTTTTAAATGTTGATTATTATCCCAAACATTTTGTGGATCTTTGGTGATTATTATTTGGATATTATGGGACTTAGAAAATATCAGTAAACCCTTGTTAAGATTTGAATTAATTTGATTTGGATTCAAGTGATTAAAATGATGAAAATTATATTGAATGGAATTTTGGTTGCTAGATTCATTTGTTAAATTCCAAATGGGGATGTATGAGGATTAAAGATAGGACCAGTAGGGGTGATTGAATATAACACCTAGGTATCCTTAAGTTTACAAGAGGTTTTAATCCTAAGTGAAAGAAGATGTGTTTATAAGAGATTCGAAACTATCGGTTTTAACCTTAATTAAAAGGAGAACTAAACTCGTAGTAATTCGGGATAAATGATGTTATGGACCAGTAGGATATTAGTGACTTCTTACTGAATATATGTTGAGGAAAAACCTATTTGAATCTTGTGTATTGAGTGAGGGTAGCCTTAGGGTTACAATTTGAACATCAAGGACTGAGTTTAAGCTCATTATTGATTTCGGAAGGACTGAGTGTAGTACAAGAGTGTAGTGGTATGGATCCTGGATAGACATGGGAGTTTAGATCACATTTGGTTCAAAGAGGGTATGAGGTTATCCCGATCGCATAGTTGAAGTTTTCGGACCTCTTCGATCGACAAAGTTAAGTAGTAGTGTATTGGAGGGGTTCCTTGTTTGGATTTCGCTTTGCGAGACGCTCCGCGCATGAACCTTAACGGAGTCGGGAGTGGAGAGATGTTATAGGATGCGAGGATAATTAAATTATGAAGTAAAGATATGACATTTTAATACGTGGGATTTAAAGAGATATAATGCTACGTATGGGAAATATCTTAGGGTAGTGATATTACCTTATTGATATTATATTATAGGTATGATAATGCCTATTGGATTGATTGATGATTTATGTGTATGACATACCTAGCTTACTTGCTATCGGTGGGAGGTTTGCGCGTGAGGGCAGTCATATCCTGATGAATCCATGGGATCTTTGATTTATCGCTCGAGAACATCGGTCTATGAAAGACTTATCGGGGAGTTGATAAGTCCGCTGACTGTGGGTACGTAGGTATGTGCGTGACCCATGGATACGAGAACTATGTTCACCTCCAATTTGTATGTTGATGTTTGTGGTTCGAGGAATCCTTACCGAACCTTTAGTCCCCTATTCGGCGACCTGCGATGATGGGATATGATAGCAGAGTAATGCATTGCACTGCAGCTATGACTCGGGGTGCTGTATTATATATGAATATATATATATAATGAAATAAATGGTTGAATGGATATATATAGTGGTTAACTCTATCTACGGTGATAATTGTAGATAACGGTGAATTGAGAAAATAATGGAATTAAGTTAATGAATGTTTATTCTTATAGAATTGAAAAGCTTAATTCATATTAATGAGAAATGATTCATGTTAATGAGAAACGATGAGAAAGGTAAATGATTAATAATGTGACGTATGGTATGGGACATGCGGGGATTATGATATGGGAATGGAATTATAATATGGAGACTAGAATAGAGGAACCATTAACTAGGAAGTTAATAGGAAACGTTAAGTGTGCACTCTAGTTGAGAGGTGAGAATAACAAGTGAGAGTTGGATCTAACATGTACATAATAAATGCTTTATTGCACTTGTTAAATACTTGCTGTTTTAAAAATTATCTACACATTCGGGCTCTGACCCGTTTCCTTGCATATTTTCTTTTCTATTGTATCTTCTATATCAGGTGTCCAATAACAGGGACACCAACCTTAGCGGATTACGATAAGCTATGGAGCTATGGAGTTTTGCTTAGACGCTTATCTTCATTTGATTCATAGTATTCTCTTAGTAGGGCATGTCGCCCAAAGGATTCAGTTATCTTTTTCTATCGGGGTTAAATACTATTGTATTCGGGTCTTTTTAATACATTTAATATTGTTGGGATTACTGTAATGGATCTATATTATTTGGGAATGTTTATTCCAATTGCATTTAAATTCTTTTGTGTTATCTATTTGGTTATCAGTGTTGAAGAATAAAATGTGTTGTGTTATTCTTTAACTGGAAATGGATTTTGTGGAATTAAAAAAATTGGAAAGTTTTTAACACCAGCTTAATTGGGTATTGGGTGACTTGTAAATGTTTTCGACAGTGATGCTACGAATGAGCCAACTGTATATTCTGTTTTAATTTGGTATGGGACTGGCCACCCGGTATTTAATTAGGCGGGGTGTTACAGATAAGACACCCTACAGAAGATGGTCAGAGCCAAGAATATATAAGCTACAATCTCTAAAAATCCGAGGTTACACTTATGAAGAGAAAATGACCAAATTAGCAAAAACTAGTACTTGAATGCACTTGTGGAGAGCAAACTCGGCCAACAACGGAACATCCAACATGCTTAAGAAACACTTATCCTCTTCAATCATTATTGTACCGCTACCATCGACAACCTTTAGACTATGGCCGATCAAGCTGTCACTGATTTTAAGTTTAGAAAGACGAGCAGCTAAGGCATCGTCTGTAGAGATAGGGATATCACGATCTTTGGCTTGAGCCTTACTCTGCCTCGTCTGATCTGGGTCGGTCATGGACTTCCTCTTTTTATTAACATAGGCCTTGGAGGTGCCGTCGTTCTTCTTGGTAGCAGGTGGGGGTACATTTTTGCCACCCCTCTTCTTCATCAGTTTTATAAGATCGGGAGCAGACAATTCCTAAAGGTCATTTGATATACCCACTGGGCGCTCTGCAAAAGACAAGTCTCTGAGTTAGTTAGTCAGAGATATAAAAAATAAGAGGTACAGCTTGTATAAGAAAAAATAAGACTTATGAAGATCTTCCACGGGACCCACCCCCAAATCAGTTGCTCATATTTAACAAGTCGACCCTTCTCGCCCTGACTGCGAAGGTCTTCAACATTTTTATAATTGTTTTGGATAAGTCCAGGGTCGGCTTTAGCAGCAAGGGAGACCTTTCCCGATCTCAAGGGGGTCCTTAGAACCAACATTCCAGAAGCCTCATCTGAACCAAATTCCCATGCCCAGGAAATGAAGAAGTACTGAGGTTTCAAATTGTGGTTTGAGGTTTGGGTAACCAACAACATCTTCTTCTCTGATTTCCTTGCTAAAAAGTGGTAATAGCTAGGGTGGTTTTTGGCAGATGAAGGAACATAACAACTATTGAAAACTCAAACTGGAAGGTCTGAGTGATGGATAGCCCTCCATAGGACGATGGCCCCAATCATAACCCTTCAGGAATTAGGGGATAATTGGGAAGGGGGCAGATTTATATGGGAAAGTATGGCTATGATAGTTGGGTGAATAGGAAGGCAAAAGACTAACTTGAACATCTGCTCATAGACGCAGATCTCTCCTTCTCATCCATCAAAGGCCCTCTCATCCCTCAGAGGTTTCCTAAGGATGATGGAAGGATTTATGGAATATAGGTGCCTAAAAGTAAGAAGGTCATAATCGCTGATGGAGCTCTCAATCTCGTCCGCCTCAGCCGTATTAACATCACTCTCCTCGTCATCATCACTATCCCCAACAACGTCGGCCTGGGCAGGTGCAGGGACACCACAAGGAAACCTCTGAGCAAATTCAGCCCCGGTGGCAACTGATAGAGGAATAACATCAATAGGAGGAGGAAGTGCCACACTTGGACCTAATATTTCAACATCAGAAGACCTGTGTGAAGTGCTAGCACCTTGATGAGACAAGGCATGACTTGAAACTTCATCTTCGTCAGGAACCTCACCCTGTTTAGGAGAGTAATCCATAGCCTCTTGAAAAGAGTCCACAGATTCTCTCACCTTAGAGGTGGACATGGACTCTGAGGAAGATGACTCAGACTCAGACATTGGTGCAGGATCCTCAGGAACCTCTGCGGGCGGAGTAAGATTGGCTGGCTCAATGTATATAACCTTCAGGGGGGGGGGGAGGAAAGATGGGTCTGAGAGGAAAGGACTCAGCCCTATGAGATTCCTCTTGGGCTAGATATATTTGACTAATTTTCTCGAAGGTCTTATCACGAAGAGATGTGAACTCTTCTATGAGTTGGTACAAGAGTCTGAGAATATGTGAGACGACACTACACTTGAAGGAAGAACTCAAACCGCAAACAAGTACACAACTTAAAAGAACTCAAACTCAAGATAAAAAAGGGCAAGTTGGAAAGTTTCAAATTAAGAACTTCAAGAACCTTCAAGAATAGGGTCGATGGAGAAGGTGATTGGAGGTTCACCGAAAACCTAAATTAGGGTTGTTTATGTCTAAAACAACCTCTGAGCCGTCTAAAACAGTACCTAACCCACTCAATCGCTGTTATCTTATCCCTACAACGACCAACACTGGTGGAAACCCTCGCCGAAAATTCAAAAACGAAAAACAATGGTAAGAAATGGAAAAGAGAGGTTAAAAATAATACCTGGCTAGTCGCGTGTGAGGGAAGAAGAGGATAGGAAGCAAATGAAACCTTCAATGGCAGCCAATAATGGAGGTTTGAAGGAAATTGTAGTTGCAGAGAGAGCTCAAGAGGGAGAAAAGTGGAGGAAAGAGAAAAGAGGGAAAGAAAAGAAGGTTTTAAACCTTCTCAAAGGGGGCCCACATTCCAACACTCATCATTTCCCTAGGGAAACCCAAAGGGCGCAGTCAAAATCATCAGACCTTGGGAAGCACGCTACTCACTTCAGTAAGTGACATGTGTCAAGAAAATATTGGCACCCAAAGAGACTCAGTCTCAGCCTAGCACATATACCCCTAAATCATCTATTCACATAGAAGACTAAGGGCTAGAGGGTGATTGATATGCCCAAAATTCGCCCTTATACTTAGACACACTAACCTCGGCCAGTCTCACAGCCGAGTTGACAAGAATCTTATGAAAACCATCAGCAAGGTCGTCTCTCATAAGGTCAGCCCCTCATACACCAAGCTCGAATCTTCATCAGTCGAGGCCAGCAGAGTATCACGGGATCAATCAACTGCCAACGTCATCGTCAGCTTCAGTCGATGTTATAGCTACCTCATATCTAACCTCGGCCAGCCCCCTGGCCGAGGTTATCACGATTAGAGACAAGACCAAGCAACTAAATTTGACTCCACCAACCTCGTACTCGTCCAGGCCGAGATTACATCAGTCAAGGACCTAGGGCTGAGCATTTACAAGCACATGTAAGGTTTAGAACACGTGGACAAATCAGTTATAACCAAATCATTCCCTTCACGTGAGGGAATATTGAGGTCATCATTATCTACATAAGATTAGCCATGTGTCATTCTCATACTAGTTCGATCCTCATGCAGATGCTCATTGCATGCTAGGGGGTACATTACACCCCCCAAGCACTATATATAGAGGTCATCCTCTACCTTGTAAAAGGATCCATAATTTCAACCCTAGCTGAAACTCAGTGTGAAAGACGAGATGGAGATCCACAACAAATAGGGTCAACTTTTGATCGCTTAAGTAGAGGGTCGGACTTTATATTAATTATAATATTAAGGACTATAGAAATGACATCTCAGGACGCCACATATGAGGTCTCAAACATGATAATACACTTGCTATTGGATCACGTCACTCTAAATTATAGGAAACACTTGTAAGGACTATAAAAATCCCACAGGACGCCACTTTTGCATTAATTTCAACAACAACATAGGGACACCAATTTTGCATTGATTTCAACAACAACAACAACAACAACAACAACAACAACAACAACAACAACAACAACAATAATAATAATAATAATAATAATAATAATAATAATAATAATAATAATAATAATAATAATAATAATAATAATAATAATAATAACAACAACAATAATAATAATAATAATAACAATAATAATAATAATAATAATAGTACAAATAATAATAATATCATTCATTTGCATTCATCTATATTGACCATAATTTATTTGACTTTCAAATGTGAAAATTAATTTTGAATGGAAGAGAATATCATAATTAACACACCAAATTTTAATCAAGTTTGAAATGGATCTATTACATAATTTTCATCAAGTCTTTTTTTAGTTAGCTTTTTACTTTTTTTCTTTTTTTGCTTCATTTTACACCACACCTAATTCAATGAAATCCTCCAAATTCAAAAACATTGAAAAAACTCCAAAATAACACACCAAATTTTAAAAATGCTAAAACATTATTATTTTTAACCAAACTTGGTATATATAATCTAAATGGTGATTAGATTCATTTCACTCATAAATGTTAAAACTTTTTTATGAAACTTGTCTAAATGATCTTCCCACTATTCATCTATACCAAGTTTGGATAAAACATAATTTGTCAAATAATTATAAAAATTATATGTTCAATACGTATATTTCGTTAGGTATATTGGAGAGCTTGATGGAGTGTGTATGTGAAAAGTAATATGTTCCATTTATATCACATTCACATTGATTGTGAGTCTAAACACCCTTCATACAGGAATTGCGTGCAAGAACTTGAGAAGTGTCCTATGGAACGCCATTTTTTCTCTCTGCGGCTATACCCTTCTCCGTAGGGTTCTCTTGCGAAAAATCGTGACAATACCGTGTGCCAGCCATTTGGGAAAACTTAGATTGGATTAACATAATGTCTTACGATTAATATGGGTCATGAGAAGAAAAAACAGGAGCACACTCTACTTTGAATAATCCAAATTACCCTAATACGAGCACTACTTTTGGGATTAACTCGTTGATCCCGGCTGAAATGCCTAAAAACATGCTAGTGTTGGGCTTACCACTCTATGGGAGGAAGTGGATGCTTGCAAAACCTTCATTATATGGCATTAGAGCTCTGACATTCCCTTTAGGTCCCAGAGATGAAGAGACTCTCAATTACACTAAAGTGTTGAGGTGGAATAGGGAGAGGAATGCACGTGTGTATTATGACAAAAGTACGGAATCAATGTATTCTGTTGCAGGGACTACATGGATTGGGTAAGATGATATTCAATAAATAATAACCAAAGTAAGATATGCTAGGGACCAGGGGCTTCGTGGGTATTTCTTTTGGTTAGTCGATGGTGATGATGATTGTACTCTCTCCCAAACAGTTTACTATAAATTTAACACATACTTTTTGCCTCTCTTTTTGTGTGTGCGTATGTGTGTGTGTGTGTTTGCATGCCTATTTGAGTGGATTATATGGATGATATCTTGGGGTGTTGTTAAGTCTTTAAGAACCAAACTTATCTCTAATAGTATCTTCAGATCCTTCCGTTTCCACAAACTATGATAAATATTGGGAGGTGTAGCAACTGGAATTAAACTTTAATTTCTTGTTTCTCTATTCAAGAAACTTTGTTCAATTTATTAGATTGAGTTTTTAGCATTTAAACTACATAGTTATGCACGCATGTAATTTGATATCTTCGTATGAATCCCTATTGTTTTGGCATAATTAAATGAAAATTATTTTCATGTACTTGTTATTAAACTTTTTGGGTTATATTATTTGTGGATGATGATGTGCAACTTCTCGGTCTTGGAACCCTTGAGGGATGAAACTCAGCATACCAGGATTTGGCTGATGCTTACATGGAGTTTAAAGGATGACTATTTCAAAAGATTGTTGGCAGAAAAGTCCCTAAAGCTTTGAATTTCCTTTTCTTTCTTCCTGCATTAAACCTTTTTTTTGCTTTGTTGTATGTGTGTGTGAGATGATGAAACCATTACACTTGTGTTTAATGTATATTGTGTGTGATAAATTTATTGGCAGATTCACTTCAAACCCTCACGAGACTATACTCCTTCACTAAGGGAACTTAGGGGCTTAAAGGCTTGTTGTATATGAAAAATAAAATAGATAGTATCGTTTCAATGTAAATATTGTTTGTTGTTTTATTTACCATTAGTTAGCTAAAACTAACTCCCTCGCAGTTGAATCGTGTTTGATGGGCAAAGCTATTATTAAATAGTGATAACCTAGGCTAATATCTATCATATAATAACACAAAATTGCCCATGTAGCTTAAATTCATGACATATATAATCTAAAATACAAAGAGATATTAGCATGAAGTAAACTGAAAAAATAATAAATAATTATTTAATAACATAATTCACAAGGATCATAGGAAATTACCTAATCATGAGAATCTTGATAAAATATTATCAATCTATCCATTGCAAATCAAGATTAGATATAACAAGAATTAATGTCCAAACGGTCCTTGCATAAAATATTTTTACCAAATAAATCCACCTCTAAAAATGTATCAAAGTAACCAAATTTAGGATTTGTTTGGTAAATTTTTATCATTATCCATCAAGTGTAAATATTGATCCTAATTTGTTGATTGATCCCTGGATCCGTTTAGAAAAAAAACTCATGTTAGTTTAATTTTTTTTTAATAAAACAAGACCATTTTATAATTTTCTCATATTACGCGAAGAGTTATGCATTCCATGAATTTTAGCACATCAAACTTTATTCCTTTCTTGTGAATTAGTAATTAAATCTTGTTATTTTTTTCATCGATAACCAGAATGAAGTTAGGAAATTCTTAGTGCTTTATCTGGATGAAATGAAACTCAGAATCTGAAAATTTGTAGTAAAATTCTTAAAATGGTTGCTCAATATACATTGAAAGAGAAAGAGATTAAAATAGTAATAAATAAAAATACTCATGTGAGACACTTGTTAATATCAAGGAGAAAAAAACTTGAAAAATCACAACAATACGTTGAAAAAAATTCATCAATTTCCTAGAGTTATTCAAAATAATAATTTTCTACTAAAGTTGATTTATTCAGAGCCAAACAATTATTCCAATCATTCCACAATGACCATGTCCACCATGTTAATACTATAAAAATACGAAAAGATTATTAATATAATGTATAAGAAGAAATCATCCAAGTTGTACTGTTTTGTTACTTATTATATAAATGACTTCTTATCCACCCTGGTTAGTCGATCGATAAGTGACGAACATAAAAAGGCCATCGATCTCGAGTTTGAAAATCCCTCAAACGATACCCAAAAAAAAGCGGAGCATGTGTTAGAGTGGCTCTGGCACAATGTCCCCTATGTTTATCTCGTATGGGGGAGTCCGAGTGGCTCGTTCGTGTGGAAGTTAAAGATTATAAAAAATATATATATGAATGATTCAATTACGAAAATACTCAATTTATTCCTTTTGGCCTCTTCCATTAGAATAATTAGTATTATTAAAAAACATAAATTATAATTAAAAGTCGACAAGGGAAAAATTAAATATAATTAAAAAACTTATAAAATATATGAAAGAGTAAGGGCTTCATTTTCAAAGTTATGGAAGAGTATTCATTAGGCCATCCACAATGGGTGCATGTCAACTACCCTAAACAAAGAGTATTAACAAAGGGTATTGGAGAGTGGATCATAGTGGAGATTTGTATAAATCAAGTAAACACAAGAATGTATCCATCTGAGGGGCTTCTAATTTCAGATTGTTCATAAAGGCTGTGTAAGAAGGGTAATTAAATTCTTAGATGAAAGAAAGTCACACGTTTGAGTAAACCTATTTTTGTTCTCCCTCAGGCGCAAGAAAGTAACCCTTATAGACCGTAAATGGATAACATTCCCATATTTGACAAAATGCTCCCCACAACCGAACATAGCATAGCGGACCCATAACTTTGTGGGAGGGCTAAAAGATCCCCTCCTTTTTGTAACAGATTTGGCTCCCACTATGACCTATTCATGGGTTTACTTATGGAAAGTGGCGGAGCCAGGATTTTGAGCTAGTGGGGGCGAAACTGTCTGATGGACCCCAAGGGTTCGGGTGTGGGAGCAGCTAAGGCAAAAAAACATTGGGTTATTTTTACTATTTTGGGAATAAATCTAGTACTAAAGAAAATTTCAACAAAAAAAAAAACATACATTAATATTCATTTTCAACACTTAAAACCATTATCAAAATGAAATATGATAATTATTTACCTAACATATGTTAAATAAATTTATGTTAAAAAAATAGTTTCAAGGTTAAACAAATAATAATGGCCGACTGGAAAAAAATTCAGATATATAAAAAGTAAAAATCACCATTTTTTACCTCAACAATTAAGTTATTACACATAGGTATAAAAAAATAAAATGAAAAATCAGAAATCTTAGAATTTCAGTGGGTGCGAGCGCATCGACTCGGCACAATGTGCCTCCGCCCCTGCTTATGGATTTAAAGGACACATTTTGGATGGCCTTAGAATGTTAAGAAAAAAAACTTATCACGATTTATTAATTCTCAAAAATATTATAAATCATAAGTATAAAATCAATATGCATCTCCCCTTTGTTATTATAAAATAAATGTGTTTTTAAAATAACTTTTATTTGTTCAATTTGAAAATGTCAAGAATTGAGTTAGGAAATAACATCACTGAATGTAAGAGACCATTTTTTTCATGGTCAAGTTTCATAAGAAATGGCCAAAACTCTTATTTTTTTAGAACAAATGTTCTACCTTCTACTGGTTTTGTAACAATATGGGTTAAGTTTTTCAAGTTGAAGTAAGTTGAATTTTGACATTCCCTTTTTGTACATGGTTATGTGGAAAAATAATGTTGAATTTCAATAGTTTCATTATAGAATATTGCATCGGATTTTTGGTGAAATAAAAAGAGCTTATGTAATCACACGTACTTGCTATTTTGTTAAAATTAATATGATAGTTCCCTAATTGTTGCTATTATGCCAACTATCATCAAATGTGTTAAATTTTGTGACACATTCAAGTCACATGAGATCGTGTGAATGCCCAAGAGTCTGTTTAATAAAGATGTTAATTTTTAGGCGAATAAATAATATGATTGATCAAGTTATACGAGTTTAATTATTATGTTTATTAAATCATATATCTGATAACATATGAGGTCGCATATATTCATATCATGCAAGTGTTAAGAAGATGAATGTGTGTATTTTATTTTTCATGAACAAAATTCACCCATCGTAATGAACATTTTATTACATGAAAAATGTGTTCCCAAATCATATGTAACGTGTACAAAGATTGATTCATAATTTTTAGATGAATCTATCATATTGTTTATTCCATACATATTTTCTCATATGATTATTTTAAACACTCTATATAACAATCTCAAGAATTAATATATACGCATGGTTTAAACATGTGAGGGTATTTGAGATATCTTGCTCATAAAGATGTAGTATGGAGCTCTTGTCAAATGGATAATGTAAGTTTTATTGATCATATGTTAGATATAAGCCTCAATAGAGTCAATAGAACCAAAAGACTTAGCCATCCTAGTTCCTATTTTGATGTAGTTTTCCTCTTGGATTGGTTTTAGAATTTGGATCATTTCAAAATCTTTTTGATTGATTTTTATCCCGAGTATATGTAGTTTTAGTTATATTCCATTTTTCATACTTGTCTATATAAATGAATGGAAGAAACCACCGTAAAACTCCGCGAAAGAATTTCCATTGAGAGTTCTATCCCATTTTAAATAGTCTCATGGTACCAGAGCTTTAGAGTGTAATGGATAACCCTAATTCCAATATCTCTTCATCATCTTTTACTTCATATGGACTCTCGCTAAGTGTGATATCTCTTCACCAGTTGATATCTATTTGCACTATAGAACTAAAACCATCCAATTGCATAGTATGGAGAACTCAAGTCATGCAACTCATCCAATCGATGAAAATATCCCCATTACACTAATTATCCTCATATTCCAATCGAAAATAATGACAAGGACAACATAATTAGAAGTGAATGGGAGGAAAAAGTCGTGCTTCTAAGAAGTTGGATCGTACCCTATAGTTGTATGTGAAAGTGCCAAAGAAAGTTGGGCGTTCTTAGAAGAGATAAGTAACTAAAGACAAGGAATTTCAACTCGAATATCAACTACAAAACATTTCGGTAAAACAAGAGATGACTATTTGAAAGAATTATATGATGGCTTAGCTTCCATTAGAAAACCAGTTGATGAATATACAAAGGTAATCACCTTCATAAAAGAACTAAGTCCTAAATATGCGACTAATATATCTATAATGTTAAGAAAACCTCCTTACTCTAAAATGACACAACTCGTCAATGCATTAAGAAGTTTTAATATTAGAGATGGAAAACCCAAAATCATATAGCAGCTAGACCACAACATGGCTTTTGTTGCCCAATATAGATGCTACAAATCATCTAGAAAGAAACTGCTAAATATCAACCAATCACCCTCTATCAGTTATCGAGCTCTGCGGTAACTCATCAGTACATTGTTATTTCATTAACTGTGGTTAAGAACAAGGATATCAGATTTGTAAAAGAAAAAATAATAAAGAAATGACTTGCTATTACCATTGGGATTTTAATCTTTAAAAACTAAATATGTAACTTGTATGTATTAAAACTATCTATTTTAATTATATACCCTTGTTGTTTGAAATTCAAAAGTTTTAACTGATTCTTTGTGACCGTGGATATAAAGAAAATATCAACTTGTTCCTTATTTTCTATATTAAACTCTTATACTATGATGGTGTTGTGGTCGCGACCTCTTCCACTTGCCCCTAGCCTTCTGCCTCATTCTTTAGGGTAAAAAAAGAGATTACAAGTAAGTTTGGATCTCCTTATGCTTGTTATTAGTGATGAAGGAGTATAAGATGTGGGGGACATTTTTATTATTCTTTTTTTTTTATCTTTTAGACTTTAGTATAAATAGCCTTAAGAAGCTCATTTATAAACACTTTTGAGAATTGATAATGAAATTTAGAGAGAGAAATTGAAAAACTTCAATGACGTTTCTGTTAGTTGTTGTTATTGTTGCATAGGTTAATTTTATGCTTCTGCACTTTTTTATTTAAATCAAATTGGTATCAGATCCTTGTTTTCTCTTGAATCAAAGATGTTTGTAGATGATTGGGAATCGGGTTGGTTTTATCGTGATGAAGTGACAAATAATGTAAAGAATCATTATGAAACCCTAACCATAGAAAATCAAGAAATTATTATGTCCACTCTACCACCTAATCACCACTATGAAGACATAACCCTAATAACACCCCAACCCACACCTAAAAACTAATACCTCGGGATCACTCCGGAATATGCCAACCATCCCCTTCACCAAAACCATACCCGATCACCATCCAGCCCCACTGAAATCCCCCACCCTTTACCGAATAAAAAAATTTCCCCGACCCTGTTCATCAACGAACCAGCCCTACCCCGAATCCTCTGAATTAAATTATAATGCTAACGAACCCCAAGAAATCCTAATTCCTAATCCAACTAATTTTTTTATCCCCAATCCTAATTCTTCTATAACTAAATTGGTAAAGAACTCCCGTTCTTCCCCTAATACCCAATTTTATTACCACAAACCCATTAGCCGTAACCAAATACTCAAAGATTCAAACCCTAATGACCAAGACCCTAAACCCAACCCTATTTACAAAGGGTTTTCTTCACCAGGTATCCTTCATATACCACCCCATGTCCCACAATCCACCACCCAATCTATTTGTAGACAAAATGATTCGTTTTGCCATGCTCAGGGGGAACTTACGGGTGTTTATGCCACTTATGTTCATACTCTAATGGTATTGACTTCTGTGGATCCACAGTGGCCTGCACTTAGTGATGATGCATGGGTCCATGCGAGCATTTTCTTTACCTATTGCACCGACCCCGGGCAATTATGAACATTGATTATTGATGAGAGAGCCTACAACAATTTGGTCATGCAAGAGATAGTAGATAGAGTGAGACTGCCGATGTAGTCTTTGACCGCCCCATGTCGTATCGAATGATTGGATTATGGAGCTATTTTTTCCCCCGACAGACAAAGCCAAGTTGCATTTTTCTATCTCGGGTTACCATGATGCGATTCTTTGTACTGTAGTGCATATGAGAGTCAATCACCTTTTATTGGGAATGGCATAGAAGCTTGATCATCACAACATGCATGATGGGCGATCTAAATCTTATTCATTCATGCATGAAGGGAGATAATTTATCCTTTATCCCATGAGGCCATTCTCCATATCTTTACCTTCACCCTGGTGGTATTAGAAGAGGAGTTAGCTATAGCATAAGTTCAGAGCTTGTTATATTCCTCATTACCGTATATTAACTATAGAGCATGTGGAGCTTCAGAGACAGGTCACCGAGTTATACGACAGAGGACACATACGAGAGAGTATGTCACCATATGCAATACCGACCCTTTTAAAGCCAAAAAAGGGGGGAGTTGACTGATGTGTGTTGATAATCTGTCTATTAACAAGATAAAGATGTCCTGCCAATTTCCTATTCCTCGGTTAGAGGATATGCTAAAACAAATCCGCGGTGCTTGAATTTTCTCCAAGATGGACTTGAATAGCGGATACCATCAGATCCATATGAGGCTCCAGGACGAGTGGAAGACTGCCTTCAAGACGAAATATAACTTATATATATATATATATATATATATATATATATATGTGAACAATGATGCCTTTCGGCCTATCCAATGCCTCATTTACTTTTATAAGAGTGATGACTCAAATTCTACATCCTTTCGTGGGTAAGTTTATGACAGTGTACTTCGATGATATATTGATCTATAACCGATCTGAGGAGGATCATCTTGATCACGTGGCTCAGGTTTTAGCTGTACTATAAGCAAAGCGCTTCTCATATCGAAGAATTTCTCTTTCATGGTACCTTCAGTGACCTTTTTGGGGTATGTGGTTTCAGGTGATGGTGTGAGGGTGGACAATGCCAAGGTCCAGGCGATAGTTGGTTGGCCTCCACCTGCGTTAACATCCCAGTTTGTAGTTTTCATGGTCTGGGGGGATTTTACCTACATTTCATAGTGGGGTTCACTACCGTCATGGAACCTATTATGGATTTGATGAGTTCCTATGGATAAAGGAGGAATATAGGTACTTAAGACATATCAAGGAGTTGATTATCACAACACCTATCCTATCTTTACTAGATTTTGACCAGTTGTTCGAGTTGTCTTGTTATGCTTTCAAGATGGGAATAGGTGCCATTTTTAGCCAAATCGGGATGCCGATTTCTTTTTTAGTCAAAGGTTGACGGGTGCGACCCTTAACTATTCAACTTATAATTTGGAGTTTTATATAGCAGGGAGAAATGTGATGTTCTTGTCGTCTTATCTCTTGCATAAGGAGTTCTTCATCAAATCTTATCATGAGGCTATTCGATACCTGCATAGTCAGCGATGTGTTATTAATCGATACGCCAAGTGGAAGGCATACCTCTAGAGA
The DNA here is from genome assembly GCA_949130495.1 of Sambucus nigra. NCBI lineage: Eukaryota > Viridiplantae > Streptophyta > Magnoliopsida > Dipsacales > Adoxaceae > Sambucus > Sambucus nigra. The sequence goes on along the minus strand of OX422211.1, from coordinate 393,463,395 downwards.
TACACATTCCATTTATAGTATAAATCGAGGATGGAGAACCAGGTGGTGGATGCTCTTAGTCGAAGGTCACATCCTTTAGTGACCATTTGGAGTTAAGTTTTTGGATTTGACGATGTTCGAGATCTCTATTCGACCGATGTGGAGTTTTGTCCAACAGGGAAACGAAACATCGAGCGAATATTTATTGCATGATGTTTTCTTATATAGGGGTACAACTTTATGCATTCCTTCTTATTCTCTTCGAGATAATATTATTTCAAATGTCCATGGAGGGAGATTATCAAGCCATATGAGGTAGGCGCATACTCACACGATGCCGAGGGACCGATTTTATTAGCCAACTATGCAGAGGGATTCCAACTCCTTAATTCAGCGTATCTATATATGTCAGGAGGCTAAGGGGAAGCACACCAATGCCGATTTATATACCCCTATTGTCTATTCCTGAGAGACCGTGGCAGGGGGTCTCAATGGATTTTATAATGGGACTTCCTCGCACATCTAGTAGGCATGATTCCATTTTCTTAGTGGTGGAAAGTTTCACTAAGATGTCCCATTTGATACCTTGTACTTACACTCAAGATTCTTTTCATATTGCCACATTGTATTTCCAGGAGGTAGTCCCTCTCCACCGGGTTTTTCATAGTATTTTGTCGAACAGAGACATGCATATTTTTGGACATTTTGGGCGCACATTATGATGGCTCTTACAGTTAGAGTTACAATTTTCCACAGCTATTCACCCCCAAGATTGTTGGACAGATCGATTTAGTCGACCAGAGTATTGGTGATCTTTTACAATGCCTAGCTTTCGAGCACCCGCGGTGATGGGATGTTATGATAGCGTAAGCCGAGTTTGCTTTCAATAATGTTGTTAATCACTTTAACAGTCTATCCCCATTTTATATTATATTAGGGATGTCAACCACTATACAACTGGGCCTTACCGAGCTTCCTTCAACGGTGTCTACTTATCCCTGAATCGAGGAGTTTGCATCCCGTTTAACTTTCATTTAGGCACATGTTCATGATTTTTTGGAGACCATTTATGCCTCCTATAAGGAGGTCGCGGATGAGCATCACCATTTTATATCCTATCAGCCGGGTGATTTGGTTATGGCGTACCTTCAGAAAGCCCAGCGATAGGGTGAAGGAAATAAATTTCTGATGCAATGTTTGGGTCAATTCCCTTTTATTCGGGCTTGTTGTACGAATTCTTATGAGGTGGATCTTCCCGAGGAGTTCCGTATCGATCGTATGTTCATGGTAATGGATATCTCTCCTTTTAGAGCTACCTATGCTCATTCGATTCCCATTCCTCCTGCCACAATCCATCTAGTTCGATCTCATGTTAATCGTATCGAGGATATCCTTAATTCAACACCTATGTCCTCATCCTATGGTGATTATACCTGCAATTTGGTTCGTTGGTTGGACAAAACCGAGGCAGAAGACTTATGGATTACAGAGGCAACACTGCAACACATTGACCTGAATTTCTATCGTTAGTATGTGGAGTATATGGCATCTTCCCATGAGGAGGATAGTGATGTTGGAGCATAGGATGCGGATGAAATTTTTATTATTCTTTCTTTCTTTTTGGCCTTTCTAAATCATTAATATAAATAGACTTAGGAAGCTCATTTGTAAACACTTTTAAGAATTAAGAATGAGAGTCTAGAGAGATAAATTGAGAAACTTCCATGACTTTTCTTTTAGTTGTTATTGTTGTTGTTGTTGTTGTTGTTGTTGTTGTTGTTGTTGTTGTTGTAGTGTAGAATTATATCATGCTTCCACACATTTTTATTTACATCACTTAGTATGAGAGATTGGGCTACTTCTATGTTTCCACCTTGTGAAGAACTCAACCGGGACTAAAGAGAGATGAGGTCAAGCCGTGAAAATTTCACCCGATAAGGAAGATTGTCATAGACTGTGGCATGACTAGCCAAAGACACCATGTAGTTAGTTATCTAAGATTCTACAACCGATCAAGGAGCCCGCGAAGAACAACGCGTAGTCAGTTACCTAAGATTGAATTATTGTTTTTATATAAGCTCGTATTGTATATTTAATGGACAGAATCATTATGCCACTTTCTTAGTTGAGTTGGATTAAAATATTGTGTTGGATAATGGTGAAAATATCATGATTGGTGTTTCGATACATTTATGATTATCTCGGTGTACATAAAATCCAAAATTTGATAATGTGTACTTTAAAAATACATTAATTTTTTTTGAAGCTAAGGTGTTGAATTCAATAATAGTAAGAAGAAACGCTAATTTAACAAGGGTCAATAAGACGTACCTTTTTAAAACTAATATTATGTTTTATTTAAACCAAATTGGCCATTTTCTCACAGGATTTTAATCGACCAACTGAATATCATATCTGCTAGTAAGGTGAGATACAAAGACTACTCACACTACGAATGATGGCAACCCCTCCAATGGATATATAATATCTTCTACATATGAGAAAATGTCTTAACATATTAGTCAGATAAGTTGACATAAGCTATTGTATCCCCATGAGTAATTAAAAAAGCGTAACTTGTACTGGACACAACATGACTATGGAGGTAAAAAAATTATTTGTTTAAGTTCTCAGCTTTTACTTGTCAATTTGTGAAACATATTTTTGCAAGAATTTTGAATCAAGGAAATTATAGAATCTTCTTTTTACGTATTCAGATATTATTTATATGAATATGTTGTATTAAAGAACGCATTTAGTGAGTAGCTACTTCGAGTTTTTAAGTTCTTTTAAATGTTAAAATTTTCACATTTATGATTTTGTTATAAATTTTGGCAAATTATAAAATTTATTTTCCTAATGCTGAAACCAAATCATCACTTATTGTCAACATGTACCCTACTTGATGCTTTTAGCATGAAGTGATGCTAGCCGGAGTTTTGATAGTTTTATGGGTTTTTTATCCGTAGTTTCATGGGTCTTTAAATAGGTTATGGCAAATTCAAAGTCAATCAGTAAAATATACCAAATTCAAAACGGGTTAAATATGAACCTATTTAAGTAACAAAAAATTATATATACATGGAGGAAATTTTCTTATTAGGGTGTGTTTGACTGCAAACATGAAAAATGCATGAAAAATAGATCATTTGGATGAGAAGTTAGAAAATGAGTGAAAATATATACGACCTTTTGGTCTAACCTACTCTCTTTTCCATGGAGACCAATTCTTTAATGGATAGATAAGAAATATTTTACACTAAAAATGAGGTTCGAGATGGAGCCCTTGTTATATAAATGAGTGTTTTTCTTATATGAAGCATTTTCTATCAAGATACTATAAAGCCAAAACATAATTAAAACAACTATAAAAAAAAATTTCATGTCAATTAAACACACCATTTGAGAAAAATTTCTCATACTTTTTGTGTAAAAGCAAAATGTGCCACTTACTATATGAAAAGAATCTTGGGTAGTGTGGTATAAAAATAATGGACTAAATTCCAACTATCATTAAAATCTTGGGTAGGGTTGTATAAGAAGATTGTAATGGGCCAAGTCGTAATGACTGTTGCGGTAGGGTGAAAGTTATCTATCTTAGATTACTTAAACTATATTGACATTTGTTTACCTGTAATTTGGTGCCAAAAAAAATGTTTAACTACAATTTGGTAATTCATAGAACAAAATAACATCAGCACTTGGTATATATATGTTTGCAATCCGAAGGTAAAAATCATCTCACTTTTCTTTTTATGTGAATTGAGATTTTGGTATAGCTTCTTCTTCTTCTTCTTCTTCTTCTTCTTCTTCTTCTTCTTCTTCTTCTTCTTCTTCTTCTTCTCCTTCTTCTTCTTCTTCTTCTTCTTCTTCTCATCCCACAATGAATGGTGGTTATGGGCCTTCATGGGCTAATCTCCCACCATCGTAGATTAACACATCCGTGTACACTCACCTGTACTATGCATTCATCAACCCCAACCCTAAGACTTATTTGTTGGCTATCGATGATGCAACAAAGTTGAGGAACTTTACAACCGCCCTTCTTGTAAAAAATCCCTCCGTAAAGACACTTTTGTCCATCGGCGGGGGGAGTTTTGGCCACCAAATATTTGGTCGCATGGCCTCAGACCCTCACTCGCATACAAGTTTCATTAATTCATGCGTAAATAAGGACATAAAATATGGTTTTCACGGGATCGATCTCTATTGGGAATTCCCCCAAAACCAACAAGAGATGGACAACTTTGCCACTTTAATTAGGATCATTTTAACTCTATATTAATCTGGCCATTTCGTCTATACCCCACATCTATATTTGTTTTCCCAATATTTGAATGTAAACACACCAATTACTTCATGCATCAAATATCATATTTACTCCAAATAATTATAAAAATACGCAACTCGTATAAGATAAATTCTTACTTGATTCAACTTGCACATACATATAGACTTATACATACACACAAAGTTTTTGTTTAATGTCTTCAATGGTTTCTAGTTTAAGCATCTTCACAAAAATCTTAATCAACACAAACCACATTTGATGTGTTATTGTTCTATTCCCTCGATTGCAAATTAATAATCTTTTTCTTTCCTTTATAATCTATCCCAAATTAGTAATTATATTTCTAAAATTGGCATATACAATTTAGTGATATTACAAATATATCATTGATTTGCATTCAAAAGAAAATATATGTACACACACATGGACACAACCAACCTCTCCCTCCCCGATTGAATAGAACTGAAAAACACATCAATTTTTAAAAATTATTCAACCAAATATTGTTTTTAACCAAACTTAATATAAATGATTTCCACACATATACATACAATTTTTATTTCACTCATAAATATTTTAATTTTATAATGAATTTTTTTAAAAATGATTTCCTCACTATGTTGATCATCTATACCAAATTTGGATAAAATATAATTTTTTAAATATTTTTACACAAAGGTCTGATAACATATATATAAATATAATAAGGTATGGTGGTGAGTTTGATTTTGTGTGTGTGCATGAAAAGTAGCATGTTCCATTTATATCACATTCACATTAATTCGGAGTTTAAACACCCTAAATTATAGGAAACGCTTGCAAGGACTAGAGAAACGCCACAGGGACAACGCTTTTGCATTGATTTGAACAACAACAACAACAACAACAACAATAATAATAATAATAATAATAATAATAATAATAATAATAATAATAATAATAATAATAATAATAATAATAATAATAATAATAATAATAATAATAATATCATTCATTTGCATTCAGCTATATTCACCACAATTTATTTGACTTTCAAATGTGAATATTAATTTTGAAGGGAAGAAGAATATCACAAGTATGTCTAGAATTAATTGGGAATTTCACTTGGTCAAATTTTATGAGATCGATGATGGAGAGCATGAACTAAAGTTTATGTTGTTTGTTGGAGAGGCAAGAAGAAATATACTTAGATTTAACATTAGTTTATATGAATATTTTGGAATTGAAGTTAGCATTATTTAATTAGGTTATTTACTTGATTTTTTTAAACATGTTGAGTCTAATTGTTAAATACTAGATGTGATCCAATAATAAGTGTATTATCATCTTTTTTATAAATAAAAAAATAACGACTTTCTCATAAATAAATGATGTAACAAGAGTTGTACCCTTAAATAAAGATATTAAAAGTGGGGATGGATGATCATTAGTTTGAAATGGACCTATTACAGAATTTTCATCAAGTCTTTTTTTAGTTAGTTTTTTAAAAAAAAAAAAAATTTGCTTCATTTTACATCACACCTAATTCAATGAAATCCTCCAAATTCAAAAACATTGAAACAACTCCAAAATAACACACCAAATTTAAAAAATTATTATTTTTAACCAAACTTGGTATATATGATCTCTATGGTGAATAGATTCATCTAAAAATACAAGCAAGTTGGTAAGACAATGTTCAAAAGTTTGAACGATAAAAAAATGAACACATATGTCTAATTTTCATTTCACTCATAAATGTTTAAACTTTTTGATGAAACTTGTCTAAATGATCTCCCCACTATTCATCTATGCCAAGTTTGGATAAAACATAAATTTTCAAATAATTATAAAAACTATATATTTGGTATGTATATTTCATAAGGTATATTGAAGAGATTAATCGAGTGTGTATGTGAAAAGTAATATGTTCCATTTCTATCACATGCACATTGATTTGGAGTCTAAACACCCTTAATACAGGAATTGCGTGCAAGGACTAGAGAAGTATCCCATGGAATGCCACTTTTGCTCTCTACGGCTACGCTTCTCCGTAGGGTTCTCTTACGGAGAATCGTGACAATGCCCTTTGTCAGCAATCCGACAAAACTTAGATTGAATTAACGTAATGTCTTATGATTATTATGGGCCATGGGAAGCAATAACAGGAGCAAACTCTGCGTTGAATAATCCAAATTACCCTAATACGAGCACTACTTTTGGGATTAACTCATGAATCCAAGATGGAATGCCAAAAAACATGCTAATGTTGGGCTTACCACTCTATGGGAGGAAGTGGATGCTTGAAAAATCTTCATTACATGGCATTGGAGCTTCGAAAGTACCTTTGGGTCCCGGAGATAAAGGGACTCTCAATTACATTGAAGTGTTGAGATGGAATAGGGAGAGGAATGCACGTATGTATTATGACGTAAGTACGGAATCGACGTATTCTGTTGCAGGGACTACATGGATTGGGTAAGATGATGTTCAATCAGTAATAGCCAATGTAAGATATGGTAGGGAACAGGGGCTTCGTGGGTATTTCTTTTGGTCAGTCGATGGTGATGATGATTGGCTTCTCTCCCAAACAGGTTACTGTAAATTTGACACATACTTTTTGCCTCTTTTTTTTCGTGTGTGTGTGTGTGTTTGCGCGCCTATTTGAGTCTTTGAGAACCTAGATTATCCCTAATAGTATCTTCAAATCCTTCAATTTCCACATAATATGACAAATATTGGGAGGTGTCCCACCTGGAATTGAATTATAATTTCTTGTTTCTCCAATCAAGAACCTTTGTTCAATTTATTAGATTAAGTTTTTAGCATTTAAACTACATAGTTATGCATGCAGGTAATTTGATATCTGCATATTAATCCCCATTGTTTTGGTATAATTAAATGAAGACTATTTTCATGTGCTTGCCATTAAACTTTTTGGGTTATATTATTTGTGGTTGATGATGTGCAACTTCTCAGTCTTGGAACCCTTGAGGGATGAAACTCAGCATACCAAGATTTGTATAATGCTTACATGGAGTTTAAATGATAGTTTCAAAGATTGTTTGCCGAAAAGTCCCTAAAGCTTTGAATTTCCTTTTCTTTCTTCCTCCAATAAACCTCTTTTTTCTTTGTTGTACGTGTGTGCGAGATGATGAAACCATTACACTTGTGTTTAATGGATATTGTGTGTGAGAAATTTATGACAAGATTCAGTGCAAACCTTCACGAGACTATACTCGTTCACTGGGGGAACTTAAGGGATTAAAGGCTTGTGGTATGTGAAAAATAAAATTGATAGTATCATTTCAATGTAAATGTTATTTGTTGTTTTATTTACTATCAGTTGGACAAAACTAACTCCCTCGCAGTAGAGTCGTGTTTGATGGGCAAAGTTATTATTAAATAGTGATAACCTAGGTTAATATCTATCAAATAATAGCACAAAATTGTCCATGTATCTTAAATTCATGATGCATATAATCTGAAATACAAAGAGATATTAGCACAAAGTAAATTGTAAATAAAATAAATAATAATTTAATAACATAATTGACAAGGATGACAAGAAATTACATGATCATGAGGAGATTGATAGAATATTATCATTCTATCCATTGCATCTCAAGATTAGATATAACAATATTTAATGTCCAAACGATCCTTGCATAACATATTTTTACCAAAGTAATCCACCTCTAAAAAATGTATCAAAGTAACCAAATTTAGGATTGATATGGTAAATTTTTATCATTATCCATCAAGTGTAAAGATTGATCCTAATTTGTTGATTTATCTCTGGATCCATTTAGAAAAATAAATCATGTTAGTTTTAAAAAAAATGTTGTAGAATAAGACCATTTTCTAATTTTCTCATATTACGCAAAGAGTTATGCATTTCATGAATTTTAGCATGTTAAACTTTATTCATTTCTTGGTAATTAGTAATTAAATCTTGTTATTTTTTTCAACGATAACCTGAATGAAGTTAGGAAATTCTTAGTGCATTGTAAGAATGAAATGAAACTCACAATTTGAAAATTAGTATTAAAATTGTCAAAAGTGGCTCCTCTATATACATTGAAAGAGAAAGAGATTAAAATAGTAATAACGAAAAATACTCATGCGAGACACTTGTTAATATCAAGGAGAAAAAAACTCAAAAACCACAACAATACGTTATAAAAAATTCATCAATTTCCCAGAGTTATTCAAAATATTACTTTTTTACTACAGTTGATTTATTCAGAGCCAAAAAATTATTCCAATCATTCCTCAATGACCAAGTTGCACTGTTTTCTTAATCCTACAAAATATGAAAAGATTATTAATTTACTATATAAGAAGAAAACATCCAAGTTGCACTGTTTTGTTACTTATTATATAAATGATTTCTTATCCACCCTAGTTAGTCCAGCGATAAGTGACGAACATAAAAAGGCCATCGATCTCGAGTTCAAAAATCCCTCAACGGATACCAGACATAAAGTGGGTAATGTGTTAGAGTGGCTCTGGCACAATGTCCCCTATGTTTAGCTCGTATGTGGGTGTCCGAAGGGGTCGTTCGTGCGGAGGTTCAAGATTATAAAAAATTTATATGAATGATTCAATTACTTGAATACTAAATTTATTGCTTTTGGATTCTTCCATTAGAATAATTAGTATTATTAAAAAAAACATAAATTATAATTAAAAGCTAACAAGCGAAAAATTAAATATAGTTAAAAAACCTTATAAGATATCTGAAAGAGTAAGGGATCCATTTTAAAAGTTTTGGAAGATTATTCCTTAGGCCATCTACAATGGGTGACTTTCAAATACCCTAAACAGAGAGTATTAACAAAGGGTATTGGAGAGTGGATCATAGTGGAGATTTATAGAAATCAAGTAAACACAAGAATGTATTCGTCTGTGAGGCGTCTAATTTCAGATTGTTCTTTAATTTTCAAAGGCTATGTAAGAAGGGTCATTTAATTTTTAGATGAAAGAAAGTCACATGTTTGAGTAAACCTATCTCTCTTCTCCCTCAGTCACAAGAAAATAACCCTTCCAGGACACAAATGACTAACATTCCCACATGTGAAACAATGCTCCCCGCAACCGAACATACCAAAGAGGACCCATAACTTCCTGGGAGGGCTAAAAGATCCCCTCCTTTTTCTAATAGATTGGGCTCCCAATGTGACCAGTTCATGGGTTTACATATGGGTTTAAAAGACACATTTTGGATGGCCTTAGAATGTTAAGAAAAAAACATTATCACGATTTATTAATTATTAAAAACATTATAAATCACGAGTACAAAATCAATATGCATCTCCCCTTTGTTATTATAAAATAAATGTGTTTGTAAAATAACTTTGATGTGTTAAATTTGTCCCTTAGAAAATATAAAAAATGTCAAGAGTTGGGTTAGGAAATAACATTATTAAATGTAAGAGACAATTTTTTTTTCATGGTCAAGTTTCATAAGAAATGGCCAAAAGTGTTATTTTTTTAGAACAAATATTTTACCTTATAGTGGTTTTGTAAAAATATTAGTAAATTTTTTCAAGTTGAAATAATTTGAAGTTTGACATTTCCTTTGTGTACATGGTTATGTGGAAATATAATGTTAAATTTCAATAGTTTCATTATAGAATATTGCATCGGATTTTTGGTGAAACAAAAAGAACTTATGTAATCACTCATACTTGATATTTTGTTTAAATTAACTCGATAGTCCCCTAATTGTTGTTATCATGCTAACTATAGTCAAATGTGTTAAATTTTTTGACACATTCAAATCACATGAGGTCATGTGGATGTCCAAGATTCTGTTCAATAAGGATGTTAATTTTTAGGCGAATAAATAATATGATTGATCGAGTTATATGATTTTAATTATTATGTTTATTAAATCATATATCTTATAACATGTGAGGTCGCAAATATTCATATTGTGGAAGTGTTAAGAACATGAATTTGTGTATTTTATTTTTTGTGAACAAAATTCACCCATCATAATGAACATTTTATTACATGAAAAATGTGTTCACAAATCATATGTAACGTGTGCAAAGATTGATTCATAATTTTTAGATGAATCTACTGTATTGTTTATTCCATATATATTTTCTCAAATGATTATTTTATATATTCTATATAACAAGCTCAAGAATGAATATATATGCATGGTTTAAACATGGAAGTGTATTTGAGATTTCATGATCATAAAGATGTAGTATGGAGTTCTTGTCAGATGGATCATGTAAGTTTTATGGATCATATGTTAGATATAAGCCCCAAGAGAGTCAATGGAACCATGAGGCTTAGTCATTATATTTCCTATTTTCATGTAATTTTCATCTTAGATTGGTTTTAAAATTTGAATCATTTTAAAATCTTTTACACTGTTTTTTACCCCGAGTATATCTAGTTTTAGTTGTATTCCATTTTGCATACTTGTCTATATAAATGAATGGAAGAAACCATCATAAAACTCATTGAAAGAATTCCCACTGAGAGTTCTATCCCATTTTAAGCAGTCTCACGGTACCAGAGCTTTAGATTGTAATGGCTAAACCTAGTTCCAATAGCTCTTCATCATCTTTTACTTCAGCTGGACACTCGCTATGTGTGAGATCTCTTCACCAGTTGACATCTATTTGCACCATAGAACTAAAACCACCCAACTACCTAGTATGGATAACTCAAGTCATACAACTCATCCAATCGATTAAAATCTCCCACATTACACTAATTATCCTCATATTCCAATAAGAAATAATAATGAGGACAACAAAATTAGAAATGACTGGGAAGAAAAAGACGTGCTTCTAAGAAGCTGGATCGTAGTACAGTCATAGATGAGTGTACGTTCCTTATATTGGAGTTTTGTTATGGAAAGAACGAAATATATTAATTAATTTCTGCAAGGCATGTTCTTGGAACGCTTTCTTTTAGGAAAAATTTCTCCCAATCCGGTTGAGACAGAACCAGAACCGCGAGTACACTATGGGTTTTATAGAATCTACCTCAAGATACAATGCAGTGTATGAACAGTTGTTTGATTCAAACTATGTACTGTTTGATCAAACCGAGAATACTTTGAATTTGTAACTTGATAATGACAAAGTATAGAGGACGGAGAGAGGAGAAACTATCAGTTTTCAGTGTCCAAAACAGAGGCCTGGAACTCTTTTTATAGCCATTTATGTGACTGTTCTTCAACAGTCACAGCTCTTCATGGAGTGACTCAGCAACCGTTGGATCGTGCCTATTTGGAATAGCTGCGATCTAACGATTCAGATTAGGCATCCCATCGTAAGCGAATGGACATCCCCTACACGAAACGTTACGAGTTCACTTAACGATTTAGATCAAGTCGTTTCGGATTTTAAACCCTTTGATCGGATCGTTTAATCACAACCGTTGATCTGTTTTACCTGGTCAAATCTTTAGACTCACACGCTCTAAGCGACGATGCGCACAAAGCGCGCAATGCGCCCTAAGCCGCCCAATCGCCCTTTCGTGCGCTACGTGTCGCGCTTACGCGTGTCGCGATTGATGGTGCTTAAGCACCACCGCGATGCGTAGGATCATAGCCTCTTATTTGACTTGTCAACTAAGAATCTTAGTTGTCCGTTAGTTGATATACCACTAATTTTTGTAGTATTCTTCCAATGTGGGACAATATGGGATTTTGAGTACTTCCATATCTTTCACACCCATTTGCTCATGTTTCTACCTTCTAAATTAAAACCCAAACTATGTTTAAAATAAAACACAAATAATATAATAAAATATTAACAACTAAAAAATAAAATATCAATAAATATTGGAATTTATCCAACACCTTATAGTTGTATGTGAAAGTGCAAAAGAAAGTTGGGAGTTCTTAGAAGAGATAAGCAACTAAAGACAAGGAATTTCAACTCGAATATCAAGTACACAAAATTTTGGTAAGACAAGAGATGACTATTTCAAATAATTATATGATGGTTTGGCTGCTATTAGCAAACTAGTTGATCAAGATACAAAGGTAATCACCTTCATAAAAGGACTAAGTCCTAAATATGCCACTTTTCTTACTGTAATGTTAGGAAAACATCCATACTCTAAAATGACACAACTCGTCAATGCATTAAGAAGTTTTAATCTTAGAGAAGGAAAGTCCAAAATCATATAGTAGCTAGAACACAACATGGATTTTGTTTCCTAAGATAGATGCTATAAATCATTTGGAGAAGCAACTTCCAAATATCAGCCAACCACCCCCTATCAGTTATCGAGATCCTCGGTAACTCATCAGTACATTGTTATTTCATTAACTGTGGCTGAGAACAAGGATGCCAGATTTGTAAAAGAAAAAATAATAAAGAAATGACTTTCTATTACCATTGGTATTTCTCCTATCAACCATTTGTAGAATGTCCGGAATAAGGTATGATAGATAGGACTCAATAAGGCATTACAGATAATGCATTTTACATGTACTCGAGAGCCACAATCCATATAGCACACTCTTCTAGTAACTTTAATTTTTTTAGAGTCGTATGAATGTTGTGATACACTGGTCATTGGTGATGGAAATAAATTTCTCGTTACACACATTGGTGACAAAAATATACATCAGAAATTAAAGCTTCCAGATAAGCTTCTAGTTCCTGATTTACATAAGAATATAATATCCGTTGGTAATATTACTAAAGACAACAATTGTCTTTTTAAATTTACTGACCACGTGTCCCTTATTTAGGATCAAAAGACAAGATGGACTCTGGCAAAAGAAATTAAGAGAGTGGACTTTATGCATTAGAGGAGGAGGAAACCCTTACTGTAATTCAAAGTAGGAGATCTAGTGAACTTTGCACCAGAGATTTGGACACCCTAGTTCAAGATATATTCATGTTTTAAATAATTCTACTTGTTTAAAAAATAGTAACTAGAATAAGGTGCCTCGTGTGTGTGCTATTTGTCAAGTTGGAAAAAGTTGTAGCCTTCCTTTCTCATTGAATGATAAAATTAGTGATGTCCATAGTGACTTATGGGTACCCGCTCCAATATCTTCATCTTAACAAACATGATACTATGTGTTATTTGTGGACGAATGCACACAATTCACATGGATTTACCACATTAAACAAAGATTTGAATTTTCATTATATTTGTAAAATTTCATTAAATGATACAAACTCAGCATTCTGAAAAAATGCAGACTTTCCAATATGATAGGGGAAGTGAATTTAACAAAACTAAATTTATTGAACATCTGACTCATTTGTAATTGTCATACATCAGCCAAGAGAAAACACAGACACATAGTTTAAACCGACCTCACTTTTTTATTTCATGCCAAGGAGCCTTTATACCTTTGGGTTGAGTCCTTTCTCATAGCAGTATTTCTAATAAATCATTTCCCATCCAAAAAACTAAATAACCAATCTCCATTTTCTATGTTGCATGGAACTAAGCCATATTATTAATCACGTCGCATGTTTGAATCTCGTTGTTTTCCTTATTTAAGAGGGAAAACTCAATAAAATTCCATCCCAAGAATCAAGCTTCCGTGTTTGTTGGCTATAGTCCTATATGAAGGACACATGTGTTATAATCCATGAATAAGGAGAGTTTGTATCCCATGACATGTTGTTTTTGATGAATATACATCTTCATATGTTACACTTGATCACTATATTGAACCTATTCATAAGCCTACTGACATTTCCACGTTTAATGGAGGCTATACCCACTGATAAAAAAAAGTATTCATTGCTTATAGTTTCATAAGGCCCCAACCAAATTCCCATGCCTATAACCACTAATACAATATTAAACTCAATGTCCAACCTTATTTCACCACCTGATTCACTAGAACCCACTTCACCAAAATCCACCTCAACAAACTATCACTCTAGCTTTCATTCATCGTCAGTAATAACCAATCCTCATCCCACTCCATCTCCATCAACTACAACACCTGCTTTTCCATCTAATCCACCAAACATTAATGATGCTAAAGGTATTCAACTAATCATTGATTTACCTAACACTAGTATCGTATCCCTCTTTGCACCTACTCCTATCCTCATTCACCACATGCTTACCCGCTCAAAATCCAAGGTCCGCTATACTCCAAAACTTTACCTTGATTTGCATGTACCGAATTATTCTAAAGCCTCCTCACTTCGGGTTGCCTAGTCCCAACCGCATTGGGTTAACATCACGCATGATGAACTGGACACTTAAAAAAGTGTAAGGACAAATTTTTAATGGAGTGAATTTGTATGTATTGACTTAATACCGGACAAAACACTTTGAGTCATAGAGTAGAAGTTATATTTCAAGAATATGGCATTTTTGTTGAAGACATAACGTCGAAGTCAAAGAGATCACATTCTCATGCCGTGTTTCGTGCCTTATTTCATCGTCAACAATCCAAGGATCTCTCAGGTATGAATGCATATACTATTATGGAGCCTTGAAAATCTATTATTGGGTGTTAGAATTTTTGATAAGCTATTTTATAATGACTATATTTTTTAAGAAAAATATTTTATTTTCCTTTAGTTATTAGAACGACTTTTTCCAGTAATTCGAATGAGATTTGGTGTTCATTCGAATGAATTCTAATAAGATGCCTTTTTGGTTTCTGTTGACTTCTCGTTAGAAGTCTCGTTTCTATCTCATTCAAACGAGATGTCTATGTCGTTCGAATGAGATTGACCCTTGTTCTAACAACTAGAGAAATTATCTCTAACAGTTAGTTTTTTGAAGAAGTTTTTCTCTTAACCTCTCACTAATTTTCCCCAACCATTTATGTAGTGCGGAAGATAAGTTTTTGCAGAGACTTTTCCATCTTCCAAGTGTGAGTAAGCTTTAAAAAAAATTCAAGAAAGTTTTTGTAACACCCCGCCCGCCCGGAGAGAGCGAACGAAGCGCTAATGCGATAAAATAAATCAAAATCCACAAGTGACAAGGTATAGAGCATCTAAATAAACCCACAATAATATAAATCCACTAATCTCAATCTCTTCAATTACAACAAGTCTCTCGAATTAAAATTACAACTAACTCGAAAATAAAATACAAATCTCCAAAGCTCTATACATCAAAATAATACAAATCTTTCCCAAACAATCCTCGCTAAAAATCAATCTCCATAGCGCCCCAAAATCCGCGCTAACCTGCCACTAAAAGAAAATATGAGGAAGTACACAATACGACAGGAAAGATGCTCAACAAATATTTTAGCGATGAATAAAGCGTAACAATACGAGTACGAATATTCAAATCAAATGCAAATCTCAAAGCATTTATCAATATAATTTCTCAACAACACATCAATGGGTAACCAGGCCTCACCCCATTCGCATATGCTTTATCAAGCCATATCTCGGGAAACAGGAATTTTGGCGGGTGCCCAACATCCGTGCCATATTAAAATCTCATGACAATGTGCTCAACAACATGAATCATACCACATGAATCAAAATAGTTTATACAATTATTTTCCAGATTTCAATGAATTTAACAATTCAAATATGAGTTCAATTAAACAAAAATTCAAAGAGAATGACACTCGCGAGATTTAAGGAGCATATTGTGTAAAACCTCATACCTCAATCCATGATGAGAAACCAACGATCACATCCTCAAGATCAACACAAAAGATCTACAAAATCTCCTCCAAGAACCTCCAACAAAAATAGCCCCAAGAACACCTCTAATCTAAGGTTGGAACTCATAAATCTCAAGGGCCAATGTGTATATAAAAAGAATTGATATAAAATATATTTGCTGCCAAAATTTATGCCAGAAGTAGATTAAAAGGCTTGCCCCACGACTTCCTTTTATAATGCAAAGAAATGAAGAGTTAGAATCCAAAAGACTCCTTTAAATAAGGCAAAGAAATGAAGAGTTAGAAGTCAAAACAACTCCAAGAGTTAAAAACATTTTAAAATCATTTTAAAATCCGTTTTAACTCCGTTTTCGAAACCGTTTGAAATTCTCGCCTTTAAAAATAATAACCAACATATTTGAGCAATAAAAATAATTTTATCAAAAACTTAATTTTCCTCCATTTTCCTAAATTAATTAAAATAACCCAAAATTACGCGGGTTATTACACTTCCCCACCAACAATGGAATTTCGCCCTCGAAATTCACCGAATGCCTAACTCTCGAAATCAGGCCAACAATCTCCAAAATAATCTCGTCTCCAAAAATAAATTCCTCACATTTAATCCCGAAACCTAACACGAATATCACCTAAAATTTGCTATCTCCAAAAATTCCTAACCACGCAATGAACCCAAAACCCAAGCCTCGAGGGTTGCTGTATACCTAAGCTCTGATACCATTTATAACACCCCGATAAAATAAACCCATAGCCAGTCATAATCCGCTAAGGTTGGCGTCCCTGTTGCTGGACACCTGATATAGAAGATACAATAGAAAAGAAAATATGCAAGGAAACGGGTCAGAGCCCGAATGTGTAGATGATTTTTAAAACAGCAAGCATTTAACAAGTGCAATAAAGCATTTATTATGTACATGTTAGATCCAACTCTCACTTTCTATTCTCACCTCTCAACTAGAGTGCACACTTAACGTCCCCTATTAACCTCCTAGTTAATGGTTCTTCTTTTCCAGTTTCCATATTATAATTCCATTCCCATATCATAATCCCCGTATGTCCCATACCATACGTCACCTTATTATTCATTTACATTTCTCATTTATATGAATCGTTTCTCATTAACTTGAATCATTTCTCATTAATATGAATTAAGCTTTTCAATTCTATAAGCATAATCATTCATTAACCGTTATCTACAATTATCACCGTAGATAGAGTTAACCACAATATATATCCATTCAATCATTTATTTCATTATATATATATTCATATATAATACAGCACCCCGAGTCACAGCTGCGGTGCAATGCATTACTCTGCTATTATGTCCCATCATCGCAGGTCACCGAATAGTGGACAAAAGGTTCGGTAAGGATTCCTCGAACCATAAACAACAACACAAACATTGGAGGCGAACATAGTTCTCGTATCCATGGGTCACGCACATACCTACGTACCCACAGTCAGCAGACTTATCAACTCCCCGATAAGTCTTTCATAGACCTATGTTCTCGAGCGACAAATCAAAGATCCCATGGATTCATCAGGATATAACTGCCCTCACGCACAAACCTCCCACCGATAGGAAGTAAGCTAGGCATGTCATACACATAATCATTAATCAATCAAATAGGTATTATCATACCTATAGTATACTAACAACAAGGTACTCACATTAACCTTAGATTATTCCCTTACGTAGCATTATATCTCTTTAAATCCCACGTATTAAAATGTCATATCTTTACTTCATAATTTAATTATCCTCGCATCCTATAACATCTCTCCATCCCCGATGTCGTTAAGGTTCATGCGCGGAGCGTCTCGCAAAGCGAAATCCAAACAAGGAACCCCTCCAATACACTACTACTTAACTTTGTCGATCGAGGAGGTTCGTCAACTTCAAATATGCGATCGGAATAACCTCATCCCCTCTTTCAACCAAATGTGTTCTAAACTCCCATCTCTATCCAGGAGCCATACCACAACGCTCTTGTACTACACTCAGCCCTTGCGAAATCAATAATGAGCTTAA
The DNA here is from genome assembly GCA_949130495.1 of Sambucus nigra. NCBI lineage: Eukaryota > Viridiplantae > Streptophyta > Magnoliopsida > Dipsacales > Adoxaceae > Sambucus > Sambucus nigra. Next base: position 393,445,488 of record OX422211.1, on the reverse strand, counting down.
ACTCAGTCCTTGATGTTTAAATTGTAACCCTAAGGCTACCCAGGTCTTATATTATATCTCCCCTACTTGAACTATCCTTAATCCTCATACAAACATATTAGAATCCAACACATGAATCTAGCAACCGAAATCTCTTTAACTTTAATTATCATAATTCTAATCAATTAAATCCCAATCAAATTAATTCAAATCTTAACTAGGGCTTACTGATCTTCTCCAAGTCCCATAATATCTAATTAATAATCACCGAAGATCTACAAAAGTTTTGGGATAAGAACCAACATTAAAAAGAAACATCATCATGAATTCTCATATTTTAAATACTCAGAAAAATCAGATCCAAAAATTATTCAAATCATCAATCCGACTTCAGATTTGGATTCTACACGAAAAATTGAGTCAGGTATGTGTTTTGAGTTTTTCTTAAATCTCATCCAAATGCACTCAAAAAGAAGATCTAAACATTCCAAATTGGCTCTTCTTATTCCACTCGTTTTTGCCTCTTTTTCCAGAAAATTATCAACATATTATCTTCAAGAACACTAAATTATTTTCAGAATTTCTTCCACAGATTGATGAATATTTATTGGATTACTAACTACCTACAACATGAGTTTAATTCCTATATATTTTTAGATTCCAAAAATCCATTAACAACTATATCCTTTCATCTTCCAAGCATGAAAATCATCTCTTTTTATAACTATCCTAACATGGACAATATACGAACTTAAATTGAAAATATCAAACACTTGCCTCTAATGAAGATCTGATCCTTTGGAGTTGAATAACACAGGTGGTGATGGTGGTGGTGACCTTTGACCTTTGGTTCTCCTCCTTCCCAAGCAAACTTCTTTTTCTTTCCAAGCAACCTTCCACTCTCTCTAAGAAGATGACTTTTCAATTTTGTGTAGAAGAGATTAAATGAACCTACATACACTAATCTCCAAATACTTATAATAAGACAAAACCCGAAATCACTATTCATCCCCCTTGTAAAAATAACCAAAATGCCCTTTTGGGTTGTCTTTTCATTTCCAAATGACCCGAGACTCAAAATTAACATCCAAATAGACTTTTCTGACTATTTCGAACCTTCCGGACGCAATGACGCAGTCGAAATGACTATAAGGTCGATAGAAAATAAATTTCTTTTTTAATTTAATAAATTAGTCCCGACACGTCCCATACCGCGTCTGACTAAAAATTCAAATTACCGAATTTATATCATACCGTCATATCAATGACATCACATTCATATATTACGTAAATATCTTTAAGTAATATTCAGAATCATTCATTTTAATATCCACAATTCGGATAAAAACCAAATGAATTAATTTATAATAAGATCCAATTAATCCATTAGTTTAAAATATAACCCATATTAAAAGTCATTAAAATTACGGGGTATTGCAGTTTTGTCTATGATTCATAGTTTAATCCTTCAAAAAAAACCCAAGTTTTCACCTCATTTATTTTTATCTAAGTTTCAACATACATTTATGTTCTGAGATCAGTTTTGGCACTGGGTTTATTCTCTACATTATTAAAGATTGTTTCTTACGGAGGATTTCGAGTTCGTTGGTTCTCATAAGGTGGATTCCGTATACATGATAGTTGTTGCGCCCCATTGAAGGACTCTGATATGTAGGTGGACTCCTAGGCTATCACTAGGCACAGGTTAGAAGAACGACGAGCGTCTAGGCTTGTGAGGGAGTCAAGTCATTGTGTAAGTATTTTGTCATGTCCTTTTTATAATTTCGTATACAGTGGACTTGTTATTGGCTCATCAGGGATTTTTTCTGTTGTGGGTTTTTCTCCTACATCGCGGCATTGTGGTTATTATTTTATCTTGAAATTCACAACTAGATGCATGCTTAGGTTAACAAGATAAAATTTATTTAACCATAAAATTGACTTAATTGGTGCTTGATTAATTTGGGTTTTGGTAGTTTAAGAAAAAAGTTTATTTTGGAAAAATTCATGGTTAGTTTGGTTTGTGTTAATTTGAACCTGAATTAAATTTGTGTCTAAGTGAAAGTTAATTTAAAGAAATTAAAAAATTTAGAATTTTTAAACCATTGCCCTACTTTTAAAAAAGAAATCATATGTTGACATTAGTTCCTTACCAGCCATGCATGCATCTTATTGGTTCCAAATGTATTTTCAAGACCATTTTTATGGTTAACGGATTTCTTGATCTTCATATATTATGAATGGTTGCAGAAGGCTACTGTCAACTTGTTGGAGTAGATTTCTTGGATACTTTTAATTAGGTCATTAAACCTGCCAACATTCAGACTATTCATTGAGTGGCTGTTACTTACAAATGGAATATTTGCCAATTGGATTTTAAGAACACATTTCTTCATGGTGACATAGATGGGACATTATTTATAAGGTATCCTCCTGGATTTGTTGATCCTCTCCATCCCGGGCATGTCTGGAAATTACACCAAGCCATTAATGACCTCAAACAAGCACCCATAGCATGGTTTCATAAGCTTAGTTCATTTCTCTTTATAATGTAAACTTTTATGTCATTGCCCCTATTATCTAGGACTTATCCGTAGAATCTAGGTTACATCGAGTATGGCATATCCTATTGCTTCCGTCATGGTACTTCACATTCTTAAGTTAAAGAAGATGGATCCGATTATCAAGCATCACACAGTTCATCTTCAACATGCTCCACGACATCACATAATATTAGTACAATTGCCACTTTCGATTTCGTAGATTTTTTACACTATATTGGGAGATTTTTTTTTCTTCATATGTTTTCACAAAACGAGGTATTTTTTCGAACTTAAAAATATTTTAATTTTATACTATTTCATTCAAACGAGATGGCAATCTGATTAAAATGACATTATATCTCATTCAAAGGTTGTTTGAAGCATTAATTAAACGAAGTTCAAACGAGGGATCACTGTTTTGATGTTTTAGTTATCGGTAGAAGCGAAATCAGCTTCATTCGAACGAGATAATGATCTCATTACAACGATAGTAAAGTTTTGTTCGAACGACCCTTCATCGCCTCAATTTTTGTGTTTTTATATAAATATGTGTTTTTGGTAGGGTTATTCATAAGAGTTTGCATTTATAAAAACCGCAGACCTGTTGTAAAAGGCCTTCACTTTTAAAAAGGGATAAACTCGTATTTGATTCACACAGTTCTCCTAAATCCTTTTGTGAATCATCTTTGAAATCTAAATCATTTCTATATTGAAGTTACATTTGTGGAGAAGAAGTCTCTACTGCTGATTTTGTGATTCTTGTGAGAATCATTACTGAAGGAAGACTGCGACGTTTGTGGGACTTGCGAGAACCACTATTGAAGAAGATGAAGGTCACCATAGGAGATTTGTCAGTCTGTATTTCACTCATATAGTTGTAATTTCTGATTTGCAAACTGTATTGGTGAAATTAAATATTTTTTTGAACTTAAAAATATTTTAATTTTATACTATATCATTCAAACGAGATGGAAATCTGATTAAAATGACTTTATATCTCGTTCAAAGGTTGTTTCAAGCATTAATTAAATGAAGTTCAAACGAGGGATCACTATTTTGATGTTTTAGTTATCAGTAGAAGAGAAATCAGCTTCATTCGAACGAGATAATGATCTTATTAGAACGATAGTGAAGTTTTGTTCGAACGACCCTTCATCGCCTCAATTTTTGTGTTTCTCTATAAATATGTTTTTTGGTAGGGTTATTCATAAGACTTTGCATTTATAAAAACTGCAAACCTGTTGCAAAAGGCCTTCACTTTTAAAAAGGGAAAAACACGTATTTTATTCACACAACTCTCCTAAATCCTTTTGTGAATCATCTTTGAAATCCAAACCATTTCTATATTGAAGTTACATTTGTGGAGAAGAAGTCTCCACTGCGGCTCTTGTGATTCTTGTGAGAATCATTGCTGAAGGAAGATTACGGCCTTTGTGGGACTTACGAGAACCATTGCTGAAGAAGATGAAGGTCACTAGTAGGATATTTTTCGGTCTGTATTTCACTCATATGTTTGTAATTTGTGATTTGCAAACTGTATTGGTGAAATTAAAGGTTTTCCCCTCTTGGTTTTTTTCCTGAAAGTGTGGAATGATTTTATGATTGCATGCTTTATTAATTAATGTCTTGAATGACTTAGTTGCATGATTTAGTGTTTAATGGAATCAGAATTTGTTTGTGGGTTTACATCTAAATAAAAATGTCTACTCGACTAGAGAATAACGAACTCTCAAATTGGTATCAGAGCAGGTTTCACCAAATTATCGTGTGATCCTTTTTTCGCACAATTTTTCTTTGATGCTAATTATTTTGAAAAATTACAACTTTTTTATGGAGATATTATATAATAGGATGCCAATTTTTTATGCATTGAACTATGCCTATTGGAATGCCCGTATAAGATCCACTTTATAATCCATATATGAAAGGGGTTTGTTAGTATGTGAAAGAGGGCGGACTCCGCCCATGATCACTATTAAAAATTTCACAAATCCTAAACCCGTCTCTTCCTGGACTGACGATGAGTTTTAGTGGAGTACCTACAACTCCCATGGCCTTAGTGCTATTTCTTGAGTCGTCACCCCTGATGAGTTCCAACGTATCATTATGTGTATTATATCTAAGGAAGCATTGGAAATACTCCACTTGACACATGAGGGTACCAACGCTGTCAAGGCGTCTAAGCTTTAAAATTTGACCACCCAATTTGAGACCATTAATATGTTTGAGTTTGAGAGTATTGATGAATTTTATAGTAGGTTGTTGGACATAATTAAAGTTGTTTCAATTTGGGTGAGAAAATTTCGGAGATGAGGGTCGTTAAAAAGATTTTGAGGTCACTCCCTTTCCGATTTATTCCTACGGTCACAGTGCTTAACACTTTAGGGATTTTAAACATTCCTAAGTTAGAAGAACTCGTAGGATACCTTTAGACTTTTGAAATAGATATGTTTCCTAAAACCATCAGGCCTAAGGATATACAAGTAGCTTTAAAGACTTAAGATAAGAAAAAGGAAAAAGAGAGAGTTTGTGAGTTTGAATCTGAGGGTGATGTTGATTTCGATGACTTGGCCTTGTTTGTAAAAGTTTTTAACAACTTTCTTAAGTTTTCCAAAAATAATTCTTATAATAAAAATTGTGAATAAAGTCATTCTTAGTGATAGTGACATCGAGTCGGTTGATTTAGAGGGAGAATAACCACATGAAAAATACGTTTCTTTCATGGCTAGTCACATGAGTACTTCTAGTTTGTCCCACAACAATGAGGACTTATGTAAATTTGAGATCCTCGATGATGATTTGAGTCATTCGGAAGATAGTGAGTGTGAGTATGAGATTATGTGTGGCAATGGGAATTCCATAGACCGCTTCCTGGTGAAGAGTATTTAGAAGGTGAAGGCACCGCTGAAGGCCAGGTTCTTTGTGTGGACTGTAGATAGGTAGACAATCTTAACGCTTGAGGGTCTTTAGAAGAGAAGATACCGTTCGGAGAGCCGTTCTTGGTTATTTAAGGAGGAGGAGGAGGAGGAGGAGGAGAAGACCACTCATCTTATCCTTCACTGTAAGGTGACGAGAGGTTTGTGGGAATTTTTCTTTGCCATAACTAGTACCACTTGGATTATTCCAGGGTCAGTAAGGGCACTCTTAGATGGGTGGAGACCGCTATGGGGGTGGTTGGGGGATAGAAGTGTGTGGCGTTTAGTTCCACATTATATTTTTTGGACGGTTTGGAAGGAGCAGAATGCGAGATGCTTTGATGGTATTGAGACGTCACCTTCGAGGCTTCGTTATCTATTTTTGAGCACTCTGCTTAGTTGGCGGAAGGAGATATTCACTGTCACGACTCAGGAGGTACTCGATTTCGTCGAGGGGTTCCACTTTGTTGCGTAAAGTCATTCTCTATTTGTTGGGGTTTTGTTTTCTTTCTTTCCATTGTGTATGTTGTTTCTTTGAATACTTCCTGTATATGGGTTCGCTCCCTTAGCGATGGTTTTTTAATATCATTTACTTAGAAAAAAAAATTAACAAGGGTGAATAAGACACCTTTTTAGATGCTCTAAAACGCTCTACATCGTTTTAGATAGTTTTAATTCTTCCTTCATGTAGGGGTGTCCACGTGGACATGAGAGTTTTTTTGGTATGATTAATGGTTTTAAATCTTAGTTGTGATTGATTAATGGTTTTGGATCTTAGTTTAGCTCACTTTATAACATGTTAGATTGAGAGTTTAGTTCTCTAACATTTTGGGTTTAATTTTATGATCTTGTGCAACAGAGACCTGACCACACTTACTCGGTTTTCTTTAGGTTCCCCAGGGAGCAGATCGACGTGGGCTTTGATTTCATCCAAGCGGTGAACGCTGGTCATAACTAAGGGTAGTGGGAGGGAGTAATCACCCAATTTATTTCTAACCATACTTAATCTGTTCGAATTTGGAATCGATTCTTACATTATTATGAAGAGTTTGGTTCCTTGATTTTGATTGTGTATATTGTTCAGATTTGTGTATATTGATAGTAGGTTTTTCGTAAAATGTGAAGGGTAGGGTGGATTTACCATTAGGTTTAATGGTTAAATTAGGAGCTAGCGTTTTTTTTGTAATTTCAAATTTAAGTGGTGTTTGGAGGAATTTATGTTTTTCTGCTTTGGTATACGGTGATAAAGTGCTTAGGAACAAGCTTTGGGTGCACAATCTCATATGTCCCTTCATTCTTCTACTTTTCCTCTATTTTTTTGTTTGAATAATGATAGATGTATTGAGGTAAATTAAACATTAGCAAAATGTCATTATTCTGATTTTAAGTTGTTCGGTAGAGTCAAAATGATGTGTTCGGCGGGTGTTTAGTCATTCCCCTTACGTGATTTATTAAATTATGGTGGAATATTTTATAATATTGTAATACTTATGATCATTTTTGGAAGAAATGTTAGGTAGTATAAACCATCGCCATGTCCACTTTCTTACTAAAGCCTTCTTAATAGTTGGACAATAATTTGATGTTTTCAAAGTTGGGAGTACTATTCGAAATTCTGCTTTAAATTGTCCCAAATTAGTGTTTATCGATTGTGTTTCGAAAATGATTTTTTACACAACTCTGAACACTTTCTCTTAAATGTTACATTCGATTGAGCGTAATTGTCACTTAATTGTGTGACACGAAACAAACATCAATTTAAAATCAATAACACGAACACTATACCAATATAAAGTGATGACATGAGAGTATTTCTACTATAATCAAATTTTTGATCGAATTTTAGTAGACACACTGACGTGACGGATTGTTATTGGTTGACTTTTGGGTGTCACTGATGTGGACCCCAAAAACAACCAATAACAAGCCTCCACATCAGTGTGTCTAGTAACTAACATTCGATCAAAAATTCAGTCAGACTAGAATTTTTGGACGAAACAATGGGTTGGTGGTTGGTATTATTTTTTGTGTGGATGTTCTTAATCATGTTGGCTAACGAATATTTACTAATCATTACTCTTTGAGGTTCTTATCTGTTTTTGAAATGTTGTATTAAATTTCCAATACAAATAACGATGTGTTTTAAGTTAAAAAAAAGAATGTCCGTAAATAAGGATATTATTAGGACTATTAAATGACTTATGTGTGTGTGTGTGTGGGGGGGGGGGGGGGGGGGGGGGGGGGGGGGCAAGTGTATATATTGCATTAAATTTATAATACAAGTAACCTAGTGTTTTTCGTTAAAAAGAATTTTAGTGAAAACGGATGTTATTAGACATGTTAAATGGACCCATAAGCTATATGTATATGCATTAACAGAAGTAATGGAAATATTAGTAAAAAAACTCTTAACATAAGTTACCTTAGTGTTAATAGTAATGTACTTGCATTTCCTTCAAAATTAAGATGTAAATCCGTATATGGACTCAAAGTTTGTGCGTTTTCTATGTTTTGTGTTAAGTTTAGGATAGTTTAGTTTCAACTGAGTTTTTCTTTTTTATACATCGTTAAGGAGAGAATCATTTAAAAAGTCCACACATTAATACAATTACAACTTTATTGAATGATCTTTTAAAAAGTCCACACAATAATACAATTACAACTTTTATGAATGATCTTTTAAAAAAGTCCACACAATCTTTTTCTTTAACTAATTATATTTTAACCTTTTTGAAATTACACAAAACTTTCATGAATAATTGTTTGTCAATTAATATTATTTATACATTAACTATAAGTTAACCCATTTCACCCGATAACGAAGATTGTCACGGACTGTGGCATGACTAGGCGAAGACATCGTGTAGTTAGTCATTGAATATTCTATCACCGCTCAAGGAGACCGCAAAGAACAACGCGTTGTCAGTTACCCAAGATTGAATTATTGTTTTTATATAAGCTCGTATTGTATATTTAATGGACAAATTCATTATGCCACTTTCTTAGTTGAATTTCATTAAAATATTGTGTTGGTTAATGGTGAAAATCTCATGATTCGCCTTCCGATACATTTATGATTATCAGGGTGTCCATAAAATACAAAATTTGATAATGTGTAGTTTAATGATACGCTAATTTTTTTTTCAAGCTAAGGTGTTGAATTCAATAATAGTAAGAAGAATCGTTAATTTAACAAGGGTCAATAATGCATACCTTATGTAAGACAAATTGGCCACTTTCTCACAGGATTTTAATAGACTGAGTATCACATCTGCTAGTAAGGTGAGATACAAAGACTACGCCCACTACGAATGATGGCAACCCCTCCAATCCAATGAATATATAATATCTTCTGCATGAGATAAAATGTCTTAACTTATTGGTGAGATAAGTTGACATAAGCTATTGGATCCCCATGATTAATTACAAAAGAGTAATTTTGCACTACACACAACATGACTATTGAGGTAAAAAAATTATTTGTTTATGGTTATTGGCCTTCATGGGCTAATCTCCCACCATCGCATTTTAACACATCCGTGTACACTCCACTGCACTATGCATTCATCAACCCCGACCCTGAGACTTATTTGTTGGTTATCGATGATGCAACAAAGTTGAGGAACTTTACAACCACCCTTCTTGCAAAAAATCCCTCCGTGAAGACACTTTTGTCCATCGACGGGGGGAGTTTTGGCCACCAAATATTTGGTCGCATGGCCTCAAACCCTCACTCGCGTACAAGTTTCATTAATTCATGCATAAACGAGGCTATAAAATATGGTTTTCACGAGATCAATCTCGATTGGGAATTCCCCCAAAACAAACAAGAGATGGACAACTTTGCCACTTTAATTAGGGTAATTTTCTTTCTATATTAATGTAGCCATTTTGTCCATAAACCACATCCACATTTTTATTTTTTTCCCAATATTTGAATGTAAAAACCCTACATACCAATTACTTCATGCATAAAATATCATATATACTCCAAATAGTTATAAAAATACGCAATTAGTATAAGATAAATTCTTACTTGATTCAACTTGCACAAATATATAGACTTATACATACACACAAAGTTTTTTTTAATGTCTTCAATGGCTCCAATTTTAAGCATGTTCACAACAATATTAATCAACACAAACCAATTTTGATGTGTTATTGTTCTATTCCCTTAGTCGCAAATTAATAATCTTTTTCTTTCCTTTATAATCCATCCCAAATTAATAAATATATTTCTAAAATTGGTGTTGGTAGAGCTTCACATCTGTCAATGCAAAGCTTTGAAAATAAAAGATTTTGTTTTGTCTTTGACCATTTAAAGAGAAAAAATGCCCACGCCCATGACAGTTTAGTCCCACATCGGTAAGGGGCTAGGATTTGGTGTGGTATATTTACAATTTATTTGGAACAAATGGGCAACCCCTTTGGGCATTAGATGTCTTGTGTGTATGGGTGGTGGACTTATTGGGCCAAGTCACACGCGCGCACACCGTCGTCGCCGTCCGGTCAGCCCGGCCCTTGCTCGGATCTTAGGCTTGGGCTTGGGCTCATTAAGAAATAATTTTTTGGGCAAATACAAAATTATTTTTGGGATTTAAAAAAAAATATTTGTAACGATTTTTAATTCCGAAAAAAAACGTGTTTTATTCCGAGTTGAATTTTTCAACCCAGTTACCTACTTCTTCATATTTTTTCTCTCCACGTTTTCGTTCCCAACGTATTTCTTGTTTCCCCATAAAAGAGGAATTCCACCTCCATTTCGTAACGGACCTGTTCTGTAACTTTTCCAGACACAAAACTTCTTACTGGAATAATAAATCCGCCCCAAATTTATTATTAGATTCGAGCAATATGTATAACTGAATGGGTGTTGATTGAACGAATTGGATTGTGCTACCAATTCGTATTTTGTTCGAGGTTGTTTTATCCTGGGGGTGATGAGGTTATTGAGATTGTCGGCATAATTTGGGCAGAGCCGCAAAACACCTTAAAAAGAGCGACTTTGTCTGCGACTCAGCTATATTTATAGACTGTCCAGTTCCAGATTTCTTATATTTTTTTGGCCTCGATTTATCAGCTCCTAATTAGGTAATTTCGTTCCTTATTTATTTCTATATTAAATTGCTGCTACAAATATTTTAAGGTGTTCACTATTCTGCCATGGACGAAATTAACTCTAGAAACCTTAACAAGCCTTCTAAATATGAAGGCACCCATTTTAAATGTTGGAGCAAAAAATTACTATTTTATTTAACTACAAAAAAGTCGTATCATGTATTCAATTTGACAAACCCGTAATAAATAATCCACCTACTGTTGATGAAAGAAAAATAATTAGAACTTGGGAGGAAAATAATTTTCAGTGAAAGAACTATATTTTGAATGCTCTAAGTGATGAACTTTATGACTATTGTGCCAATTATAAAACTGCAAAAGATGTTTGGGATGCACTGTTTAAAAATTATGACACGGAGGAGGCGGGTGCTAAAAAATATGCCGTCGGCCGTTATTTGAAATTTCAAATAACGGATGTCAAATCTGTTGTTGTTCAAACCCATGATTTGCAAATGATTGCCCATGAAATTATTTCCGAGGGTATGGCTTTAGATGAGAAATTTCAGGTGGCTGTAATTATTGATAAATTGCCTCCATTGTTTAAAGAGTTTAAAAATATTTTGAGGCATAAGTCTAAAGAATTTTCACTAGAGTTACTCACTACTTAATTGAGAATTGAGGAGGAATCCCGAAAACAGGACTATAAAGATGAAGTTCTTGTTGTGTCTAACAACAAAAATCAGAAAAAGAACCACACTCCAGTTGTTTTAAAGCCAAATGGAAAAAATATGAAAAATCATAAAAAGAGCCACAACCAGAATTTTAAAAATCAGACTCAGAATAAGAATAAGAACCCTGGAAATGGACAGTCTAGCAACTCGGGACAATTTCTCTGTTTCAAGTGTGGCAAGCTTGGCCATATGGCTCATAAATGTCGTAATGTGCCACAAGCACAAGCGAATTTGACCGAAGCGGACCTATGTGCTATGATTTCAGAAATCAACATGGTTAGCGGTGCCTAAGGGTGGTGGTTGGATACTGGCGCTTCCCGTCATATCTGTTATGATCGTTCTCTGTTTAAGACTTATTCTGAGATTGCAGATAAGAAGGTGTTGTTGGGTGATTCTCATTCCACTGAGGTTGCTAGTACTGAAAATGTGGAATTAAAGTTAACTTCGGGAAAGACTGTTATCCTCAAAGATGTTCTTCACACTCCTGAGATAAGGAAAATTTTGGTTTCGAGTTATCTTCTCAACAAAGCTGGCTTTACTTAAACTATTAGTGCTGATTTATTTACTTTGACCAAAAACGGAATTTTTGTAGGCAAAGGCTATGCCACTGATGGGATGTTTAAGTTGAATGTTGATGCAATTAATAAAATTTCTCCTTCTGCTTATATTACTTGTTCATTTAATGTTTGGTATGCTAGGCTTTGTCATGTTAATAAATGACTTGTTAAAAATATGAGCACTCTAGGATTAATTCCATAATTATCATTAAATGATTTTGAAAAATGTGAATAGTGTAGTCGAGCAAAAAATCACTATGACACCACCTAAATCTATTTTTAGAGAATCTGAACCACTTGATTTAATGCATTCGGATATTTGTGAATTGGATGGTGTCACAACTAGAAATGGCAAACATTATTTTATAACTTTTTTTGATGACTGTTATGATTATTCATTTTTGTATTTAATGAAAAATAAAAGTGAAGCGTTTGACGTGTTTAAAATTTTCCTAAATGAAATTGAAAATCAATTTAATCGAAAAATTAAAAGTCTACGTAGTGATAGAGGCACCGAATATGATTCTGGACCATTTATTGAATTTTATAAAACTCACGGTATTATTCCGGAAAAAACTTCCACGTATTTGCCCGAAATGAACGGTAAAGCCGAAAGAACAAATAAGACATTAACTAAATTAGTTGTTACTATTTTATTAAATTCAGGGGCTGCCTCACATTGGCGGGGTGAAATTATTTTGACTGTGTGTCACTTACTTAATAGAATTCCTAATACTAAAATAAAATTATCTCCTTATGAAATTTGGAAAAATATTAAGCCCAACGTGTCATACTTTAGAACGTAGGGGTTTTTAGCCTATGACGTATACCCGACCCTAAAAGGTCTAAATTGGCGAGTAGAGCATATGAGTGCGTTTTTATAGGCTATGCTAAGCATACCGATTGTATGACGTGAAAAATCAAGTAATTATTGAATCAAATGACGCCGATTTTTATGAAGATAAATTTCCTTTCAAATTGAGAAATAGTGAGGGCGAGTCATCCACTAATATTTATTTAAATAAAAATAAAGAAAATAATGAATCGATTTTAGAACTTCGAAAAAGTAAAAGGTCTCGTGTGGAAAGAGATTTTGGTCCCGACTTTTATGCTTACACTTTAGGGGAGGATCCTAACACTATTCAAGAAGCTTTATCTTCTTTAGATGTCGATTTATGGCAAGAGGATATTAATGATGAAATGGATTCTTTGGAAACAAATAAAACTTAGCATCTAGTAGACCTTCCTCCTGGGTGTAAATCAATTGGGTGTAAATGGATTCTTAAAAAGAAATTAAAACCTGATGGCACTGTTGAAAAATATAAGGCACGTCCTGTTGCCAAAGGTTTTATACAAAGAGAAAACGTAGACTTTTTTGATACATTTTCACTTGTGACTAGAATAACGTCTATACGTGTACTATTTTCAATAGTTTCCTTAAATGATTTAATTGTACACCAAATGGATGTTAAAACCGCATTTTAAATGGAGAATTAGAAGAAGAGATTTATATGGATCAACCTGAAGGTTTTATTGTACACGATCAAGAAAATAAAGTATGTAAATTAGATAAATCTCTTTATGGACTCAAACAGGCACCTAAACAATGGCATGATAAATTTGATAGCTTCGTCATCTCTAATGGGTTTAAAATTAATGAAAGTGACAAATGCATTTATTATAAATATGTAGAGAACATTTGCACTATCATATATCTTTATATTGATGACTTACTTATATTTGGTTCTAATATTCATGTTGTAGAAAATGTTAAATCATTATTATGTGCCAAATTTGATATGAAGGATTTGGGTGAAGCTAGAGTAATATTGGGAATTAATATTACTAGGTCAGAAAATGGACTTTCTTTGGATCAATCTCATTACATTGAGAAAGTTCTAAAGAAATACAATTACTTTGACTATAAACCTGTTAGTACTAGTTATTTAAGAACACTGGGGATAGTGTAAACCAAAATGCTTATGCAAGCATTATTGGTAGCTTACGTTATGCTACAGATTACACTAGACCTGACATAGCATATGCTGTGGGAGTACTATGTAGATTTACCAATAAACCTAGTATGGAGAATTGGCATGCTATTGAGAGGGTCATGCAGTACCTTAAAAAATGATGAACCTCGGATTACACTATAATAAGCATCCCACAGTCCTTGAAGGATTTAGTGATGCTAATTGGAACACCCTATCTGATGATTCTAAAGGTACTAGTGGATATATATTTAGCATTACTGGTGGTGCAGTTTCTTGAAAATCTAAGAAATAAACTATTTTGGCTCAATCCACTATGGAGTTTGAGATGATAGCGCTAGCTACTGCTTGTGAAGAGGAAGGGTGGATAAGAAACCTCCTGTCAGATATCCGGTTATGGGAAAGACCAATACCAGTCGTTTTGATTCATTGTGATAGTACCGCGGCTATTGCAAAAGTAGAGAATCGTTATTATAATGGTAAGAAATGACAAATACGTCGTAAACATAGCACTATTAGAGAATCTATTTCTACGGGTGCTGTGAGGGTGGATCATATACGGTCTAAACAGAACTTAGCTGACCCTTTGACGAAAGAACCGGCTAGGGAGAAGGTGTGGAACACCTCGAAAGGGATGGGACTAAAGCCCTTAGATACATGAGCCATTTCTGATGGTAACCCAACACATAGACTAGAGATCCCAAGAAATATGTTCAAAGAGTAATAACAAGTCACAAGTGATATGGGTTGAATCATGCTATTATTAATTAATATAAAACGGGGTTTTACTCCGTGTCCATCCCTATGGAGCATTATATCCTGAAGCGAGTTAAGGATGAGTTACTATAACTCTTAATGATATCTATAGATCTATTTTGAGTGGGGTACCTTGCTACAGGAGTATTCTTAATAGACTCATCGATGTGAATGTGGAAGTGTGGCCGCTTCCTATGGATATTTTGGGCAAATTCCTAAAGCGTTCACTATACTGGATACATGTATTATAATCCATCAATAAGGAGAGTCTATATCCCACGTCATGTTGTTTTTGATGAATATACATCTCCATATGTTACACTTAATCACTATATGGAACCTACTCATAAGCCTACTGACATTTCCACGTTTAATGGACGCTATACCCACTGATCCAACAAAAGTACTCACTGCCTATAGTTTCATAAGACCCCAAAAAAAATTTCATGCCTATAACCACTAATACAATATTAAACTCTATGTCCAACCCTATTTCACCAACTGATTCACTAGAACCCACTTCACCAAAATCCACCTCAACAAACTATCACTCTATCTTTCATTCATCGTCAGTAATAACCAATCCTCATCCCACTCCATATAAATCAACTACAACACCCGTTTCTCCATCTCATCCACCAACCATTTGTGATGCTAAAGCTATTTAACTAATTGTAGATTTACCTAACACTAGTATCGTATCCCTCTTTGCACCTACTCCTATCCCCACTCACCACACGCTCAAAATCCAAGGTTCTCTATACTCCAAAACTTCACCTTGATTCGCAGGTACCTGATTATTCTAAAGCCTCCTCACTTGAGCTTGCCTAGTCCCAACCTCATTGGGTTACCATCATGCATGATGAACTGGACACTTAAAAAAGTGTAAGGATAAATTTTCAATTGAGTCAATTTGTATGTATTAACTTAATCTAGGATAAAACACTTTGAGTCATAGGGTAGAAGTTATGTTTGTTACCTTTCAAGTATATGAAATTTTTGTTGAAGACATAACGTCCAAGTCGAAGAGATCACATTCCCATGCCGTGTTTCGTGCCTCATTTCGTCGTTAACAATCCAAGGATCTCTCAGGTATGAATGCATATACTATTGTGGAGCCTTGAAAAATTATTATTGGGTGTTAGAATTTTTGATAAGCTATTTTATAATCACTTTATATTTTTTAAGAAAAATATTTTATTTTCCTCTAGTTATTAGAACGATTTTTCCAGGTCATTCGAATGAGATTTGGGGTTCGTTCGAATGAATTATAATGTGGTGCCTTTTTGGTTTGTGTTGACTTATCATTAGAAGTCTCATTTTTATCTCGTTAAAACGAGATGTCTATGTCGTTCGAACGAGATTGACCCTTGTTCTAACAACTAGAGAAACAATCATGGATGTCGGGTCGTTCAAACGATATTGACCCTTGTTCTAACAACTAGAGATTGACCCTTGTTCTAATAACTAGAGAAATCAATTCACAAGAACAATATTCATGGATCCTTTGTTGTGAACTAAAACAGTGTTTAGGAACATAAAACATTAAGGAATTTTGCTTCTGATATGTAGAAATGTACTTGGTAAAATTCTTAAATAATCTGATCACGAAATAGGTATTTATAACAAATCTTAATTCGGTGGGTCGTTCGAATGACTTCATGATGTTATTTGAATAACATGCGCATATCATTTGAACGACATTGAATGTCCTTATAAGAGACAATGCATGTCATTAAACGTGACATTGCATGTCGTTACAAGCGATATTAGATGTCGCTATAAGTGATATTACATGTAGTTAGAACGACAAAGGCATGCCATTCAAATGACATTGCGATGTCGTTTGAACGATAAAAATAAAACTTTCCCATTTAAAAAAACTCCGCATACAGGTATCTTAGAAATCATATTTTCGAAACCAAAATGATCATGTTCATGTTTTAATAAAGATTAAACATATCAAATATAATTCTATGAAATAATTCGAACTCTAAATCATTTTATACGTTTTGGGGATTTTGGGAAGTCTTCAAACTTGGATATGCATGAGTTCGGTTTGTCTTCTCGGTGCATCACAATTTATAATGGGATATGCCAAATGAGCATAAAATTATGTTATTAATAATGTTAGAAAAATTGTTCTTACATTGAGCTTCCTCGGGACTCTCTGAATGAGCTCAAGAATCTCATATGCTCAGGGGAGAACAAAGTTATAAAAATAGATAGTTATCGAGTTTTTAATCTTTTAGTGACTTTTAGAGTACTCTTTGTGACTTTCTAAGTGCTTAAAATGAGAGATGGGGGCCTTTATATATAGGAAACTAGGATATTCCATTTGCCGTTTGACAGAGGGATGAAATCCATTAGTTTTAGATAAGGATGGAATATGTATAGATGAGATATTATACTCTGACACGACTTCTAGCGATCGGTTAAAGTGGCTCAGGGCCCTTCGCTGATCAGCAGAATGTCCTGACGAAAGTATTTGCGACATTTTAGGATTACTATTTTTTGAAATTAGACCATAACAATTTTTTTATAGTATGTCTTTGGTGGTCCTTTTTGGTGTCCCTTTTGGGTGGTTGTCCTCTGAAACTTAGCCGAGTTCGTGTTTAGGGTATGGGATTTGGGCGAGGCTGGGTTTAGGGTTCCTAGGGTTGTTCTTATCCTGGATATCTTAAGTGAGGCTTGTATTAGGGCCTTTTTTCAGTTGGGATAGAATGAGACCCACCCCGATTGCAGATTGAGGTGACCACAAAGGTGGCAACTAAGAGTGTGCACATGTGGACACTCTTTGTTGAAATTGAAAGGCCTAAAATGGGTTTTACCATTTTCTGGGATAGTAGCGGGACCTATAGAGAAATAGTGGAAAACTTTAAGGTCGTAAGTTAGGGTTTTGGAAAATTTATAGAGTCATTCAGTCAAAGGCTTTTAATGATACAATAGTTGGGCCAGGAGTGTTTGGATTAAAGTGATTTAAGGGTTAACCGTTCGGTATAATGTTTAGTTAGTGAAGGTCTGTGGTTAACCAAACGAAAGAAGGCCTTGGTCATCTAAAACCTATAAAAGGGAACATTTCCTTTGGTTATCCATTTCTCTCAGTTTCTCTTACTTTTATCTCTCGAAACAATACTGGTGTCTTATTTTGAGAGTGTTCTTTTCTCCACTTTGTTATGGATACATTGGAATATGTTGTGGTCAAGGGGGACTAGTCCCACAATTTAAAATCTGACTAAGTGGAATAGGTCATGGGAGATGTTGTGAAGTCGGTGGTACAACATGGGCCAATAGAGGTAGAGACTTTGCCGAAGATGTTCTTTTTGGGGCTACATGACATTAGGGTGTGAACCCTCATAATGATGATTGGGAAAACGTGGATTGGATGGGAGATGTTGTGGCACCCAGGGCCCAAGTGGATTATGACCCTACATTACCTTTGGATGATGGGGGACACCGAGGTTCTTTTGCAGGAGTGTGGGTATCATCGTATTCTAGGGCATCGTCTTTATAGTTCCCGTCGTGTAAGTTTTCTATTTATTTTTTGTATAATTCTTATTTTTGTTTTCTTTTCAGTTTCTTAGATTAGTACGTGCCTTGTTCCCTTGTTCCCTTATGTATTTTATCATTTGGTAGTCTAAATACCAGTCGTTCTTTAATATATAAAAAGAAAATATAATTTTAAAAGAATGGATGTTTTTAGGTAGTGTAACTGATGTGGCGATGGACGGGTTAAAAACATGTAATAACATTATATATATATATATATATATATATATATCTATATAATAAAGTATAAAACTTATGTATGTCATAAGCTTATTTGGTGATGTCATGAGATGAATTATACATGTGTTTCCTCTTTTACCCCTTGAAAATTTGAATTCCCTCTCTTTTTTTCCTCTCAGTTACTAATTCCTCTTCTTTCACTTTAATTCAGATACAAGGGTACGTGGATAAATGTGGGAAGGTTGTATCTAAGGGTCCTAAATGCTTTGCTTTAACAGCTCAAGGCTCGAGGAAACATTTGGTGCTTACTAAAGTCTGTAGCAAGACTAGCTTGGCTATTCTCTCTTTATTCTCTCCATTTTCTCCATTTCCACTCTTCTTTCCCCATCTCATTAGTGTCCTCTTCGTATGGTTTATTTTAGTTGGTTGTTTTCTTTAGTTAGAACGGATGATTCAGTAGGTGTGAATGTTTAAACTACTGTATTTTTATATTTGTTTGTTTGAGTTTGTGTGAATATTTAAGCTACTGCATATATACTCTCTTCAGAGAGAGGCGTTTTGGAGCAGAGAGAGGCGTTTCGGGGCCATCTTCCTCTCCTATTGATTTTCTGCCATTTTTTTTCTTTATCTCTACTTGCAGATTTCAGCTTCAACAAAAGTTACGTAAATGACTTCCTCTCTTATTTCCATATTTTCTTTGATGCAGAAAATCTCTCACACATACTAGCTCTCTGTTTATATATATATATATATATATATATATATATATATATATATACGCATCTGTAAATCGCAAGATCTGTATATACACAGATCTGTAAATCGCAAGTTCTGTATATATTGCAAGATCTGTAAATCGCAAGTATATCGCAAGATCTATATATACGCAGATGTGTAAATCGTAAGTTTTGTATATATATAATCGCAGATGCGTATATATATATATATATATATATATATATATATATATATATATATATATATATATATATATATACACGCAGATCTATAAATCCCACTTATGTCTCTCTTGACATCTATAATATATATACGCATATATGAGCTGAAAAAGACAGGTAACAAAATATGATCCATCACCACGTAAAGACAGTTAATGAGATGAAAAATGCGTTGCCATTGCACTCGACATTAACCATGTAATCCCCTCTCTTGGGAACCACATAGGGAACGAAATAGGATCCATCACCGCCTCTGCTATAGTGATGTGTGGATTAGTGGCGGCTTTTTAAACTTGAGGTTTGTGTTGGTATTAATTTCAAGTTTTTCAAGTTTTTATCTCTTCAAGCTTTTCAAGTTGAATTTATGTTGCAACTTTTGTGATGTTTATCTTCAGGTATGGTCAAGTTTCATTTATGGAATTTGCATTCATGTGTTTGGTGGTGTGACTGAAGTGTAAGAACTCAGAAAATTGTATTCATGTGTTCTAATTTTGATTTTGATTTTTATTTTTGATAGGTACTGACTTTTAGGTTTAGTTAGAGTTGAAATGGGTATTGTTTGGGGATTGAGATGTGTGTGGGTTGGGTTATGGTTGGGAGTGGGTTCGGGTATGATGAGAGAGATGAGGAGGTGCCGGGTTAGGAGTGGGTTTAGGACTGCTGCATTTTGGGTTAGTGTGGGAAGGAGGTTGTTGGTTTGTGGGAGAGAGAGTGTGGTAGAGGCTGGGTTAGCTTGGTAGCTAATAAAGTTGCACCTATGAAAGAATATAATTTCTTTTTATTTTGTTATTATCTATGTTCATGTCCTTTTTTATGTTTGTACTCTTTTAAAAATTAAGGGTCATTTACAATTTGAGGTACGTTTGTTTATGGTATTTTTGACTTGGGATACGTTAGTTTCCGTATTAGTTGGTTGGGTCCAAAACTAATGGAAACCGTTAGTTGACTCACTTAATCGTTAGTTGACTAGCTTTTTTTTTTAACTAAAAAGATCACTTTACTTGAATACATTAATATATATATATAAATGTTCAAATAGTTTTTCAAGCTGTTTTTTTTAAATAAAATGTTATAAACTTTTTATATAAAAACTTATTTTTAATTCTTAAGTGATTTTTTACATATAAATTTTTAAAACTATTTATGCATTTAAAAAATATATAAATCAATTTTTATACATAAACTTATTAAAATGCATTTAAAAAACTTATTTTTATATTTAAACAATTTATTAATATATATAAACTTATTTTTATATTTAAACCGTTTATATAAATATAAACTGATTTTAAAGAAAATAATTTTTTTTTCATAAAAAAAAAGTTCGAGCCTAAAAATAAAACTAATTTAAGTTAAAAAAACTTTTTTCACTTAATAAAATTATTTTTAGAAAAAAATGTTTTTCGCTTGATAAAAATAAAGTTGTTTTCGTTAAAAATATATATTTCCTAAAAAAATATATTTCCAAAAAACAAAATTCCGGCCAACCAACCTTCGCCCAAAAAATTTATTTTCAAGCATAAAAATAATTTTCATAAAAAAATCCAACATAAAATTGAAAAATAAAATTGATAATCTCTGTGTGATAATTGAACTTTTATGCTACTTTATTGCTATTAGTAGTGTGATTGAAGTATTTTAAACATGCTCGATATTACTGTAACCAAAGGAAATTTTGTTCAATTTATTTTATTAGTTATGATGATGTTGTTTAGAGGAGGTCCTAAATGGACTAATTGATAATGTGATTTTTTATGAATGGATTAAATAGAATGAATAGTTATATAAATAACGTTGTCCAATATTTTTAATTTGTGTTATATAATAGTTAATAATTATTACGAGATTTATGATGGATTAAACACAATGAATAGTTATATTAACATATGAAAGTTTCCTTTTTTTTACACTAATGTGTTGTAAACGAACTTTTTTACATGATAGGTTTGTACTATGGTGTATGTAGGTACATAAACATGGTGTATGTATGTATGTAAAATAAATTACAATTTTTTTTAAACTGCTAGGTTTGTACAATAGATTACTTCAAAAATTATTTATCTGATGCCAATAAAATGATGTATTGTTCGATCAAGAATGTACCCTGTCGAAAATAATGTAATTTATGTGATTGTTTTATTAACGTTTTCAATCCCGAGATCAGTCGTAGATTACGACTATGGCACTTTTCGTCGCACCAAGGCACAACTTTATGATTTTCAAAATTATCAGCGTGCCTTTAGGCACGGGTATACCCTAGTATATATATATATATATATATATATATAAATGAGTGGGGGAATAATTCATTTTATCTTGTAAAAAAAGGGAGGAATGTGTAAAGGACAAGGTAACGATTCTCGTACCCCGGTAATAAATTGTAACAGGGGCAGTATTACGATGATTTGGCCTTGTAATTTGTGTGCGTCTGGATAAACACGTAAAAGGGTGTCTTAGTTACTTCTTTGGTCTATCCTTTTGGTTAGTGGCAAGTGAGGATGAGTAGTCATATGGTGACTAACTTGCTAATGGGGAGAAAGGTTTTATAGAGTATTTTGATTTTGCATTTTTCATTTTTAGCAAAAGTTAAAAGAGGTTACAAAACTTACCATTTTAGGTTTCTAGGTGGATCATAAGTAGAAATACCGGGTTTTAACAGTGTGGTCATCCCTTGTCGGCTTGGGGAGTGAGGGGAGTGAGCCGGTTTCTCCTAGGAGTGGTTCGGCCATCGTCGATGTGGGGTGAATGTAAAGAGATGGAGTCGCCAACCTATTTTTCACAAAACAAGAAAAAGAACATATCACCTCCTCGAGAGAGCGGCATCAAATACAAACTGATGCTTATAAAACTAATAGTTTAGAGGTTAAGGGGCTAAGTTTCAGAATGGGAAGGTGTTAGGAACCCATACCACCCTTTCAGTCCCTCATGGTCTTGTATTACTATTTTCCTTAATTTCTCTATGATTTGGGTGTGAGTGTATTTATAAATGGAGATCGAAATCGCCTGACTCATATCATGCAAAAGATAGAGTGAGGTCATCCAAAAGAATGGTCCCAAAGTAAAAATTAAAAAGTGTGATGTCTGCTCTTATCAAGATATTGATCGTTATGATGGAACAATAATTTTTGTTACATAAAGCGCGAATGTGAATCTCAAGTATGATATATATATGAGTAATATATAGGGAAAAGGTGGAAATATGAAAATGGAAAAATGGGACTCGAGTCTCGAATTTTGGCCCGAAGCACCTACGTAGCCTAAAAATGCATCAAAGTCCACATAGTTCGCATGCAAAACAAGGGTAGTGTTTATTCCATAAAATCAAACGGGAGTTTAATATATGTGTGTGTTTGTAGAAAATGTATTTTTAGTTTTGAGAAATTGTGGTGGATAATCCCATTGGAATTTATAGGTGTAACCCTTTTTTTCTTTATTCTTTTTATAAAAAATAAAATATGTGCAATATAACCAATAAAGGATGATATGTTAACGTGTATGAACTAAAGTAAACACTAGATTAATAATTTATGCAACTAATGCGAAAATAAAGAATTAAAAGAGATATGAGGATATTTGGACCTTTTTTGGAAAATTGAGGCTTGATCTTGATGCTTGATGAGTTCCCTTGAATGTTGGGATGAATTTTGGATGATAAAGAAGGAGATTTTGTTAAATTGGGGATGAAAATGATGGCAATAAAAGATGGAAAATAATTTCACACAAGGAAACTTCGCTGGTTGCAAGAGAATGTTGTCGAGATCAGTGATATTGATAGATCTGAGGTGTGCTTGAGAGTTAGTTAATGCACTCCATGTATAGGGTAGGCAGACTGACGATCGGAATATCCCTAGCCCTGTCAATCCTTAGGTGACCCTAGACACACTATCGATAGACAGGGAAATGGATATGCCAATTGACAGTCTCGTGTAATTTTTTTTGAAAAAATGATCGTAGAATTCAATCGATTAATCCAAATTACACACAGGTCATACTGTAAGAAATGTAATTCAGAGACCTTTAAGAGTCCTTTGGGCTGCTCCTGGGTGCAAGAGTTGACTTAAGGTCAAACGAGGCTTGGAAGCGCTCGTCGGTCGTTTGGACGGGAGATCGTTGGATGATAATGGATTGTTTTTCAAATCGTAAGTCAAAATTGTGCACGGGGCTAACCGTTGGAAAGGTATGTAAGGTGATTTTATATTCTAAAGAGATTCACTCAGTTTGGAGAGTTGACTTTGGTCAATCAGTGGATGAAAGTGTCTGATGGCCTTTCAGAGTAAAATGAATTGTTCTTCTATACCGTAGGACTGATTTGTACGCGAGGTAAACTATTGTAAAGGATATTCAGTTCCCTTTGAAGATTCATTTAGTATTGTTTGAGATAAAGATTTGATCTTGTTCAAATGGAGCTCGGAGTTCTCCGTGGCCTCTAGATCAATTTTTTGGGGATAATGGATCATTCGTTCGAACGGTTATGCCATTTTGTGTATGAGGCTAAATGTTGGAAAGGGGTTTTAGTGACCTTTGAAGTTTCATTGAGATTTTTCTCTGACGTTGAAGTTGATTGGGGTCAAATCGAGGCCCGAGAGTGTCCGATGGCCTCTAGATCGATTTTCGATAGTAAAATGATTCGTTCGTCTGACCATTATGCTGATTTGCACACATGGTGGATCTTTGGAAAGGTTATTCATAAACCTTCAAATATTCATTGAGATTTTGCATTGATAATAGCGTTAATTCGAGTGAAATGGGTCCCGGGAGCACCCAATGGCCTCCAGATTAGTAATCGATGTAAGACCTAGGATGGGTAGTGAAATGGGGAGGTGCTAGGTACCTAAGGACAGATTTAGGGGGTCTTAGAATGTGGTGTATACAAAGCCCCTTGACGGGTGGTATGGGAACAAGTGAAAGTCGTTTAAAAGACACCACTTAATGTTTCGGGAAGAAGGTCAATTCTGCGGACCTAAAAGGATGAGGATGATCGATTCAGAGGGACAAGGCCATTTCTGAGGACCTAAGGTGATGCTAAGGATGGCCAATTTAGAGGATCGAGGGCAATTATGAGGACATAAGATGTGAGCGACCAATTATGAAAGTCAAGGTCAATTTTGAGGACCTTAAGTAAGGAGAGCTACCAATTGTGGGGGTCGAGGCCAATTCTGAGGACCTTAAGTGAGAGCGAACAATTCTGAGGGTCAAGGTCAATTCTGAGGAACTTAAGTGGAAGCAACCAATTCTGAGGGTCGAGGTCAATTCTAAGGACCTTAAGTCGGGAGGGACCAATTCTCAGGGTCAAGGTCAATTCTGAGGACCTTAAGTGGGAGAGACCAATTTTTAGTCCGAGGTCAATTATGAGGACCTTAAGTGGGAGTGACCAATTCTGGGGGTCGACGTCAATTCAGAGGACCTTAAGTGGCAGCAACCAATTCTGAGTGTCGAGGTCAATTCTGAGGACCTTAAAATGGGAAACGACTAATTCTGAGGGTCGTGGTCAATTTAAAGGACCATAAGTTGGTAGGGAGTAGCTCTCCTGGGGGGATGTGTTACTAGGGAGAGATGCACGGTTAAGGATTCTAACTCTGCTTGGGGAAATTTGGAATTTCTATGGGGAAAAGGTTAATTCAGTAATTCTTGCTGGGGAAGAGGGTAGCTCTGTTGAGGAGGCACTTGATTTATGCTATAGATGAAGATTTGGGATTCCGATGGGAGGGGTAACAAGTTTTTGGGATATAGGTGTGCCAAATTTTAGAGTTCTATGTTTGGAAAATGTGATATTCATCCGACTGGGAATTTGGGGAACTTTAAAAATGATTTTCTTGGTCAAGAAATGTTCCAAAATTCATCGGGTAATTTTAGGAATTTTTTGGGATTTCTTTGTATGAAATTTCAGGGGGTACCGACCGGCAGGTTGTGGGAGATGCCGAATGACAATTGCATGGTCTTTTAGACTACCTTGGGAAGGTAAAGAGACAATGCAGATTGATTGGTGTTAGGGGATTGCCGATCTTCATACCCCTTAGCCTTCTATAAAAAGCGGCGAGTTCTTCTCATTTTTCACAGTTTCTATCTTTCTCCTTCGAGTTTATAAAATGGTGGATTTTTCAAGGAATGAGGTCCACATGGCATGACTGGGTGTTGATGACTAGGCATAGGTGGAGTAGCGGGCCAGGGTGCCTTTTGTGCTAGGCAATGAGAACACTTTTGATCTGTTTGAGCCTGTTGCCAATGAGAAGACTCTTCTATGAGAGCCTACACACCATCGATCGTCCAGGGTAAGGAACCCTGATGGTTATGTAAATATCGCATGACTTTTGGCATTCCTTTTCGCATTTTCTTATTTATTTGAATTTTGACCAATAGTTTCTTTTTAAACAGATTGACATTGCTGGGACGAGTATGTCCTCCCTAAGGACGACGAGATTTTGAGATGTGTAGCAGCACCTTCCTTCAGTGGTGCGCTAGGTGGTTTCTTCAGCTAGTTTTTGTATTCTAGCGTCTGCATTGGATGAGATGCCCGCTCTACGACGATTTTATGCTCTGGGGAAAGCTGGTGGGATACTAATCACACCATACATTTCTTTTTTGGGAGATGATAGTGACTCCTATCAATGTACAACATCTGCTCGGGATAGATTGTGAGGGGACAAAAATAGAGGTGGTTCGTGTGCTGAGGGTGATGCTGACGGCGATAGAGTCGGCGCTAGGTGATGTTGGGAGGATTGTCTCTAGTGATTCTATTTGCATTATAACTTTGTGGGAGACGCTTTTGAGCCAGAGCTTTGACAATACAGACAGGCTTCAGGTTCGTTAGATGACCCATTTATTCATTCTTTTGCTATTGGGAGGATTTCTGGTGACGTTGAGCGGGGACGTCGTCCATTTATGGTTTATACCATATTTGAGGGTATTTTGGAATATACCTCTCTTTGAGTGGGAGAACCTGACTTTGGCGACCCTTTATCCATCTATGGATGCTTTCATTCGGTGCTTTCATAGATTTTTACTGGAGCCATGTCTCTTTCAGAGGTATTTATCCTTTTTGCATTTTCCTTTAGGCATTTTATTTCCTCTTTGATTCCTTGGTTTCTTTCTATTGATTGATGACCCTTGTCCTTTTATGAATGTGGTTTTATGAGGTGATTGGGCTCAATAACCATTTAGTTGGTTTGAAGGATGAGTCAGTTGGGGGATTTTATTTTTCTTGCAACATGTCTTGGTGTCGACTACCTAGCTGAGGGACATCCAGGACTTGGTGGCTTTTGCGAACGCTAGTATATTCGGTAGTCGTTCCCGATTCCTTCCTATCTTGTGCCATCTACCACGTCTGAGGAGGGATCTAGATCGAGTAGCAGAGGCTCCTAAGCTCATCGTTAGGGGAAACATGCACGTAGTCGTGATGGGGGATTAAATGCAAAGAGAGAGGGAAAGGGAGAGAAAATAATGTTGGTAGAGAGAAAGTTTTGGGGGGATCGGGATGAGTCCCCTTATTTTTCTTCTTCTTTTTCTAAAAAAGAGATGTAATTACAACACAATATATATCCAGTAAATGGGGTTTTTTTTATTTAACTTTGCTTTTAATGACTTAATCTACATGCATTTTTTAACTTTGTTTGCTGAGACAAAAAAGATTAAAAGAGAATTTATTTTAAAACAGGATGAATTAAGAATAAAGGAAAATCCTGAATTCTTCTAGAATAAAAAATATTTTTATTGAGTTTTTTTATTTTGAGAAAAAGGGAAAAAGGAATTTTCTAAATATAGGGGGATGCCGATCGACAAACCCCTTGTCCTGCCTATCGGCAGGTTAGTCCAGTCCAATCACCCAAAGGTTTTGACTCCACATTCTTCATCTACTTTGTACTTGATGGGGTAGGGTTTCATCCAGAGTTTGTATGACCTTTGTCTCAGGAAAAGTTTTCTTAGTATAAAAAGGGGTGAGGTGAAGGGTTTTTGTTTACCCATCCATATTTTTCCTTCTGTTGTTTATTTCTTGCTTTGTGTCTTGTTTCTTCCAAATACTCTTCCCATAAGTGCTGAATTCACCTCTTAATTCGAGAATTTAGAGGTTATGTGCTCTTACAATATATTTTACGATCCCTTCAGCCTGCGTCGAGTTTCCTTATGGCGCAACTGATTAACCCATTGACTAGAATATGCTGATGGCGAAGGTACAATTCTGGTACCCTGAGGATCATGTATTTCGTTTTGTCTTGGATGAAGTCTGTCGGACTTACGAGGAGTTTTCTGCTATACTGGGGGTAAATCCCAGTGTGACGACGACCATGCCCGAATTTTCTCGTTCTCCTCAGGCATTGTTAATGGAATCTCTCCATATTTTACCCCCAGTAACTCGGTCATTGGTTACTGGAGGAATGACCTGCCACCCGACTGTGCTGTATTTCGTGCATTTGTGAGATGTCAATGACGTGGGCTATGCCGTATAATACCCCGTATTTTTAATGACTTTTAAAATGAGATAGAGTAAAAGTAAATGGGTTGAATCAATGGTGATTAATTGGAATTATTTATATGAAAATAATTGGAATTATGTATGTGAAAATAATTGGAATTAATCCCGATTGAATATTACTAGAATAAAGTAATATATGATTGATATTGAATATTATTTAGTGATTAAAATAAATATATGATTATGATTTTATAAAAATTGTCCATAATTATAAATACGACAATTACAGTAATTAAGTCGGGACGCACGTGTGAGTCGTGTCGGGACTATAATTGAATGAAATAAGAAGTACATTATTTTTATGTCATTCGAATGGTCATTTTGCATGCGCCAAAGTGTTCGGAGGGGTGTAAATAGTCCAAAAAGTCAACCCGGGAGTTTGATTTGGGTCTCGGGTCAATTTGGAACCGAATAGACATCCCAAAGAGGTATTTTGGTCATATTACTTGGACGATGAATAGTAGTTACGAAATTTTGGTATTTTTATATAAGTTAAAAGATATGTTAGTAACTTAGAACTTTGTGCATCCCGAGCAATGTAAAAGTATAAGAGTATAAGTTAAGGACCCTTCAAAAACTTTATTGGGATATAATACCTTTTTCGCAGGTAAGCGTTTGCATTTAGCGTATGGAGCAAGCCTTTAAACCCCTAGGTTACCCTAGTAGGATGAGTTGTGTCTTGTGAGAGTTTGCAGTGAATATACCCACAACATTCATTTTTGAATCAAAGAAAAATTTAAATATTTAAAAATTGTACAATTTAAACTCCCCCAAAATTGTCACCTTAAATTCATATTCACAAGTCTCAATTTGAAGTGTGTGTGTGCGAAGTCAAAAATTAAACCGCAAATTTCCACCGATTGATCATTACGTTACGTTCCGAAAATTCTTTTTGATTCAAATGCTCACGGATACACTCATAAACGAATCACTTAAAAAGGTGGCTATTCTCCTAGTGTGCATGATAAAAAGAGTAAATGTATTGGAACACGAAGTCACGCACACAAAATTGAAAGACAAAAATTTATAGTGAAAATATCTCATCATCGGAGTACGGTTATAAGGAAATGAAAACTTCACCTCTAATTCACACCATTTAATCTCTTGTATTATCTTTTGTGCCTTAGCTCTCCACGCGGTAGGCAATTTAGTTATTCGGACTCGGTTAGGACTTCCTTGTGTTTAGGGTGTATTTGGGTAAAATGGTAATGGTTGGAAAATTCGCAATTGAAAAATTTACTTAGGATGTCCATTAGTGCTTTTTCAGGCGTTTGCTCATTTTTCTCTTCTTTTTCTATTTTTTTTCTTCTTCATATTTTTTTTTCTTTCTATTTTTGGTGAGCATTTTCTAATTTTCTTGACCCTTTTTATTTGCACTATTTGGACTAAAATTATGGAGTTTCACTTCTCTCAATTCCGGGCCATTTAGGTTTTTTCAGGTAGTCAAACGAAAAAGGGAAAATTTTATTTTGCTCAAATTGGTTGGCAAATGGATAATTTTTTACGACTCTTTGTGGCTAATCTTTTTGGGTAAATAAACGATGTCCTAACTTCATTAATCCTAATTACTAATCATATTACCATATGCATCTCGAGATGAATTTTTGTTTTGAGATATTTTAGCACGCTTTTCGAGACATCATCTCACAAGTTTCCCATAACTCATCAAAATTAAGGACTTGAGATCTTCAACGACTCTTTTTTAGACGCTAAAAAGAACTTTGAATTAACCATTAACTCGGATTGATTTAAAATCTCGCAAAAAATACAGGCTCGAAATCTCACCGGGTTATTTAATCTCCACACTTATTCTTTAAGTCATCAATTTTCGCACAATTTCCATCTTTGGTCAATTTCGGCTTTGTGCAATTTGAATTTTACAATTTGAGACAGAAAAATTGTGATATCCTTGAAGCTTTTAAATTTTAATTTTTATTTATTTTGAAGAAAAATATTTTTGTCTTTTCAAAATTTTTCAATTTTTTTGGAAATTTTTAAAATTTGCTAAAAAAAACACACTTGGAAAGAACATGTGATCAAATCAATGAAACTTGAACATGTGATCGAATCAATGAAACTAAACAATATATGGGAATAATATCCCACACCCCCTAACTTAAATATTGCATTGTCCTCAATGTAAATCAAGAACACAACATAAAGGGAGGAAAAGAAAGATATTACCTAAATGGAGCGATCCCCGATGAGTGCGAGTCCACTGAATCTACAAAACATGTTAGAACCAAGCATAACAAAAAGAATAACAAAAAATTTAATTAATTACTCTAAACTATATAAAAAAAAGGAATAAATAAAAAAATTACTATTTACAACCTACAATTTGAACTTCTAATAAATCAAATACTAGAAGTCGAAAAATTTGAGCGTCCACCCAAAATACAATTTGACTTTGAGGGATAATCGGTGTACCCTCAGTTTCATGCATGCCTTCAAAAAAATAAGAATTCCGTTTGAACAACGAAAGGAATGTGTGAGGTGGAAAAAATGAACCATCACCAATTAAATTTTTGAAAGTGATGATGGGGGATTGGGGTGCTAAAGGGGACAAGTACAATTTGGATCCAAGAAAAATAGAATCACTTTCCAAATATTTTTCAAGTACTATGGGAAGTGGGGCACACAATAAGGGAGAGTAAATATTGGAAAACAATTCAAGTAAAGAGTCATCATCGGTAAAATGTTTAAATGTTTCAAAAGTTTCAATCGACTCAGGAATCTAGTGGTACTTCTAATGGTTCAATAACGATGAACGAAAATAATGATGAGATGAATTCAACCTTAAGTGATTCGTCATCACTTGGAGATTGAATTTAAAGGGATCAAGACTGACTTTCAATGAGATGGTCTTCAAAAATTTGAGGTGACACACAAGTCTCAAACTCCTTTTTGTTTTCCAAATTATAACGTATCTCTTCGCAAAGTCAGATCATTTTCGTAACAAGATCAATATCCATAGCTCTTTGGGTGGAAAGAAAATCGAGTAATTGTTTGATTAGAAAAATCATTCTTTCCTCCAAAGTAGAATTCCTTGGCTCTATAACCTTGGAAGAAAAGTCATCATTGGATTCGAATAATGCATCCAACTCTTGCTCCCCAAAACAAATTTTTGCCCGATATTTGTTTTTAAGCCTTTTATATTCATGAATTAAAATCCACTCACCCATTTTAATAGGTCTAGGTGGATATTCTTGAAAATAAAAATATTGAAAACTATTCCCATATGAACCATTATAATTACCAAACTCACTATAAAAAGACATGATTACCGAATAGTTTTTGAACGAACAATCCATATAAGAGGTGTGCCGTAGAGGATTCAACGTTTCTTGGCGCTTCATTGTGCAAGCCTGCAAAAAAGGTTAAAACAAAAAAAATAGAAAAGAAAAATATCTTGCGCAATAGTAAATCAATTATAATCTATAACAAAACGATCCCCAACAACGACGCCATTTTGATCGAGGTGGAAATCAAGCGTCTGTGTAAATATGCTAGTCGTTGTTATCGGCTTCCAACCACAATAAAAAAACCTAAACTTTAACTACACTCTTATGGAGTATAGAGACGAGTCTGGGTATCGAATCCACAGGGAAAAATGATGATCTTGTTTTGACGACGTAAGGTAGGTCAATAATCCTAAAGTTGACTTTAAAAAGGTAAGAAATGATGATTATGTGATTATGGGATTAAATATACTAACTAAATGCAAACTAGATTAAACTACTAAATTAACTACGTGGGAAAAATTAACTTACTAAGAATGAATTAATATGACTGAGGACAAATAGGTTAGGAATTCAATCCCCCAAAATTTAGTGTGTTGCCCAGTAAAAAACTAGTCGTAAATTAATTAATTGATCAAACTCGGTCTTTAGTACTTACAAGAATTACATATATGAGGTTCAATCCAGCATCATACATAATCAAGAGATGAGTAAAGCAGTCTCGTATTAGCTACACGCGCGTTGCACTCTTAAGCATCCCCGTTACCTAGGACAAATGAGATCAAAAGTCCTTCAACAATTGTGATCACCATACTACATGATATAATCAATTATTAAATTTAGAGAACTAATTTTATACCCATGCAAACCACATTGGGTTGGGTTCATGCATCCCAACCCCTAAAAATCTATCCGAACATGGTGAAATTAGTGAAAACTACGTTATCTACATTGGATGAACTCATAATTGAATGGAAAGAGAGATTAACATGAAAAATAATAATAAAGGTACTGGAAATAAAGGTTATCATGATTGAAGAACAAGACCATGCAAGTAGAAATCAAAGATTGAAGAAAAACTGGAAAAGCTATTGAATTAAAGGTGCAAAAATATGTAAATTCTTCTCTTAGATGTTCCTACTTATTATAGAGATTTTACATAAATGAAATGTGAATAAAAAGAGTCCTAATAACTAAATATATATGCTAGAGGACGTTTAGAAGAGTCCCCAAAACATAAAACTCTTTTGGCTAAAAGATAAGGACAAAATAAAAATCCCGTATTTGGAAATTTGTCACACTTAGAAAGCGTGACTAATTTCGTAACGGATTTTGATCGTGACTAAATGCGGACCGGTCCTTTTTATATTTAATTCGGATCGGTCCGGTTATGAATTTTAGGTAGCCTTTTTTCTCTTCACTCCTCTCAAATTCAAATGATCATAACTTCTTCACCGTAGCTCGGATTGAGGTAACGTTTTTTCTAGTGTTCTTGTAATTGAAAGATCTTCAACTTTCCAGTGGCCCCACCTCTGGAATAAGGATGTAAAATTACAAAAATGACCTACAACTCCCCATTTCTTGGTTTCTTTCACTATTTTGAGTTCTCTTTTTCATCTTTCTTGCATGAAATATCTGTAAAACACTTAAGAGATACACAAAAAAAGAAATACTCGTCAAAAAGGGGCAGTAGCATAAATATGAGATAAATCCAAGCTATTTACATTACACGGGATCATAAAAATAGTGAAATTAAGGGGATAAATGGGAAGAATTTATGCCTAATCAGTTAGCCAAAGTTTTTTCACCAAAACTCTAAGAGACATCCATTGAAGAGAGGAAAAGATTTTCTTTTGGAGAGGAATAGTTGTTTTAGGAAAACCAAGGGATAAAGGCACCTTGCACCACCACAACCCCCACCGGAGAGTCACTAGAAAAGACAGGAACACCATAGATCATCTTCCCCAACGGTTCATACCTACAAAATCAAAGGCAAGGGTTTTAACTCTTGCAATCTATAACATGTATGTTGTCCATGGTAGATAGAAAAATATTTTTTTTTAAAGTTTTATAAATCAAAGATGAATTTTGATGATTTTGATTTAATTATTGAAATATAAACAATGTAGGATTAATCCCTTATTGATATTAGAATTAACATCATGAACCTTGGGTTTATTTGATGAAGAAATTCAGGGTTTATACGTGTTCTTGAGTAAGAATGATAAAATGCAGATTTTCTGAATTAAAATGGGATCAACATGATTAATCGAAATTCCATGATGATTTTGATATGATTTAATGTTATAAATCATGTACATACTTGGGTATATCATTTGGGATGAAATATAAGGAGTTTGGGATCATTTGGTAGAGATTTTGGGGATGAATTATGTTACAACCCATAGGTGGAAATATGTAGAAATAGGACGAACATTGTATGATAATTTAGGAGTGTTTTAAGCAGAAACTGGTAGTGTGCATGTGAGTTATTGTATAAAATCACGTTCTTCACAACTTTGTAGTATTAAGTTTTTTCAAAATCAGATCATAAAAGCCTCAAATTGTAATTTTATACTTTTGGGCAGAGTGTAACTTTATCGAGAAAAAGGATTATTGGGAATTAAAATATAATCTGGGCTTGTTATAATGAGTTTGGATTTTGGACCAATAAGTATGGGTTGAAGGTAGCTACTGGAATAATTGATTAAATCCTTTCGGTTAACAAGAGATGTTAGGATTAATGGGAAATGTGAATTATTAGTGTATGGGATAAACTTGAAATATACTATGTGTGGGATTTGTATATGGGATGAGAGTATACCCATTTGTTGATATCTACACATAGGTGGAGTTAATACCTATAATATAATTGAGGTTTAAAATACAATCATACGTAGGATATTCGAGATATAAGTATACTACTTATGAGACTTTTAATATGGGATGTGCATATGCCCTATTGTTGATATATATAGGTTGAGTGTATACCTATATGATGATTTGTGTGTATGACATACCTAGGCCAGTTGCTATCGATAGGAGGTTTACGCGTTCAGGGCAGTCATATCCTAATGAGCCTTAGGGGAAATTTTTGACTTGTGCCTCAGATCATATGACTTAGGTTGGATTTCCATATATGAGAACAATGGTATTGAACGGTCATTTGGGTGCGTAGGTATGTGCATAATCCAAAGCCTTAGGACTACGTTCGCCTCCAATATTTGTATTTGTTATTTATGGTTCGAGGGATATACCGATTCGCCAGTCCTTTGTATAGAGACTAGATGTACCCAGACATGAGAGCAGAGTATGCAAGCACCGAAGATGAGTCTCAGGGTACAGTATTGTATATATATAATAGAGTGACTGTATCTAAATACTTGTGATATTATCTACTATGTGAATTAAGTATACATGAATGATAATGAAATCTGAAATGAATTAAGTTTGTTAACACTTAATTATATTAAATTGAAAAAGTGCTTATCCATGTTAAAGAGAAATTGGATATATAGGTATTACTTATATTGCGAGAAAAATACGTGGGAATGATATTGGGCTATGTTTAGATGTTAGACTAGAAAGAACTAGTTAACATGGGAATAGTAACTAATATGGTTTGAAGGTACGTTAGTGGTGCACACTAGATAAGAGATGAGAATCTCAAGAGAGAGTTCGAGAATCTAACATGTACATAATAATTGCTTATTTGCACTTGTTACTCACATGCTATTTTTAAATATATTTTACCATCGGGTTCTAACCTGTTTTCTTGCATATTCTCGCCTCCCTAGTATCTTCTCTATTAGGTGTCCAGTCACAGGAACGCCAAGCATAGAGTATTGGATACTTGGCATACTATGGATTCTATGGAGTTGCAGACTTTGTTTAGAATCTTTCATTCTCTTAATTCATACATCCGTAGTAGTTAGTTCATGGAGGGCATGTTGCCCAAGGATTCTAGCTATTTCGATTCTATCTCAGACAGAGGTATTGCTTATGTCAGTTTTGATACATATAGTTTATTTGGATTGTTGTATTAAGATATTTAAACTGTGGAGTTTATTCCACTTATATTTAATTCAGTTGTGATGTTACTTATCTATTATGCATTGTTGTGGAATGGATTACATGAATTTTTTTGAAATGGTATAATGAGATTGTATTAAATTAAAATTGGAATTTTTTAACACTAGCTTAATTGAGTATTAGGTGATCAAAAAAATGCTTTTCGACGGTCATGCTAAGAATGAACCAACTGTATAGTCTGATTGAATTGGGTATAAGATTGATCACCCGGTATTTAATTGAGCGGGGTGTTACAGGTGGTATCAGAGCATCAGGTTATAGAGTCATTAGGATCTATACGGCTATTTAAATTTCAGTGTAGCATGATTTAATATAGAACCTTATGATTAGGATTATTGTATTCCTTCACGTATGAAGATTTACATTCTCTTGCTATTAAACATAAGTGGTGAAATTCTTATACAAGTTCGGTCAGGTTTCATACGCCGAACCGAATAGGATGACCAACAAAGGTCATTGGACAAAATGCAGGAGGAAAGGCTCAACATAAGACTTAGTGTATTTTGGAAAATGTTGATGGAGGTAAAATTCACCGTAATTATTTTTGAAGCTGACGAAATCAGAGAAATCGTTTGGGAAGATTAGTTTCCTTAAACACCGTCATTGGTGACGATGGTGTGGTTCTAGACTCACCCAACATTATCGGTGAAGGGTGTCGAAGTTGGAAGGATTTTATCAGAAATAATATTTATAAAATGTGTGAATGAAGAAGAGTGGGGCCAATGAAGTAGAAATCCAAAGGCAATTGTATAGGGTGAAGTGTAGCAACACCGAGGATTTTAGAATTTTTGACAACATTTTGATCATAAGAGAAATCTAAAGTGATGGAAATTAGACTTCGTACATAAAGAAGTTGGTATGGATCTAAATGTGAAATTTAGGGTATGATTTGACCGTGAAATCGTCCATCTGCTGTTGTAACTGAGATGCGAATGAAATTATGAAATTTTAGACCTTATTATAAATGGGATGTACTTGACAAGAATGGGTTACATTTTGTTGAAGAATTCTTGATTTAAATACCCATGTGTAAATGGAAAAAAAAATCAGATTTAGATGACTAGTGACGATGTCATCAAGGGTGTAAGTTTATGAATCAATATCAATGCTTCCGTGAGAAGGGAGTCTAGGGTGTTGGATAATTTAGTCGAAAAGTCAGACTATGGTGAATGAGGATAGTAGAACACCACTCAGGGGCATACCCAGTAAGGGGGGACCCATATATATGGTTTAGTTGAATATATACTAAGTGGATGTGGATTCAGTCAATACTAGTATAGTCGATAATGAGTTTCATAGGGAAAGTGGAGCCAAAGAAATCAGTAGAGAAATAATTGATGCTAGTATTGTTCGGTTCAAAATGGTCTGTAGGACCAGGGACAGGGGAAATGATACGAAAAGTCATTCCAGGTGTTGAAAAAAAAATTGGGACTATTAATGTTGAATGAGTCCATACAAAGTGAGTGGGATCCATGAGATTGGGAACAGTAGATGTGAATCTTAGATATGGATATCATCGTATATGTTTATGGGGTAGTGAAACCCAATGCTGACACCAATAGGAGGAAACAGGTAGGATAAATAAGAATTATGTTATTATATACTGCATTTGTGAGTGAGGAATGTAGGATTTATTACGGTAATGTGTAGTGACTGATTTTCGAGTATTGAAATGATGGTAAATTGGGTAATAAGACAATCGTATTTGTTATTTCAGAGTGAACTTTTTTAGTTCTATTAGGCGCCACCTGAAATAAGGTTGGGTCTAAGTCTATAGATTTACAGATGGCATTATATACTTGGCATCTGTGAGTAGGCCATTTTATTGTACTTAACTTCTGTGTGTAAGGACTTGCTGCTAATGTGATTCAGGATATATTGTGTTTTTGTATCACCAAGAACTTATGTTAGTGAGAGAGCCATGTTTAATATTATCTTTAAGGGACACGAGAGTGGATGAGCAAATTTTTATATAAATAGATAAAACCTGTTAGGAAGGTACATACTGTGGACTAAGGACCTGAAAGGTTTTGGTGACCGACTAGGTTAGGTAGTAGTGTATCGAGGGTTTTTCGTGTTTGGATTTAGCTATACGAGACAGCCCACACATGAAACTAGAAAATGTTGGGAGTCAAAGTAAGTTGGGTCTTTAGGATATGGGCTTAGAACCTTTGTTATAATCTGTATCTGTTAAAACTGAGAGTTATGGGTTATAGTATTATTTGAGGCCAATGGAGTCACCAAATGTGAATGTGAAAACCAGTGTGATACGGATTATATTATAAGTAGTAAGTTGGTAAAGTGTTACCTTATAGAGTAATCACGTCTAGTGTATGATATCACATCCATTTAGATCTTATGCTGAAATGTACACAACATAGGTTTTATGGGTGCCCTAGATAGTTGGATTGTAGTATTTTCCATAATTGAGAATTGTGGCACATTATGTATTTTTGAGGTAAATAAATGTAGAAGTTGTGATATCAGGACTTAGCTGTTTGATGGTTTAGGTCAGTTAGGACCGCTACTCCCCAAATTTTCCACGAGGATGGTATAGGAAGAATTTGATAAAGTTTAACTCACGAAAGTTGAAAGTTACATGGTAAGGTATGTGGAGGCCTACGTTTTATGAGAATCTAAAATTTGAAGAGAGAGGGAAAACTTACGACACGTGGCGATGGCATCGTCGCACGAGTCATGGTTCTGGATGTGTTTGTGAGAAAGATAAAAGGCATCATGATATAAAACTGTAGTAGTGATGGAATAAAACCAAGCAAGTCATTGCTGAGTTCTAATTGAAAGTGGACCATAAAAAATTAATAGGTTTCCTTCAGCCGTTGGTGTATCCCTAAATTATCACAGAGTTAACTACTTCGCAAAGGGATCATGACCTGTATAGGTGATTGTGGGTCAGGTAATCGAAGTAGCTCACATTATGCCAGTTAGGACTAAGCATAACGTATGACAGTATACCCCAATCATTATTCCTGAGATAGTAAGGTTATATGGGGTAGATTTCGACATTATATCTGATAGAGACAAGAGATTTATGTCTTGATTATTAGGAAGATTTTCTTGAAGGCCATGAGTATCTAGATGCGAATGTATACCACCTAAAATACCCACAGATGGACGGATATACTAAGAATTCTAGTTACATATTGAGGGATATGGTGTATTTTCGATTATTGGCAAATTTAGTGTCATATTTGGAGTTCGTGTACAATAACTCATCTCATCTCATTTACGGTATGACTCTATTTGTGGCAATATATTGAAGAGCTTGTCGTCCTTCTATTTATTGGCTAGAGGTGGAGGATAA
This sequence comes from Sambucus nigra, assembly GCA_949130495.1. Lineage (NCBI taxonomy): Eukaryota > Viridiplantae > Streptophyta > Magnoliopsida > Dipsacales > Adoxaceae > Sambucus > Sambucus nigra. Next base: position 393,407,144 of record OX422211.1, on the reverse strand, counting down.
TGTACTACTCGGGCCAGAGGAATTCAAGGCTCGTAAGCCAGAATTAATATGATTTGATGTTACGTTATTACATGTTTGAAAATGGGAAATTGGCGCCGAGATATGTAGGACCATTTCTTATTGTTGTAAAGATTGGACCAGTAGCTTACATGCTTGGGTTCCATAGTCCTTTGCTGAGGCAGTATTGTGGAAATGTATTAGCATTTATAGTATATATTGTGTGTAAAATATATACCATACAAACAAGAAAAAACTACTGATGTGATATAGTAGTAAGACGAGTTTATATATATCTAAAGAATAATTAATTGACTATAGTGCAAATAGTAGGAGAATATATAGTGATTATCTAAAATTAAAATTTAAGTAGTGAAACTTAAATGGTAAGGCTTGGAGTATAACATCAGCGAGGTGTTCATTATTAGGGGTATTCGGTAATGTACTGTATGGGCGGTAGGACGGAGGTTACATGAGATGAGAGATTAATACCTGGAGTTGTCCTTACCGGATATGCCTTATTTTCCGAATTTCGGGATGAAATTCCATTATGGGGGGGGGGGGGGGGGGGGGGGGGAGTATGTAATGCCCCGTATTTTTAATGACTTTTAAAATGAGATAAATTAAAAGTATGGGTTGAATCAATGGGGATTAATTAGAATTATATATGTGAAAATAATTGGAATTAATCCGAATTGAATATTACTAGAATAAAGAAATATGCGATTGATATTAAATATTACTTAGTGATTAAAAGTAATATATAATTATAACTTTATTAAAATTGTCAGGATTTATAAATATGACAATTACGGTAATTAAGTCGGGATGAGCGTGTGAGTCGTGTTGGGACTATAATTGAATGGAATGAAAAGTAAATTACTTTTATATCATCTTAATTGTCATTTTGAGTGTGCCAAAGTTTTTGAAGGGGTTTAAATAGTCAGAAAAGTCTACCTGGGAGTTTGATTTGGGTCTCAGGTCAATTTGGAACCGAATAGACACCCAAAGAGGTATTTTGGTCATTTTACTTGGGAGAAGAATAGTACTTACAAAATTTGGGTATTTTAATATAAGTCAAGAGATATGTTAGCCAAAGGTTTATTCACTAAAATTCTAAGAGGCATCCATTGAGGAGAGGGAAAGATTTTCTCTAGGAGAGGAAAGGTTGTTCTAGGAAAAGCAAGGGACAAAGTCTCCTTGCACCACCACCACCGCCACCGGAGAGTGAGCGAAAAATAGAGGAACACCATAGAATCATCTTCCCCAATGGTTCAGACCTACGAAATCAAAGGCAAGTGTTTTAATTTTTGCAATCTATAGCATGTATGTTGTCCATGGTAGATAGAAAAAGATTTTTTTTTAAAGTTTTATAAGTCAAAGATGAATTTTGATGATTTTGATTGAATCCTTGAAATGTAAAAAATTTAGGATTAATATTTTATTGATATTAGAATTAACATTACGAATCTTGGGTTTATTTGATGAAGAAATTTCGGGTTTATACGTGTTCTTGAGTAAGAATGATAAAATGCAGATTTTCGGAATTAAAATGGGATTAACATGCTTAATCGAAATTCCATTATGACTTTGATATGATTTGATATTATAAATCATGTAAATACTTTGGTATATCATTTGGGTTGAATTATAAGGAGTTTAGGATCATTCGATAGAGGCTTTGAGGATGAATTATGTTACAACCTGTAGGTAGAAATATGTAGAAAAGGGACGAACCTTGTATTATAATTTTTGACCTGTTTTAAACAGAAATTGGTAGTGTGCTTGAGATTTTTTTGTATAAAATCACATTCTTCACAACTTTGTTTCCTTAAGTTTTTTCAAAATCGGAGTAGAAAAGCCTCAAATTGTACTTTTATATTTCTGGGCAGAGTGTAACTTTATCGAGAAAAAGGATTATTGGGAATTAAAATATAATCCAGGCTTGTTATAATGAATCTGGGTTTTGGACCAATAAGTATGGGTTAAAGGTAGCTACTGGAATAATTAATTAAATCCTTTCAGTTAACAAGAGATGTTAGGGGTAATGGGAAATGCGAATAAAATGTGAATTATTAGTTTATGGGATAAACTTGAAATATACTACAGGTGGGATTTGTATATGTGATGAGAGTAGATATGTGATGAGAGTAGACCCATTTGTTGATATATATATATACATAGGTGGAGTGAATACCTATAATATAATTGAGGTTTAAAATGCAATCATAAGTAGGATATTCGAGATATAAGTATACTACTTATGAGACTTGTAATATGGAATGTGCGTATGCCCTATTGTTGATATATATAGGTTGAGTGTATACCTATTTGATGATTTGTGTGTATGACATACCTAGCCTACTTGCTATCAACGGGAGGTTTACGCGTTGAGGCCAGTCATATCCTAATGAGCCTTAGGGGCGATTTTTTACTTGTGCCTCAGAACATCGAACTTAGGTTGGATTACCATGTGTGAAAATAATGGTATTGAACGGTCATTTGGGTGTGTAGGTATGTGCGTAGCCCAAAGGCTTAGGAATATGTTCACCTTCAATATTTGTGTGTGTTATTTATGGTTCAAGGGATATACTGAACTGACATTATTTTCTACAGTGACGAGATGTACCCGTACATGATTACAGAGTATGCACACCGCAGCTGAGTCTCGAGGTGAAATATTGTAATTATATATAATAGAGTGAATGCATATATATACTTGTGATATTATCTACTGTGTGAATTAAGTAGACATGAATGATAATGAAATCTGAAATGAATTAAGTTGGTGAACACTTAATTCTATTAAATTAAAAAAGTGCTTATCCATGTTAAAGAGAAATTGGATATACATGTGTTACTTATATTGCGAGAGAAATACGTTGGAACGATATTGGTCTATGTTTAGATGTTAGACTGGAAAGAACTAGTTAGCATGGGAACAGTAACTAGTATGGTTTGAAGGTACGTTAGGCATGCACACTAGATAAGAGATGAGAATGTCAAGAGAGAGTTCGAGAATCTAACATGTACATAATAATTGCTTAATTTCACTTGTTACTCACATGCTATTTTTAAATATATTTTACCATCGGGCTCTAACCCATTTTCTTGCATATTCTCGCCTCCCTAGTATCTTCTCTATTAGGTGTCCAGTCACAGAAATGCCAGGCATAGAGGATTGGATACTTGATGTACTATGGATGCTGTGGAGTTGCAGACTTTGCTTAGATTCTTTCATTATCTTGATTCATACATCCGTTGTTGTTAGTTAATGTAGGGCTTATCGCCGAAGAATTCTAGATATTTCGATTCTATCTCAGATAGTGGTATTACTTATGTCAGTTTTGATACACTCAGTCTATTTGGATTGTTGTATTGAGATATTTAAACCGGGGATTTTATTCCAGTTACATTTAATTTAGTTGTGATGTTACTTAGCTATTATGCATTGTTGTGGAATAGATTACATGAAATTATTTGTAATGGTTAAATGAGATTGTATTATATTAAAATTTTAAAGTTTTTAATAGCAACTTAATTGATTATTAGGCTATTATTAGGGAGAGACAAGTAAGCACCCTAGATACACCTTGGTAGACAACCAAAACACACCAACCACCCTCAAGAATCTCTATCAATTATTAAAAGCTTCTTAATAAATGACAATGGTGGGTGAGTAAACTCTCTGGTTTGTAATAACTCTCTAGTAATCACTTCTGAACTCTAAAAAAGATCATCCTCTCCTCAGAGGTGGTTGGGGTCCTTAAATAGCCTCCCACACCACCCCGGAGGCAACTCCGTCATTAATGTATGTGAAAGACATCCCTCATACTTTATGTCACAAACATTAAATTCTTGATGCACTAGTTGTCTCCATGTCATAAACATTAAATACCAAGACATGCCTTTTGCCTAACCATTGTGTGTCAGGGGGCTGTTATCACAGAGGTGGCTCACAAACTGTTTGAAAACCCCAAATACTACGGTGGTTTACTCAAGTGCAGGTCTGACATTGCCTAGCTGGTTCGTGATATCAGATAAAGTGGATGTGAAATTAAATAGATGTTGTTTGGGTCACAACTCAACGCTCGATGGAACTCAAGGCTGCTCCCCCCGAGGTTCCACGGTCAGGGTTCTTCGATATTTTACCAGGTGTATTTAAGATGGTCGGACAAGCCCCAACGGTGCCTCACTTTTCAATCCTCTAAACCAAGTCCCTCTAAAGTTCCCACGACGAGGTCATTCGATAGAGCATGAAAGCTCTCCCAGACCCTGCCAAGCCTGGTCTCTCGCGAGTACCGTTTGACCTCACACTAAAACTCATTATTATTCTCGTTACATCATTACAACCGTTATAGGTTATAGTAAATATAAACAAAGATACAATATGACTAACACAACAAGATAAAATATGAGTTGCCATGCTAAGTTGCATCGCTGAGTTGCCACGCTTGAGCTGCTATGCTGGGCTGCCTCGGTTTCTTAATCCCAAACACTGTTGCTAATGGGGGAATTATCCATAATCTCAGGATTTCTTTCAAACCCCCTTTACATTTTCCCCTTCGTGGAGAGATTTGTTGTTGGAACAAGAAATGTCTGCACGAAAACTTCTCAATCCGATAAACCTTATTTGTGTGAAATTTGTTTGGCATCTTTTCCCTTGTTAGAACCACCGTGTTAGAATCTACAGGAAGAATTAAAATTCTCCCCGATGTACCTGAACTGAAATTCTATGGCTTATTAGTGCTTTGGCGAAGGGACATCACCACTTTTTTCTGACATTGAGCTTCAATTACTCTAACTTTATTATTTGAAATTCTCCCAAAAGGCTAGCCAACCTTCTCAAATGCTCATTTTGACTCTTGGTAAGTGAAATTCTCCTTTGTAATGCTTCGTTATGTTAAAAAAAGTAAAAATTCTCCCCGATGTAGCTGAGTCACCATTTAACCAACGTTTGGCCTTGTGGCGAGGGGGCATCATAGCTTTTTTTGAACCGCTGGGACATCTTTTCCATTGGGAGTTATTGGATATGTGTGACAAAAATTCTGGCGCCAAAACTCAAACTTTCTAAAGAAGGCAACCCCTTCTATTCCCCTATCATCGCTTCGTAAATGATGTGGCACTGTCTTTTCAGCTATCGAAACACCTCTCGAAGTGCCACGTGTCCATTTGAAATGATTATAGGCGGCCTTGCACGTGTGGTGGTGGGAAACTTAACAGACGAGTTCCTTAAAAGGTATTAAACGCCTCTTTTTTCAAACCCTTCTCTTTCCTTCATCTTCTTCAAGCTTCTGTCTTCTTTAGAAAGAGAACTCTGTGCGAACTCTATTGTTTACCAATCTCGTACCTAGCTTCTTCCTTCTCTCATCTTTTACGCCACCACATGTGGTTGTTCTTCTCCATCTTCATTATCAACCCTTCGTTCATCGAGCTTTTTTTTTCGTACTTCATTGTTGTTTGCAATGGCCTCGTCAAGTAATCCTACCACACCTGCCACCAGTGCTCCACCTGCTACCCCTATTGTCAACACCTCCGTTGTCGCCTCATTGACTGCTACCCGCCATGACCAGTTGCGCTTCTATCGTCGGTCCCCTATATTCGGCAAGGGTGATGACTTTTCTGGGTCTTGTAAGACTTGTATTTTAATGCCAAGTATGATGCCCTGATGTTTGGTGATGAAGATAAAAGTGCTGATGACTAGGGCTTTCTACCTCTAGAGGGGACTCACCGATTTTGTCTTGAGCGAGGGGACTTCCCATGGTCCCACATCAACTTCAAAGGGTCTGGGGGTTCTCCTGCTCATTTTTCTACCTGGAACTCCCATATAAAGAGTTCCCATGTTGACACTCTCACCAAAATTAGTCTTTATCGAGCTAAGTGGTTTGGTGAGTTCACCCTGTCCAAGAATAATGCTGCCCTTCCCGTTCTGGTATCTCGCTGGAATGTTACCACTCATACGTTCATTGCTGCATGGGGCGAGTCTACAATAACGTTGAAGGACGTGTGCGAGATCTTAGGCCTTGAGGCAATATGCCATAAGCCCTATTCTTATGAAGCCTTGGATGCCCAAGAGATTGCTGACCATTTGGAGTTAGACCGTATATGCCAAAGGTGCATCGGTACATCAAATAAAGTTACTTTCACTCCTCTTATCAATTATTTATTCAAGGATCCTTCTGAAGGTAGTTCCTCTGAGGCTGCCCTCGGTCAAGGTACATCATTGGAACTTACTGCCTACATCCTTGTCATTCTTTTTTGTTTTCTTTTAATGGGGAAACCCAACGACCAACCTCGAAGGGAACTCATCAACATGTCCCTCCATTTGGCCCGGGGTATGAAGCTTCCTCTGGCTGCAATTGCCTTAGGATCCCTCTACACATGGCTTGATAGAACCCTTTTCGATGTGGAACGATCACTAGGTCGTTATAACCTAGCCAACTTTTCCAACTGTGTCCTCCTAACAGGCTTCCTCTATGTGCGTTTCCCCACCGTAGCAGCCAAGACCAATCGCCCTCCTTCGGGGGAAAAAATTCTTCCCCCACGCTCCTTTGTTTATCACAAGAGACAAAGTCTAAACAAGTTGACTTCCATTATCGATGATTTTTTGAATTTTGTGATGAGGCCCTATGAAGAGGATATCTTTCTCTACACTTGTGGTTTTTTCAAACATGAAGCATGGGTGGTCCGAGCAACTACTCTGGACCTCATTATTGAAGACCCTTCACTAGGTGTGGTCCTTCTATTTTCTCTAGGTTACCTGCCCTCTTACACCGAGTGGGGATACACCAGCGAGCACTACAATCATAACCGATGCAGCCGTCAGTTTGGTTTTGATCAAGGGGCTCCTCACCCAGTTTTTCAATCATCTAACCCTAAGGTCTCCTTTAGCAAGGCATGTTCCCTGTTCTCCTCAACTGGTGTGTGGGGAGTGAGTTCTACAATGGCTGGGCGAGTCACCATTCCCAGCATCACCAGGAAAGGGGACGTGACCCCTCTATTTGCAACATAGTACTGGTCTAGACAACATGCCCAAATTTCTGAGTTCATCGAGGGGGTCCCGTGTATCCTCCAATTTTTTCATTTTCTGCCTTGGAGTTGGGGTTACAGGATAATTCCGTTCTTGTGATTGAGTTCCCTCTAAGCCAGACCCCCAAAGTACCTCCTACCAAACTTCCTCCACACTTCCCCATATTCCCCATTGCCACGCCAAAGCCCAAGGCCGTTGTAATCCCCAAACCACCTGCCCCTTCGATCAAAGCTGCAATAGGGGAAGGGCCTTCTCAACCACCTGCTAAAAAGACTAAGAAGTCTAAAAGTGGGGTTTCCTCAAAATTCAAGCCCAAAGTTCAAGCACAAACTCCTTTGGAGGCATTCCCTATTGCCTCCGTTCCCCCTCCTATGTATGCATAGGTAAATGAAGAGCTAAGGAGGCAGGTTCAAAATCATGTCGAAAGAATAAGTACTGAGTTTCAATGGTGCACTGTTGTCATACCTCCTTCGACTGCCTTTCCCATGATCGTGGTTGATCCAACTGAGCTAACGAAAAAGAGGAGAAAAAGGTCGAGGGTACCTCAAGGTGCTAATGCAACGGACGCAAGGAAGAAAACTCTGGGCACTAAGTCCTAGAAGAAACGGACAACCGAGATACCTCCATCCTCAACTCCCTCTATTGCTTCCTCCTCTCCGCCTTCACTAGTGGTTATACCTTCTCATTCTCCCTCTGAATCTCAGGTATGTGTGCATGTTTTATTCTTATTCCCCTTTTCTTAAGGCAAGCTTCATTTTCTTATTTCTTTGATAACTTTGGTGAAGGGAGTTGAAGAAAGGCCCAGTCCCCCTGGTTCCCCCGTGATCCATTTCATGGGGGCATTTCTGTGTCTCTCAAGCCGATACTCCTCCTCCTCGCTCCCCCGTGATAGGTCTCACCTAATCTCATCATTTGTCCTCCCAATGGGCCAAAGAAGCTACTATAGGGGTTGCTATCGTTAGATCTATTGAAATACCTGGCCAACCAGAGGTATCTACTCTAGCCTCTTCTGAATTACCATCCGAGTAAGAGGTCCCTCTTCCCATAATTGTGGTCGAGGAGAGTGACCCTTAGGTAAATTTCTTATCAAGTCTCACGTCTTTTCCTTATCCCATTGCTTTGTTTATCATTCTGATATGTTGGGATGTTTTAGGTGGAAGTGGCACCTCTGATAGATAACATTCTCCTTCCCACTGCACTGATGAGACCCCTGACTGCAATTCTCCTGTTTGGTGCCATAACGAGGGTAAGTAATGATTAGCTATATTGTTGACCTTTTTTCTGTACTTTCTCCTTGTGTCTAACACTTGGTTTTGTATTTGCATCTTTCGCCAAGCCTTACCCCACCCTTTGATCTTAGTGTCTTTTTACTTTTTGAGGACAAGGTTGATGTTGCAGTCCCGCATGGTGATTCTTCAGTGTCTGCCCATGCTGGGGCATGACTTGGAGGTTCCTCGTGTTCTTTCAGTGAAACCCCTTCGTTGGCCTTGGTACCATTTATTGGCGGGGGAGATTTACCGACCGTTGAGACTTCTTTAGTTAGGGGCGCTGTTAAGGCCTCCACGGTGGCTCCTATTCTCGCGGATGCTACTGCTGAAGTACTTCATTAATTTCTCTATATTTCTCAGTCTCTCAAACTTCACCTATGTTGGTGACTTAACAACAAAAACACTTGTTGAGATTTTTTCATAAACTCCACCTATATCGGTGATTTAACAATGAAAACACTTGTTAAGATTTTTTCACGAACTCCACCTATATCGTTGAGTTAATAACGAAAACACTTGTTAAGATTTTTCATAAACTCCACCTATATCGATGACTTAACAACGAAAACACTTGTTACGATTTTTTCATAAACTCCACCTATATCGGTGACTTAACAACGAAAACACTTGTTAATATTTTCCCATAAACTCCACCTATATTGGTGACTTAACAACGAAAATACTTGTTAAGATTTTTCATAAACTCCACCTGTATCGGTGACTGAATAAAGAAAACACTTGTTAAGATTTTTCATAAACTCCACCTATATCGGTGATTTAACAATGAAAACACTTGTTAAGATTTTTCATAAAATCCTTATTTCCTCTAACTGTTTTCAGGTTTCTCGGGTGGATTCTCCACCAGTTCTTTCGCTTACTTCCTCAACCCATCGGGAACCCATTGTTTCAGAAGACTCCAGCCACAACGATCAGGGTTCAACGATCGGTGCTACTACTGAGAGAGAATCTGGCTGTGAGCTTCCTCTGTCCGACTTGGCTCCTCATGCCTTCTGCCTGATGGTGCTCCAGCGTTCTCCTCAGATGCCTGTCAACCATCGCTTGGTAGTTGAGCTTCTTGCAAACCACCATCCCAAAACATTTACCGTGGATTTCCTGCATTCCAACATCTCTGTGATGAGTTACAGGCTTCAAGGCATGGCTACCATTATGGATGGGATTGCCAGTACTCCAACCTCAACCGTTACTAGAGCCCTGCTCAAGCAATTCCCTGGTCACGTAAAGGAGTTGGGTCGTGATTGCTTTCGTCTCGATTGGCTTATTATGCATTTGGAAACTTTGAAGAGCCAATGACTAGATAGCCAAAGGGACTGCTCCGAAAATATCAGGAGGATCAATGGGCTGAGGAATCCAAGTTGGCTGAGTTAGCATCTCTTCTTGAAGACATTGACAAAGAGGTGGGGGACCCCAAAGAACCTCTACACTTGGCCAAGTCGAAGCGGGAGAAGCTCCTCATTGAGCGTACACAAGCGCAAACCAGGCTGTAGGTTTTTATGAATGCCCAACAGTCTTGCCTAGCAGCTTCTTCGGGCCTTCCGGGAGATTTTTTCTTTTCCCAGATCTGTGTTTCATCTTAGGCTAATGAACTTTTGTATATATTTTTTTTCATTTTTTATGTAATTCTTTGGCAATATCTCCCAGTTTTGTAATGCCCCAAAGTTAATGAATGAAGAAAGATATATGTTTTCCATGTCATTTCTTTGTGTTACAACTGCTTTCATACATTATGAAGTTCTATAATTCCTTCAACTCCACTTGGGTTATAATAAAAAGAACTTTCATACTTATCATATAAAGAAATGTGTATTCATAACAACAACTAGATACATCAGTGGTTCAATCCTAATTGCTTACACATGATAGACTTTCAACCATTTATTATTAATCTTAAATGGTTTATCTTCTTCCATCCTAGAAATTAAGGAATAACCTGAGTCATAAGCTTCATTTACAATGAAAGGTCCTTTACAATTTGCTGTAAACTTGGGTAGAGGAAGCTCCCTGATGTGTTTCACTGCTGCTTTTAATACGAGGTCTCCCTCCACAAACTTCCTTGGTCTTACTAAGTTATCATATGCCCTGGAGAGCTATTTCGTGTACATTTGAAAGTGTTGCATCGCATTATCTCTATGTTCGTCCAACGCTTCCAACTGCACATGTCTATTTTGAGAGAGCATGCTACTTCGTAAAGCATATCGAGTAGAGGGAACTTCTAACTCCATTGGGAGAATCGCCTCGGCCCCATAGACAAGGGAGAACGGAGTATACCCTATGGTCTTTCTCTTAGTTGTTCGATAGGCCCACAATACAGCTGGTATCTTATCATCCCACGCTCTTGGGAAATCATTCATTATTTTAGCCAAGATATTAACCAAAGTTTTGTTAGTTTCTTCGGCCTGACCATTTCCCTTTTGATATGCCACCGTCAAAGTATGATGGACATTGGAGTATTTGTCTGTGGGCATTGTTACTTCTAAATTGACGAAAGGGGTTAAATTATCTGAAAGGATGACCTTTGGGGTCCTAAAATGGCAAATGATGTATTCTCTGATGAAGTTGCCCACCACCCCCGCCGTTACCCTTCTTAGTGGTATCGCTTCAGCCCACTTTGTGAAGCACTCCGTTTCTACTAGTATCCATATCTCCCCCTCGAAGAAGGATGTATTACCCCTACCAGGTCGAACGGCTAAGTGTGAAAAGAATAAGGTGTCGCCAGTGAGTGTAGGTATACCGGTGGGGCATGGATAATATTTTTATGAAGTTGACAAGATTTTCATTTTTGAATGAACTTACCAGAGTCTTTCTCCATTGTTGGCCAATAATACCCAAACGTCATCAATTGGTCATATAACTTAGCCCCTCCTATGTGAGCTGGATCGTGCGCCTGTTTGAGGACCTCGGTTGCTTCTTCCTTCGTGATGCAACACAATGGCCTGTTGAAGTATCCTATTCGATAAAGATTCCCCTCCTGAAAGTAGAATCTCAGGGCCCTACGCTTGAGTCCCATCGCATCAATTTTCTATGTTGGGGAAACTCCATCTCTGATAAAGTCAATATATGGCAGTCTCCAATCAGGTTGAACTTCCACGAATTGACATTCAGCTGCTTCAAAGAATAACTGGCATTTATCGCATTTCCATTATAGCTAAGTCGTGTCCTATTTCATTCTGGGCCAAAAATACCCCTCTCTTTGGATTCTTCGATAGAGGGGTATCTTCGTTGTCTCACAGTGCTCTTCATGTGTTCTTTTCAATCTCCGCTCTGCCTCTTCTTGATCGATGCACATCGACAACCATCCTCCTGTGTTCCTAAAGTAAAGGTTTCCCTGGTTTGTGAAGTATTGGGCTAATTCCATCATCCCTACGCTCCTTCCCTAGATTCCAATTTCCCTCTAATCTTCCACCTCTAGTCTGCATCCTCCTCCATCGGTAGGATTGACTATACTATCGAAGGAATTATTCTTCGTTAGACCACGATGCTAGTTGTATCATTCTTCATGACCATTTTCGAGGCAATGGTGGCATAAGCATCTGGGTGATGGTTCATCGTTCTGGGTTGTCTCTTGATCTTGGTCTGATGGAACTGGAAGAGGTGCCTCTGAATGATTATTATGTATGGTTCCAGGCTCATGTGTTTCAATGCGTACTCTCCATTCACATGCTGAATCGCCAAATTTGAATCGCCTTTGATGCAAAGTGAACGAATCCCCCTTCGAAGAGCCTCTAGCAACCCTAGCACCAATGCTTCATATTTCGCCTCGTTGTTAGAATAAGGGAAATATAATTTATAGGAAAGGCAAATCTCCTCCATTCATTTTGAAAGAATAACCCCTACTCCTCCCTTCTTTTCTGCCGAAGATCCATCGAACTACATTATCCATTCCTCATTCGTTATGTCTAAGTGATTAGCCTACAAATCGTCTCCCAGAATACTTTCTTTAGGTGGCACAAACGTTCCCGAGGGGAAAATTGCCAATAAATCGGCATACACTTGGCTTTTGATTGCGCAAAGAACCACACACTTCAAGTCATACTAGGAGAGAATGAGGAACCACCTAGTTGCTCTACCAGTCAATATATTTCTTTCTAGCAAATACTTAATAGGATCACATCTAGTTATAATATGAATTGTAAAAGACAGCATATAATGTCTAAGGTTTTGCTCTACAAACAGTAAGACTAAACAATGCCTTTCCAAGCTACTATATCTGACGTCTGGCCTATGTATGATTTTGCTGAGGTAGTAGACCGACCGTTCTTCCCCATCAATCTCCTGTGCCAACAAATCTCCCACGGACCTCATAGTGGATGTGAGGTATAGTTACAATGGTATTCCTGCCTGTGGGGGAACTATGATCTGTGGTGGAACGAGCAGCTTCTTCAGCCCAGCGAGTGAATCTCGGTGAACCTCCTCCCACTTAAATTTTGTGTTCCTTCGTAATAGCTCCATCAACGATTGTGTCATCTCGGCTAACCTAGGCCTAAATCTCCTAAGATAGGAGAATTTATCGAGGAAACTCTTCAGCACCTTCGCCGTTCTTGAACTTGGCATCTTTAAGATCGCTCGCTTCTTGTCCTGGTCCATGTTCACCCCTTGCAGATCAACCACATAGCCTAGAAATTTCCCGCGTGTTACCCAAAAGATGCACTTTAGTGGGTTCATCCTCAATTTATACTTCCTGCATCGAGCAAACACCTTCCTCAAATAAACCAGATAGGAGTCCTCCTTCCTCGATTTGATGATCAAATCATCCACATAGAATTCCACAAATTTATGGAAGAAGTCATGGAAAATGGCCATCATTGTTCACTGGTAAGTAGACCCAGTGTTCTTGAGTCCAAACGGCATTACTCTATACATGAAATTTCCCAACGGGGTCCTGAATGCCATTTTCTCTACATCCGTGGGATCCATCTTGATCTGGTTGTACCCCACATATCCATCCATGAAGCTATAAATCTCATGACCAACAGTTACATCTATCAAGCTATCAATGGAAGGAAGGGGGAACTCATCCTTGGGGTAAGCTCTATTCAAATCTCTGAAGTCCACGCAGACCCTTATTTGGTTTTTGTCTTTCTTTCCCACTAGGACAATGCTAGACAGCTAAAGCGGGTGCTGTATCGATTTGATGAACCCTGCCGCCAGTAAGCATTGGACCTCTTCCTTTGTCTTTAAGTCTAGCTCAGGCTTGTACATTCTTGTTGCTTGTTTCATTGGAATGGCTGAAGGCATTACGTTCCATTTGTGATAGCTGACTCCCTCATCCAGCCATTCCATCTCCGTGTATTTCCACACAAAAACGTCTATGAACTCTCGAATAAATATAACCAAAGCCTCTCGTTTCTCCTTACTGAGATCTTTTACAATAAAAATAGGCCTTGGGTCCTCCTCTTCTTTTTCTAGGTTCAACTTCTTTAGCTTTTGAGCCTATAATTTCGGTTGATCCGCTATGTATTTTGGTTCTTCGGCGACTTCTTCTACAAATTCCTGTACGTTGGAGTTGTCTATCCCCATACATTGTCCCCGCTAATCCACTAAAAAGCACTCATATATCGGGTCAGTCGCATTGTCAGCTTCTTCAGTCGCCCGTTCACACCATTGTAATCGATATATCACCTTACCTTCTTCGATAACGACCTTCTTGAACTATCTACTAGTAGTTGTAGTTTCCTTCCTCTTCTTCTCTCTAGAAGCCTCGACCACTATTTTTCCAGAGAATCAGCTCATCACACTTTGTCGTTGGACCTCATGCTCTATCGGATCCACTCGGGGCCTCATTCTGTCTTTGAGCTTCTTCAAGATGTTTTGGGGTCGAGGGACCGCTCGGTGACCTTCTTCGTCCATTACTCTTATGCTGCTTGCAACCTCCTTATTCTTATCGTTCAAGGGCCCCATACTTTCTCTGATTGGGGGAATCCAGTCACCCTCCATTCTTCTCGTTAGGACCCAAACATCCTCCTCCAACTCTATATAAAATGCCCCGTCCACCAAATGAGCTTCCTCGATAGCGAAGGGCTTAATCGTAGCTCTAATAGTCACCTCTATTCCATTGTTGTTCGCCTTAGCACATTGGTGGTACGTAGAAGGAACTAGCCCTTGGTTGTGCATCCACACCCTTCCTATTAGCAGATGATAGGAAGTTGCACTCTCTATTACATGGAACTTGATATGGGAACTCATTTTTACCATTACAATCCCAACACTAACGTACCCAATGGATCTGAAAAATTGGTTATCATACCCCGAAATCACTAAAGGCATAGGGACCAATCTTTCTTCTGGAATATTGGCTGCTGAAAGGAGTTGATTGGCATAATATTGCTGGAAGCTCCCCTATCCATAAGAGTCCTTGCGAAACAAATTCTGTTGACGCTGGCAATCACATACAATGGCCTGTTATGAGGGAATCTTACAGCCCTATCTGCATCGCTGAAGGTTAGTTATGACAGAAACCTCCTCACCAACCTGACCATGGGTCCCTTCCATCTCAGCGAAGGGACTGCGTTCTTCCTTGCAATGTCAAGTATTTCCTGGGTTATTTCCAACCTACTCTCTTTCAGTATCGCCACCTGGTCGAAGAACGAGGTGAATTTTGGGGATTTTGAAACTGCACAGTACTTTAAGACTGGATCTAGTTCCTCACCTTCAACACTGTATACGATCTCCACGTCTTTGGCGCTTACCTCATCATAGGCCAGTACTACATTAGCCATTCCCTTCTTACAATCTTCCAGAGCTTCTTCGAACTCCTCCTGCTTCGACGTTGGCTCTATTTCTTCTCTTTTTTCCTCTTCATCATAGGCCACCACTAGATTGGCCCCATGTGCTGGGAGTGGGTTGTTGTTAACGTTTTGTGGAGGTATTTATAATGTCCCTACCTTTACATACTTGTCGATGATTCTCCTCAGCGTGAAACAGCTCTATGTTGGATGCTGGATCTTTCGATGAATCTGGCAATATTTGGGATCCGCCCTTATCTCCGTATCGGGTTCCCCCACGGGAATGCCCTTTGGTTTGTAGATCGATCCTCCTTGTACCATTGCATTGTAATTGCTGACAGCCTCCTCCACTATACAAGGTGATGGTGGGTCCTCCTTGTCTCTTCCAAACTTCCTCTTATTGTCCTTCATTGGTGCCTTGCCCCCATCTTCTCCGTCGGTGTACCCTACCCGTGGGGGCTGAGACCTCCTCCCCACTGGTTGTATCGGCTACCTAAACATCATGGGCACCACCATCGGATTTGGTCGGACCACCAAGGAGATATTTCTTGCCACTTTAAAGAATGCCAAAAAAGTCCCCTCATGTGTTTCATTAATGAGATGACATATGTACTCAAGAAGAAGTCCCTCCGCACAGATTTGCAATAACTTGGACTCTTTGGTCTCCTCCCTCACATCGTTGGATCTTTCCCCGAACCTTTAAACGTATGATACCATTTCTTCCCTGGGCCGTTGCTTCTCCCTCCCTAGTTGGGTCAAAGTAAACTCATCTTCCGCCAGAAAGAACTTCAGGATGAACAAAGCATGCATCTCTTCTCACGTAGAAACACTCTTGGGAGCCAAATGAGAATACCAGGTATATGCTTCATCGGTTAAGGATTTAGAAAAATCCTTTAACCTGAGCTTCTTATTATTAAAATGTGCCCCCAAGTGTTCAACGAAGCGCTTAATGCGCTCATTCGGGTTTCCCTCTTTCCATGTGTATTTTTCAAAAATAGGAGGAATATAGTTCTTTGGATAGGGATCATCGTTGTATTCTTGGAGATAAGGTGTTAGAAAGTCATCATAGATCGAAGCTACCTTGCCAGCAGATTGCGAGGAGGCCTGCATTAACTTCAGTATCTCTTTCTGCATCTCCTTCCTCGTTTCCTCCATGGGTGATGCTACTAGGGCAACAACCAAGAGGACCACGAGCTGAGTGCCTATTGCAGTTAGAGAAATCATCACAGCTAGATCCGTTGATACTCCCAAGGTTTCCACTGATGGATTCACAAGATAGGGTATACTTGCTGGGACTGTTCCCATTACACTTGCACTTGGTGGGGCCATTGGGGCTGCCCTAGTGTTACGAAGGAGTTGGCTTCAAATCCTCCCAACACTGTCGAAGCTACAAGAGTTTGAAACAACTCGTAAAAATTATTCATGAGGAGTGCCACTTGAGATGGTCCCAACACAGCACTTGTGGAAGCTTGTGTCACCCCTGGAACACCGGTCGTTGCCTAAACTGGAGGTACCTCTATTCGAGGGGCCCCATCCCTTAGAGCCTCCAGTTCTCCCGCCTTATGCTTTTCATTTTGTTGAATGTCATTAAAGTTGAGCCTTTGATTAATGTTATCTTTCGCCATACTCCTTATTTAGAAGAATGCCTCCCTAGAAGAGTCGCCAAACATACGAGGGTAGTTTAGATAAGATGGAGGCGTAACCCCTTTTTGAGTATAGTAATGATAAGTTAAAAAGAGACAGATAAAAGAAAAAGGGGAAGCCATCCCGAAGGATAGCATCTAAAGACATATTGGTGCATACGAAACCAAAAATGATTCGACAAGGGTTCGGAGGCTAAGTTATGAAATGGGAAGGTGTTAGGCACCCATTCCACCCTTTCAGTCTCTCATGGATGTTTTCTATTTTCCTTTATTTTCCTCGTGATATATGTGCGTGTGTATATATAAAGTGGAGATATGAATCCTCGATTTGTATCATGGAAATGATAAAGCGAGTCATCCGTAGGAAGGTATAAAAAAATAATATTAAAAAATAAGATTTACGCGATTACCCTTACGTTGATCGTTATAATGGAACGATAATGCATATGGAGTAATACGTCACTAAGAACAAGTATATAAAATATAAGAAAATTGGATTTAGAACAGATAGATAATGAGGGAGAAAGTGAGAATAGGACTCGACTCTCGGGTTTTACCCCAAGACGCCAACGTAGCCTATAAAGACATCAAAGTCCATGTTGTTCACATATAAAATGAGGGGTGGGGTTTATCCCATAAATCCAAACGGGAGATCTCTTTTTTATGAGTGTGTGTGTGTGTGTGTAGAAAAAGTGTTTTAATGGTGAGAAAAGTGTGATAAAAGTATGAGACTCCCTATTTGGAATTTATGAGCAAACCCTATTTTTCTTATTTTTTGGGTTTTATTTATATGAAAATAAGAGATGTGCAATAATACTAAATAAAAAAGTATATTAGGATGTGTGAGATGAGATAATAAGAGTGCTAAGTAATAAAACAAGTTATTGAGAATTTAAGAGAATTTTGAAGAGAAAGTTGAGAAAGTTGGACCTTCTTGAAGATCTTGAGCTTGATCTTGAATGTTGGAGGGAAGCCATTGCACTTGGATGATGGTGGAGAGTGGCTAATTCACCAAGTTTCATGATAAGGGTGATGACAAATGGAAGTTAGGAAGGGATTTGGATGTTGAAATCATGTTGTCTTCGAGAGAGGTTTTAAGGATTCATTGAGAGCAATTTTTATCAGATCTGGGCTCTCCCTTGCAAATGAGGTGAAGGCCTCCTTTTATAGGCCCATGTCATTACCGATCGGCATAGACCTGGTCCTGCCTATCGGCAGGTGCCGATAGGCAGCGTCTAGAACCTGCCATTTGGCAGTGTGTTTCAGGCCTTTTCAAAAAATTAGCTACCATTGTGGCAAACCGTTGGTCAGAATCATGCACGGGGTAGATTGTTGTAAAGGTAATTCAGAGACCTTTGAATGTCGTTTTTACTGCTCTCAGGTTCAGGAGATGACTTTGGGTCAAATATGACTCGGAAGTGTTTATTGGTCCATTGGATGGGGAATCGTTCGGACGCAAACGGATTGTTCGTCCCCATGGTAAGTCCGAAGCGCACACGGGGCGGATTTTTGGAAATGTTAGGAGATGTACTTGGACATTCCAAAGAGTTTGACCAGGTTTAGGGAGTTGACTTTGGTCAACCGGGCCCTAGAAGCATTCGGTGACCTCTTGGAGTCAAACGGATCGTTCATCCGCATGGTAAATTAGAATCGCGCATGGAGTGGACCATTGGAAGGGGGCTTCAGTTCCCTTCGAAGATTCATTCCGCCTCGGTGGAGATGAAGAGTTGACTTAGGTCAGATAGAGCACGGGAGCGCCCGGTGGCCTCTAGATCAAGTTTCGTACGCAAATGGATCATTCGTCCGCATGGTCAGTTGGAATCTCTCATGGGACAGACCATTGGAAAGGGATTTCAGTGACCTTAGAAGATTCATTCATCCTCGATTGAGCTGAAGAGTTTGACTTTTTAGTCAAACGGAGCCCGGGAGTGCCCGATGGTTCTAGGTCAGTACTCGGGGTATGACCTAGGTTTGTAGTGATGAAGGGAGGTTCTAGGGACCTAAGGAGAGTTAGGGGGTAACAGAATGGGGTGTCTATAATATTATCTTTGGGAACATTACTCTCGATGATTTCACACTATATTTTATATGATATAAATAGAGCTATTCCTATCTCCATTTTATATACACGCACACACATTTCACGGAGAAATAAAGGAAATAATAACACAAGCCCATGAGAGACCAAAAGGGAGGGATGGGTACCTAACAACTTCCATTCCTTAACTTAGCCCCTGAACCCTTCGAACTATTGGTTTCGTATGCATCAGTTTGTCTTTGATGCCATCCTCTTAAAGTAGCAAAATGTTTTTTTATTTATTTTGAGAAAAATAAACTGGCGAATCTATCTCCTTACATTTACACCACACTGACGACGGTCGAAGCGTCCCCGAGCGAGATGCAAGACCTCTCCGAGTTGCCCAAGATGAGATCGGGATGGCCACACTCGTTAAGGGTGGAATCTATCCTAATGTTGTGCAGTTGGCTACTAGAATCGAGATTAATAACACAAGTCACATCTTCATTAATTTGAATGCGGTTAAGTTATTTATTATTAACCTTTTAAAGATCAGTTAAGAATTATTCTTTTGCAAAATCATCTTCATCAAGAGTTTCATTAGAATTAAGACAATTAATATAAGGCAAAAAAAGATACTCAGAATCTTTGTTTATTTCATTCTCGAGAAATACAGCGTTTAGAACCTCATCAGAGGAGGTCTCGATTACATTGTTATCAGAACAGGGAGGAATAACAAAAGAAGAGGAAATGGGATAAACATCTGGGTTGGGTTGCATTTCAGTGGCTGAAACTGTTATAGCATGGCAGTTGAGGAGAGGTGCATTAGAACCTTTGATCAGGAGGGTTTGATTCGATGATGTAGTATCTGAGTGAATAATGCAGAGTGTCAACCCCAGTGTGTGCAGATTGAATGAATCCTGGGAGTCACTTCGCTCGCAATCTCCGATAGCAGTTGTAGTCTTCTCAATGAATGGTTACACATGATACTGGGAACTTTTAGCCCATGAATAGTTGCCTTGGAAAAAGATATCCAAGGTCATTTCTGACCTAACTCAGGTGACGATCTTGGACCGAGGTTAATTCTGACCTAACTCAGGTGATGATCCAAGATCGAGGAAAATTCTGATCTAAGAGTGGTGATGTTCGAGGACTGAGGCCATTTCTGACCTAACTGATCAGGTGACGATCCAAGATCGAGGTAAATTATGACCTAAGAGTGGTGACGATCGAGGACAGAGGTTAATTCTGTCCTAACTCAGGTGACGATCCAAGACCAAGGTCAATTCTAACCTAAGAGTGGTGATGACCGAGGACCGAGGTCAATTTTGACCTAACTCAGGTGACGATCGAAGATCGAGGTCAATTTTGACCTAAGAGTGGTGATGATCGAGGAACGAGGTCAATTCTGACCTAACTCAGGTGACGATCCAAGATGGAGGTTAATTCTGACCTAAGAGTGGTGACGACTGAGGACCTAGTTCAATTCTGACCTAACTCAGGTGACGATCCAAGACCGAGGTCAATTCTGACCTAAGAGTGGTGACGACTGAGAACTGAGGTCAATTCTGACCTAACTCAGGTGACAATCCAAGACTGAGGTCAATTTCGACCTAAGAATGTTGATGACCGAGGACTGAGGTCAATTCTAACCTAACTCAGGTGACGATCCAAGATCGAGGTCAATTATGACCTAAGAATGGTGATGACCGGGGACTGAGGTCAATTCTGACCTAACCCAGGTGATGATCCAAGATCAAGGTCAATTCTGACCTGAGAGTGGTGACGACCGAGGACCGAGGTCAATTATGACCAAACTCAGGTGACGATCCAAGATCGAGGTTAATTCTGACCTAAGAGTGGTGACGACCGAGGATTGAGGTCAATTCTAACCTAACTCAGGTGACTATCCAAGATCGAAGTCAATTTTGACCTAACATCAGATAAAGATTGGATTTTGATTCTGCTGGAGAAAATTCCTTGTGATTTTGATCTGAGCTGGTGAGCTGATAGCTGGGGCAGCTTTTGTTTCTCTAGGAGGCCTCGTAGGGGGAACAACTAATTTTGGTGCTGTAAAAACTCCGCTGGGGAAGTCATCAGGCGATCCTTAGAGATCCTCTGGAGTTTTGTCGGGAGAAGATTCACTTGGTTTTTGAGGATTTTGCTGGGAAAGAAGGGTTCCGCTTGAGGAATGAAAAATTTTCCTGGTGAAAATGCTCTAAATCCTTCCTGGGATTTTTAGGAATTTTCTGAGGATTTTTCAGGGCTTTTCGATATTTTTTGGGAATTTCTGTACGGAATTTAAGGGGGGTGCCGGTCGGCATGGTATGAGGGGTACCATTCGACAATGGCACAGACTTTTGGTCTACTTCGGGAAGGTAAGGAGTCAGTGCCGATCGGTATGGTTGGGGTCAGTGCCGATCGGCATGTCGTTTGGCATCCTATATAAATGGGGAAAATCCCTTCATTTTTTTCACATCTTCTTTACTTTCTCTCTTTCTGTGATTCCTCTGCATATCGTTCTAGCCTTCTGATCTTCAAGAAATGGCCGCTTTTGTGAGCACCGCAGTCAACAGGAAGTGGTTGACCGTTGGTGACTGGACAAATATGGAGTGGAGGGCCAGGGCGCCTCTTGCTTTGGTGAGTGAGAACTCCTTTGATGCATTTGATCCCGTTACGGATGAACGGACCTTGCTGCGGGAGCCATCGTGTCATCGCTCTTCGAAAGTGAATCCTGGCGATTATGTAAGTGACCTGACCTTTGGCATTCCTTTCTTTTTGGTGATTTTTCTTTCTTTCTTGACTTCTGATGAGATTTTTTTTCTTTTTTCAAGTCTGATATTTCTTTGAAGAACATGTGCTCCCTCAGGACGATGGGGCTCAAGGATGTCTATTAGCATCTCCCACCTATGGTGCATTGGGTGGTATCATCAGCGGGTTTTGGGAGGTTTGCATCTGCGCTGGATAAGACGCCTCGTTCGACAGCGGTCCTGTGCGCTTTAAGGGAGAGGTGGTGGGATACTACTCACACCTTTCATTTCGTCTTTGGGAAGATGACTGTGACTCCCATAGGTGTGCACAACTGTTGGGGATGGATTGTGATGGAGAGTAGATAGTGGTGGATCTCTCTTTGCTGGTGAGACCGGAGGGAGTGCGTGCAGCACTTGGTGATGTAGGGAGGACAATTTATGGGGATTCTATTCGGCTGTCCCTGCTGAAGGACGTTCTGTTGGGTAGGGAGATTGATGTGGAGAACGGGCTGCAAGTGAGGCAGATGGCCTAATTATTTATTTTACTGGTGTTGGGAGGTTTCATGGTGGCGTCGAGCGACGACGTCGTCCATTTGTGGTTCTTGGCGTACCTGAGGATGTTTTTGAACATCCCTTTATATGATTGGGGGAGTCTGTCTTTGGAGACCCTTTACTCTTCTCTGGATGCATTCAGTCGGTGTTGTCGGTAGATAGTTAATGGGGCCACGTACCTTCTTGAGGTATTCTTCAGTTTGTGCATTTCTTTTCATGCATTTGCATTTTCCTTTCATGCATTCCCATTTTCCTTATGCGTCTCTTTTTGTTTATGAATTCTTATCTTTTTATAGACATGGTTTTATGAGGTGATTGGGTGCAATACCCCGCTGATCGCTCTAAAGGATGACACTGTTAGGGACTTTTGTCGATTGTATCGATGGCGTAAGGCCAGTCGGCAGTCGAAGGGATCCCTCTCTCTAGAGGCGGTGCGACAGGTCTTGAATGACCTGACTAGTGGTAGGGTAAGACTCTTTCCATTTCAATCTTGGTTTTTGCACCTCTGATCTTGTATTGATTTATGCCTACTTGGAGATATTTTGGTGACCTTTTATCCCTGGGGGACAGCCATTCAGGATGTGGGGACGACCGCGGTAAACATGTAGATGAGGCATTTGCTGGCGCATGAGTTCGGCCATTCCTGGTATCTCGGGGAGAGGGTGGTTCGCCAAATTGCTGAGGAGGAGGAGGAGGTGGTGCCACCTGCGCATCCTCCTACGTCTATGAGGCGGGAACGACTACTATCGGAGTATGCGAGGATCGCAGTGATGATCGACGAGTCCTACTTGTTGTACACTGATAAGGCTGCGCCGTATGACTATATGCACTTTGTGACGAGCTGGTTGATGGAGCCCAGCATATATGACGCCCTGCCTTTTCCTTCTGTGGGTTCGAGTCGAGCGGTGGGATCTTCCCACCGTGGCGATGGTCCAATGGCATTTGCGGCGGTGGTGACATCATAGGTTCCTTTTGTGTGGTTGCATACCCCTTCATACAACATTCGACGGGCTGATGGAGGGATGGTGCCTATGTTGCATCGTCCTCATGCGATGGATCTGGAGGAGTTGGGTTTGACAGAGGAGGACCTTCGACCTGCGGTATACCTTTCGGTTATTCTCTTTCTTTCTTCTTTGGTCATCTCTTCTTTGATACTGATTTTTCTTTTTCCTTGCAGTAAGTTCGAGTGTCGACCACTTGGCTAAGGGATATTCGAGACTGGTTATCTTCGGCGACGGCCCATATTTGGGATGCGGTTCCTGTTCCTTCTTGCTTGGTGACGTCTGCTTCGTCCGGAGAGGACTCTGTCTCGGGTAGTGGTGGTGCATCACAGGGGTGGAAGCTCTTAGAGAGAAAGGTGGGTGAGAGAGAGAGAGAGAATGTGGGTTCGGGCTGAGTCCCGCTATTTTTTCTTTTTCTTTTTATTTCCTGCAAAATTAATGTAACAAAGAAACAAATAGATGCAATGCAATGGAGTTTTTTATTATCATTTATTAATGATGAATGAATGCATGCACATGTGCTTTTTACTTTGCTGCCGAGATCGTAAAAAGGAGTATTTTTGGAATTTTTGAGGGAAAGTTTTTTTTAATTAAAAGGGGAAATTATATAAGGAGAAAAAGGGATTTTGAAATTCTGTTGAGAATATCAATTTATTTTTTATTGAGTTTTCTGATTTGACAAAAGAGGAAAAAAAGAGAATTTCCAAAAATGGGGGGGTTACCGATCGTCAAGCACCCTGCCCTGCCTATCGACAGTTCAGTCCATTCCCATCAATTCAAAGCTTTGATTGGTACCCTCTTCAGCTTTTTGTATTTTATTGTGTAGGATTCCCTCCGATTTCTACAAGAATTATGTCTCTTGTGAGGGTTCTCAAGTATAAAAAAGGGTAAGGGTGGAGTGTTTTCATCACACCTTCACATCCTTACTTACTTGCCCACTATCTCTTAGCCTTGCAAGATGGCTCTCCCTGGTAGCATTGAGTTTTCTAACTACCTCGAAGCCTTGGAAGCGATGTGCTCTTATAATGTCGACTATGATGCTTTTAACATGCGTCGAGTCTCCTTGTGGCGCAATCGGCCTATTGAATGGAACATGCTGATGGCGACGGTACAATTCTGGTACCCCGAAGACCATGTATTCCGCTTTGGGTTGGATGAAGTTTGTCCTACCTACGAGGAATTTTCTGTCATGCTGGGTGTAAATCCCAGTGTTACTGCGACTTTGTCCGAATTTTCCCATTCTCCTAGGGATTTGTTAGCCGGGCTTCTTCATATTTGGCCTTCGGAGGCCAGATCATTGGTTGCTGGAGGAATGATCTCACTCTCGACGGTGCTGCAGTTCATGCATTTACGGGAAGTAGGTGATGCTGGATGTGCTGGAGTCGTTGTTCTGGGCCTAGTTTCAAAATTGTTGCTGGTGACTGGGGAACTGTTGGTGGACTCGCAACTTGCAGCCATTACTTTGTGGAAGTCATACCATCACAATCCTGCGACAGTGATACTGGCGAAGACGCTGAATGGTCTGGATGCCTGGCCAGAAGGTCATTCTGACTTTCTGAGGGGTAGCCCCGTGATGCTGTTCATGTGGTTGTCTGAAAGACTCTACTTGGTGGTCCCCTCCAGAGTATCCTTTGTCGGCGGTACCCAACTTCTTTTCGCGTTACTTCATCCGCGTTGGCCTGGATATTACGAGCTAGGAGAATTGGTTTGTGGAGCATGGGGCTCGAAATCTGTATTAGTCAGTGCCTTGGTGGGAGAAGTTGCAGCCTGTTCTGGAGCTCAGAGAGTACTCATATGTGCGGCTGGTTGGTCTCAGACAAACCTCTTTTTATTTCCCTTGGCAGCTTCTGTGCCAATTTGGCTGGGCACAGGTCGTGCCACCTCGGGCACTAAATTTCTTTTAGTTAGATGTTTTGATCGAGCGCCCGCGTCTGTTGCTTGGATCTCAATGGGAGAATCGGCGTTGGTCGACCTGTCCCTCTTAGTCTGTCGGGAGAGTTTGACATGTCCCTGGGGATTATATGAAGTGGTTATGGAGGAGAGTAGTCAGCAAGATGTTGGTAGTGGAGACTGGACAAAAATGGTTTATTTTATTTAACACCATGGAAGGGGGTGTTGTGGTTTTTTCGAAGCTGGTTCGGGCTTATCGGTCCATGGAGTGTTTACAACACTCTATTCTGGCAGGGGAAATTTGGGGGCCCCGGGATGTGGATGATGAGGGTGAAGGATCCTCTGGTAGCCGTGGGTAGGACTCTTGGAGAGTTTATTTGTGTAATAGGGAATAGATGTGGGAATTTATATGGCTTTTATGGCAGTAGGGGGAATGGAGTTATCCGTTCCTTTTCTTATGTAATCTGTGCTGTAATTTCTTATTAATGAATAAGCAAGTTTCTGATCATACAGCTGTGCCTTTCGATGAATTTTGTAATTTTGAATTATCTATACCTATCACTAAGGCATACATAATCCTTTTGTTCAAGTATTTGTTAGAATGGACTATCGTTCTTGGAGATAAGAAAAGAATAGTATTTTGTGAAAAAGAAAGGGGCATGCTCCTGTAAGATATATGAGATGCCTACGTACCTCTGGGGATTTTGATTTTTTTTTTGTTTTTCTTGAAAAATGTTTTTTTGCAGAGGATCAGACCCACGTAGTTCTGGGTAGAGAGATATGAAGATAGTTTTTTTAAGAATATAAGGGAGATGAGAAGAGTCGTAGCGCGCCAAGATTTCGGACTAGGGGTAGAATTTCTTGAGACGGCCCACATTAACTGGACGAGACATATCTTCCCCATCTAGGTCAGTGAGCATGGCGACACCGTCGGATAAGATTTTCTTCACAATATAGGGGTCGCTCCAATTGGGCTTGAATTTCCCTCTAGGGTCCCAGATGGGTTTTATTATCTCCTTGAGGGCTAAATCCCCTTCTCGGACACCGCATTCCTTGACTCTTTTGTTGAATGATCGCGCTATTCGGCAATGCTACCCCTGTATGTGGTAAAGATCTATCAATCTCCTTTTATCTAGGAGGGTCAGCTTGTCGAGACGGCTTTGGCACCGGTCTTCTTCAGTAACTTTGCTTTTGATCATGACGCGTAGCGAGGGTACTTCCAGCTCCACAGGTAGGACCGCTTCCACGTCGGAGACCATAGAGTAAGGGGTAGCCCCAGTAGAGGTTCGGATTGAGGTTTGATAGCCCTAGAGGGTGTACGGGATCCGGTCAGCCTAATCCTTATAGCTTTTGTTCATCTTGTTGATGATCGCTTTGAGGTTCTTATTAGCGGCTTCAACTGCACCATTGGTCTGAGGTCGGTAGGGAGAAGATTTGTGTCTCTAAATCTCGTACTCGCTGACTACTTCTGTGACTTCTGCTTTGAAGTGCAACCCATTATCTGATACTAACTCGTGTGGGACCCCATATCGGCAGATGATATTTTTCTTGAGGAATTTGGCCACTTTCTTGGCATTCAATACTGCGTATGACTCAGCTTTGACCCATTTGGTGAAGTAATCAATGGCAACTAGGATGAACTCATGTCCGTTTGAAGCCTTTGGTGTAACCTTCCTTATGATATCGACACCCCAAGTGGAGAACATCTAGGGAGAGGTCATGTTGTATAATTCTCGCGGAGGTAGGTGTTGAAGATTGGAGAACTGTTGGCATTTGAGGCATCTCCAGACATAGGTGGTGCAATCTTGGGCCATGGTGGTCCAGTAATAGCCTTGTCAGATGATCTTCTTAGAAAGCATATGACCGTTCAAGTGGGGCCCGCACTCCCCGCTGTGGATCTTCTGCATTATTTTCTCAATCTCAGCCCCTGCGATACAATACAGATGAGTTCCATCGAAGTTTCTCTTGAGTAGAGCTTTATGACAGATAATGTACTAGGCGGCCAGTCTTTGGGGGGTTGTTCGGTCTTTCTTGTTGGAACCCTCGGGATACCTACCATATTTGAGTAGGCACCAGATATGATAATACCAGCAATCGTCTAGTTTGGGATCTTCGGTGGAGACAAGCTCAATATGGTAGCAGTGGGTTGGTTTGTCTTACTTTTGAACTGGGAAGGGGGTCATTGTTATTCCTTCCGGCATGTCGACCATGGAGTCCAAGGTAGCGAGAGCATCGACTAAGTTATTCTTTGCTCGAGATAGGTAATGGAAGGTGATATCTCGGAATCGGGAGGCTAACTCTTCTAAGTGGGCATGGAAGGGTTGGAGCTTTTCATCCTTGACTTTCCACTTTCTAAGCACTTGAGCGATGATGAGGGTAGAATCCCTGTAGACATAAAGGTATTGAATACCTTTCTTGATAGCAACTTTGAGGCCTACTGTGCATACCTCGTATTTCGTCATGTTGTTTGTGCAAGGGAAATTTAATTTGATAGCGATGGAAGTGTGGGAGTCATCAGGGGCGATCAAAAGTATCCCAATGCCATATCCCTTTTTATTGGAAGCGCCGTCAAAGAACATTTGCCATCGAAGGCTGTCTTGAGCGGTGTAGAGGATATTTTCATCTGGGAATTTGGAGATCCAGACATCTGCTTCTTCTACGGGGTAATCAACGAGGTAGTCGGAGATGGCTCTTCCTTTAATGGCTTTCTACGTGACGTACATGATATCAAACTCAGTTAGGAGCATCAACCATCGGGCCATTCGACTGGATAGGGTAGGTTTCTCAAGAAGGAATTTGATAGGATCCATTTGGGATACAAGTTTGATAGGGAAGGCGAGCATGTAGTGTCGCAACTTTTGGGTGAGCCAGACAAGTTCGACATACGCCTTCTCTAAAGTAGTGTAGTTGACCTTGTACCCGACCAATTTTCTACTGGAATAATAAATGGCTCTTTCTTTGCGGGAGTCTTTAAGGTATTGGGCTAGCAAGGCCCCAGCTGTAGTGTCGATTATGGTTAGGTATAGGAGCAAAGGGAGACTAGGCTATGGTGGCATGAGCACTGGAGGTTGGGTCAGATAATGTTTGATTCGGTCAAAAGCCTCTTGGCAGGCCTCATTCCAAACCTTAGTTGAATCCTTTCGAAGGAGTTTGAAGATCGGTTCACAGATGGAGGTTAGCTGGATGATGAACCGAATGATATATTGCAATTTCCCAAGAAAACCTCAGACTTCTTTCTCTGTTCGGGGCGGTGGAATCTCAAGTATGGCCTTCAATTTTGCGAGATCTGCTTCTATCCCCTTCTCACTGACCATGAATCCCAAGATTTTTCCTTTTGTAATGCTGAAGACACATTTCTGTGGATTAAGTCTCATCTGATACCATCGCAGTCGTTCGAAGAACTTCTGGAGAGCGAGATCATGACCTTCTCTAATTTTGGACTTGATAATCATATCATCGACATAAATCTTGATCTCTTTGTGAATCAGATCGTGCAGGATGGTTGTGGCAGCCCTTTGGTAGGTAGCCTCAGCATTGTTGAGACCAAATGGCATGACCGTGTAGCAAAAGGTTCCCCATGGGGTGATGAATGCATTTTTTTCTTGGTGGTCTGCGTGCATCTTGATTTGGTTTTATCCGATAAACTCGTCGATGAATGACTTGAGATCATGACTGGTTATGTTGTCCACGATCATGTCGATATTAGGTGGAGGATAATCATCCTTTGGAGAAGCTTTGTTTAAATCTCGGTAGTCCACACACATTCGAACCTTCCCTCCTGATTTCGGCATATGTATTATATTGTCTAGCCATGTGGGATATTCGATCACACGAATGAAGCCTACGTTCAACTGTTTGACCACCTCTTCTTTGACCTTGAGCGACCATTCAATGCGGAGTTTTCTCAATTTTTGTTTGACTGGCTTGTAATCTGGGAGAGTGGGGATCTCGTGCTGAGCTATTTCAGGATCAATTCCGGGCATATCATCATAAGACCAAACTAAGACATCCACGAACTCCTTTAGCAATTCTTCGAGTTGTGCGCGCTCATGTTCGTCAAGGGTGGCCCCTATCCTAATCTCGCACAGTTGGCTACTAGAACCGAGATTAATAACAACAGTCTCTTCTTTAATAACTTGAGTAAGGTTACGTTGTTTATTATTAACCTTATTTAGATTAGTTAAGAATTGTTCATTTGTAAAATCATCATCATCAAAAGTTTGATTAGAATCCAAGCAGTTAATGTAAGGCACAACAAGATACTCAAAATCTTCATTTATTTCATTAATAGGAAAAATAGCATTGAGAACCTTATCAAAAGAGGTCTCGATTACATTTGAACAAGGATAGACAATAGAAGAAGAAATTGGGTAAACATTGGGGTTAGGGGAGTTTTCAAGAGGTAGAACTAGTGCAGCATGCCAGTTGAGGAGGGGTGTATCAGCAACTTTTAATCAGATGGGATGGATCCATTGATGTAGTGCATGAATGTACCATACAGAGTGCCAACCCCAGTGTCTGTAAGTTGAAGGAATCTTTGAACTCACTTTCCTTAGTCTCTTCAATATCTTTTATGAGCAGTTGTACTCGGTGTTGGAAACTTTTGGCCCATGGGTAGATATATTAGAAAGATCTCCATTCCAGGCTTCATCTTTTTGTTTGTGTAGTCATACCATGGTTCTGGAAAATCGCAAAAGGGGAAGTCCTCACCTTTTTTGATGAATCGTCCATTCAAGGAGTCTCCTGGGATAGTTGGGATGCAGTCTAATCTTCTCTTTGGTTGAGACTGGTGGATCATTCAGAGCTCTTGTTCTGATGGTTAATACCCCAAGCCACAAGGAGGGAAAGCTTTCTTCAGTTCGATGGGCTCAAGTATCCCTTGTTGTCTTTGCCCTAGACCTAGTTCAGGCATGAAGTGCATGTTTCTGAATATCTGAATCACATTGACATTGCCATAAGGTTCATATTCTGTACAAACCCTTTCTTTGAAATTGTCCCCTGTCAGGAGTAGGAGTGGCTCAACTGGGAATCCTGATAAGAGCATATCATTTGACCCATGTTGTATCTCAAGGATTGGACTGCTGCTGCTTACACCCTCTACATTTCTTCGTCGCCCAAAATGGTGATGACTTGCCCATCGATGAAGAACTTCAATTTCTGATGGAGTGAGGAAGGCATACCCTTGATACTGTGAAGCCAGGGTCGTTCGACCAACAGGTTGAAATAAGATGGGATGTCTATGACTTGGAATTCGCCGACAGGGTTTATTGGGCCATCTCCTACTACAAGCTTTATGGATCCCATCACCTCCCGATGGGTATTATCGTAGGCACGTACAACGGCGAAGGTTGGAGCGAGGTCGCTTTCTTTCAGGCTTATACACTTGAAGGTTCTCAGTGGGCAGACATTCAAGGCGGATCCGTTATCGGTAAGAGAGAGTGGCACGACCATCCCCATAACTTTGACGGAGATGTTAAGTGCATGGTTGTGATTTGGCCCAATTCTAGGGATTTCTTCTTCAGAAAATAATAGCATCCGGGTAGAGGTCAAGGATTCGACCAGATTTACTCCTTCTTCTGGTGTGGTAGAAGGAGGAACTATGGGTCCAGTGAGCAGCTTGATTAAAGCATTTCTGTGCAGTTAGGAAGACATGAAAAGCCCCCATAGAAAGATGTTAGCTTGAGTTTTCTTCAGTTGATTGAGGATCTTGCTCTCCTCGATGGTCATCTCTGGCATAGGAAGGTTTTCAATGCCCTTCCCTTTGTCATTAGCTGGTAGTGAGCTTGGAACCTGGTAATGCCTCCTTGATCTGGTCATGTGATTTATTGAAGAGGGGAAGAACATAAATCCCATTTCCTTGTCAATCTCAGGTTGTTCTGTCACCTTGTTTATTTCTCCGAGGAGTTCTTCAAATGATATCATCCCATATATGTCGGCTACTGGGCCAGTTCTTCCTGAAGTTTATTTTTCACTTGATTCTTTGAATTCTTCCCCCCATACGGTGGAAACAATTCTGTCTTTCCATGTAAAGTCAATGCATTCCACAACTTCAATGGTTTCTTCATACATGTCTTCCGATTCTGTGGGGATATGTATGGTTGAAGGGACCAAGCGCCCTTCTAGCTTCAAAATGTCAAGTAACCCGCTGATACTACAAATGCTGTTGGTTTACCGGAATAATTCTGTAATAATCTGGACAACATCATCTAGGATGACTTCATCGATTGGTACCACCCACTTGTCTAAATCTCGGGCCCATTTTCGTGCTTCCAAGAAGAGTCTACTGAACTTTTGGCAATCGATGACCATCTGTGAGCGCAATTTCAGCCTGAACTCTAGTAGTTGGTTTAACACTTCTGACAATTCCATATTTCCTTTTTAGAACGAGTACGGACAGTGATGCATGCTCTTATAAGGAGTGACAGTGCCTGATCAGCGAGGCTAATAGGGCGTAGGAGGAAATATGGGCAAATTCGAAGAGTTTTAGGAGAGTATATGGGTGTGATTTAAGTTGAGGGATTAAAATCTGGGTTTTCTTCTGAGAAGAGGGCATTGGTATGATTTGGGAGTGGATTGTGAGTAGTGTTTGGCTTAGGATTGGCTAGTGGGGCGATGGTACCCCGATCAATGAGATCTTGGATTATATTTCCGAGGTGAAAGCATTGGTCGGTGGTATGGCCATCAGTTGGGTGAAAGGCGCAATGAGCGTCGGCCTTGAAGTTTCTTGGGAGTGGATTTGGCAATGGATGGGGATCCAAGGGTTTGATGAGGTTTCGTCTTAATAGGTCTTGGTAAACTTTGGAGAGGGGAGCATGGAGCTCAGCGTATTCCCTTCGGATGGGGTCAGGGCGGCTTTTCTGTGCCCATGATGTGGTTGGTTGAGAGGTGTTGTTGATGGATGAGATTGTAGCACTGGCAGTCTTGTCATACTTTCTACCTTCTTCGATTCAACCTCTGTTGTAACAAGGATTTCATTGATTTATACTCCCGCTTCTCTAAGAGCTCGGAAGAGGGGATAGTATTATCCTCCCATCGTCGCTCGGACATGGGGCAGAAAGTTCTTCTTAATTATGTTGACATGTTCTTCCTCATATGGTCGATTGGTCATGGTAGCTTCTTGCACCCTCCACCGGGTTATGAAGTTACTGACTGATTCCCCAGGGATCTGTTTGAGAAAATCTAAATCACGACGGGTGACCTAAGGTCTTTGTTGTATTTATACTATGACATGAATTCTCGGGCTACATACTCCCAGCTACGAATTCTGGATTCCTCGAGGGACAAAAAACATCAGATGGCACTATCCTTCAAAGTTTGCTGAAATAATTGAGCCATCACTTCTTCAGAAATCCCCTAGTAGAGTCATGGAACGATGATAACTACGAAGATGAACAATCGAGGTCCACTCCCTTCGAACTTCTCAATATTTGGCATCTTAAACTTCTCGGGTAACCTCGATTTAGGATAAGGAGACATGTGGGTGTAGTCTATGTAATTCCCAGACATTATGACTTGGTCGAACTTCCTGGTGAGCATCTTGAGATCCTCTTTGACTTTATTCAACTCCTCCTCTTTTGAATCAACGACCATAGGTTGGTTAGCCACAGACTGTGCAATGTTTGGCATCGGAAGCTGGGCAGGAGGCGTCCCATTGACAGGAGGGGCACATGGAGCGTGCTGATATTATTTGGGAACCAAGATAGGCTTGGGTGGACCCATAGCATGAGAGAATAGGGCCTCAGGATCTTGAGGAATAGGAACCTAGTTTTGTTTCATCTCTCGGACCTCAATTTGGAGGTTGTCAATCTTGGACACGAGCTGAGCTAGGACTACCGTTAGATCCGGCTGTATACCTGGTACTTGATCTGTATTCTCCATGGAAAGTGGATAGATTCCGAACTCGAAAGAAGTAGTAGAGGAACGAAAGAAACTCTAGGGTGATTTGATTGAAGACCAAAGCCAATAGGGAGCCATGCCAAGGGCTTACGATCGACGTGAGAAGGCGTAGAATGGGATTTATTTTTTTGAGAAAAAGGGAAGAAACTCTTTTTGGCTTTTTTGATAAAGAAGGGAGAAATAGTTTTGGAGACGTAACTTAGCATGATTATTATGATTATTATGTTCTCACTTGTATTTAATTCTCCTAAATACGATGCCGGATGGGATCCGAGACTGGAAAAGTGGGGTTTTTAATATATGCAATGCTACGACTCGACTTGTAACCAGTCTTATGGACAGGGTCCCATTTTAAAAATGCATGAAAATTTGGGCGGCAGTCTGACCCATAAATTCGACAGAGTTTTGGGTTAAAACTGGCAATCTAAAGTGCGTGTACTAGGTTTGACATCTATATGCGGGTATGCAGTTGGTTGGGTGAATCGGAATGGGTTCCCCCCTTTAGCGTGACTTCCACGATATACGTCTTGCTCTTGTGGGAAATAGGTATGTGTGGACAATCCATTTGATATACCTGAGTGTACGTGAATTGCCTCACTATATACCTTATGGGGACGGTACGTGTGAGAGAAAATTCGATATACTCGGTGTACGTGAATGAATTCCCTATGATATACCTCCCGTCATGACTTCGATCAAACGGTACAATGCGGGGGAACCGTTCGATACACGTCGAAGGTACTTGGCCAACGAAAGGTGAGAGTCACATCGCTTAGGCTAACTGCGACCTGTCGGACCAGCACCCATCACGAAGTGACCCTCCAGTTACTGGGTAAAATTTGGTCAATAACAATGCTCTTTGGTGATGTCGTGTGAATCATGCATGATTCTCTTGTTAGTATCTTACGATGAGAATGCTTTTCTTGATTGTGTCAAACAGGGGGCAAAGTACAAGTACCAAAGGTACACCAAGTATGGATGGGTGATGCATGCAACATGTGGATATATGTGATCCTAGGTGCACGTGGTGTGAAGTGTACATGGAGAACTTTCTACAAGTGTATGAACAGAAGCATAAGTATGGGATATACATGGAAAAGGGGATCATGAAGATATGGGGGGAATATAAACAAATATAACAACCATGTAAATAGAGTCAAGCCCTCAAAACATACATTTCACCAGCGGAGTCGCCACTGTGGCCATCCCCGATCCTCGCCTACGGGTGAGGGCGTGAAGGGAGGATCCTCGGGTCCTGCGCGTTCCTCTCGGGAGCGCTTCGGCCGGTATCGTTTGAGATGAGGTGTAAAAATGTAGAGAGATTTAAATTCTCCATTCTATTTCACTCAAAATAGACAAAAGAAAAAGGGGAAGCCATCCCAAAGGATGGCATCCAAAGACATACTGGTGCATACGAAATCAAAAATGATTCGAGAAGGGTTCAGAGGCTAAGTTACGAAAAGGGAAGGTGTTAGGAACCCATTCCGCCCTTTCGGTCTCTCATGGATGTTTGATATTTTCCTTTATTTTCCCCATGATATGTGTGCATGTGTATATATATAGTGGAGATAGGAATCCTCGACTTGTATCATGGAAAAGATAAAGCGAGTCATCCGTAGGAAGGTATAAAAAATAATATTAGAAAATAAGACTTACTCGATTACCCTTACGTTGATCGTTATAATGGAACAATAACGCATATGGAGTAATACGTAACTAAGAACAAGTATATAGAATATAAGAAAATTGGATTTAGAGAAGATAGAAAATGAGGGAGAAAGTAAGAATAGGACTTGAGTCTTGAGTTTTAACCCGAGATGCCTACGTAGCCTATAAAGGCGTCAAAGTCCACATAGTTCGCATACTAAACGAGGGGTGGGGTTTATCCCATAAATACAAATGGGAGATCTCTTATTTGTGAGTGTATGTGTGTGTGTAGAAAAAGTGTTTTAATGGTGAGAAAAGTGTGAGAAAAGTATGAGACTCCCTATTTGGAATTTATGAGAAAACCCTTTTTTTCTTATTTTTTGGGTTTAATTTATATGAAGATAAGAGATGTGCAATAATACTAAATAAAAAAGTATATTAGGATGTCTGAGATGAGATAATAAGAGTGCTAAGTAATAAAACAAGTTATTGAGAATTTAAGAGAATTTTGAAGAGAAAGTTGAGAAAGTTGGACCTTCTTCAAGCTCTTGAGCTTGATCTTGAATGTTGGAGAGCATCCCTTGCACTTGGATGATGGTGGAGAGTGGCTAATTCACTAAGTTTGATGAGAAGGGTGATGCAAAATTGAAGTTAGGAAGGGATTTGGATGTTGAAATCGTGCTGTCTTCGAGAGAGGTTTTGAGGATTGGCTGAGAGGGATTTTTATTAGATCTGGGCTCTCCCTTGCAAATGAGGTGAAAGCCTCCTTTTATAGGCCCATGTCATTGTCGATCGGCATAGACCTGGTCCTGCCTATCTGCAGGTGCCGATAGGCAGGGTCTGGAACTTGCCACTTGGCAGTCTGTTTCAAGCCTTTTCATAAAATTTATTGCCGAGGGAAAACCACTGGTCAGAATCATGCATAGGGAAGACCATTGGAAAGGTAATTGAGATACCTTTGAAAGTCCTTTGCACCGCTCCCGGGTTTGGGAGTTGACTTTGGGTCAAATATGGCTCGGAAGCGTTTGTCGATCCATTGGACGGGGAATCATTCGGATGCAAAGAGATCGTTCGTCCGCATGGTAAGTCCGAATCGCTCATGGGGAAGATTGTTGGAAAGGTTAGGAGATTTACTTCGACATTACAAAGACTTTGACCCGGTTTGGGGAGTTAACTTTGGTCAACCAGGACCTGGAAGCATTAGGTGACCTTTTAGAGTCAAACGGATCATTCGTCCGCATGGTAAGTCGAAATCACACACGGAGTGGACCATTGGAAAGGGGTTTCAGTTCCCTTTGAAGATTCATTCAGCCTCGATGGAGATGAAGTGTTAACTTCGGTCAAATAGAACCCGGGAGTGCCCGGTGGCCTCTAGATCAAGTTTCGAACGCAAACGGATCATTCATCCGCATGGTAAGTCAGAATCACGCACAGGACAGACCATTGGAAAGGGATTCAGTGCCCTTAGAAGATTCATTTAGCCTCGGTAGAGCTTAAGAGTTTGAGTTTTTGGTCAAATGGAGCCCGAGAGTGCCCGATGGCTTCTAGGTCAGTACTCGGGGTATGACCTAGGTTTGTAGTGATGAAGGGAGGTACCAGGGACCTAAGGAGAGTTAATAGAGCTTCTAGGTCACTATATATTTTCCATGATATAAATAGAGCTTTTCCTATCTCCGTTATATATACACGCACACACATTTCACGGAGAAATAAAGGAAATAATAACACAAGCCCATGAGAGACCAAAAGGGCGGTATGGGTGCCTAACACCTTCCCATTCCATAACTTAGGCCCCGGACCCTTCGAACTATTGGTTTCGTATGCATCAGTTTGTTTTTGATGCCATCCTCTCAAAGTAGCAAAATGTTATTGTGTTTATTTTGAGCAAAATAAACTCGAAAATCTATCTCCTTACATTTACACCACACTGATAACGGTCGAAGTGTCCCCGAGAGAGATGCAAGACCTCTCCGAGCTACCCAAGATCGGATCGGGATGACCACACTCGTTAAGGGTGGAATCTATCCTAATCTCGCGCAGTTGGTTACTAGAATCGAGATTAATAACAAAAGTCACATCTTCATTAATTTGAATGCGGTTAAGTTATTTATTATTAACCTTATAAAGATCAGTTAAGAATTATTCTTTTGCAAAATCATTATCATCAAGAGTTTGATTAGAATTAAGACAATTAATATAAGGCAAAAAAAGATACTCAAAATATTTTTTTATTTTATTTTCGGGAAATACAGCATTTAGAACCTCATTAGAGGAGGTCTCGATTACATTGTGATCAGAATAGGGAGGAACAACAAAAGAAGAGGAAATGGGATAAACATTTGGGTTGGGTTGCATTTCAGTGGGTGAAACTGTTATAGCATGGCAGTTGAGGAGAGGTGAATTATCACCTTTGATCACGAGGGTTTGATTCGATGATGTAGTATCTGAGTGAATCATACATAGTGTCAACCCCAATGTGTGCAGATTGAATGAATCCTGGGAGCCACTTCCCTTAGAATCTCCAATAGGAGTTGTAGTCTTCTCAATGAGTGGTTACACATGATACTGGGAACTTTTAGTCCATGAGTAGTTGCCTTAGAAAACGATATCCATTCCTGGATTCATCTTCTTAAACCCATGATCATACCCCGATTCGAGAAATTCGCAAAAGGGGAGATCTTCTCTCTCTTTGATGAATCTTCCATTTAAGGAATCCCTTGAGATAGTCTTGGTACTTTTTAGCCTTCTCTTCAACCGAGGTTAGTGGAGCATTCTGAGTTCCTCTATTGATTGTTGATAACACAGGCCATAAGGAGGAAAGGACTTATTCAATAGTATGGGTTCTAGCACTCCTTGTTATCGTCATCTCATCCCTCATCCGGGCATGAAGTGCATGTTTTTGAACATTTGTATCACATTAACGTTGCATGAGTGTTGTGTTGTGGATAAACTCTATTTCTGAAACCATCCCTTATTGGGAGTGGAAGTGGTTCGACTCGAAAAGCTAACATAAGCATATCATTAACCCTATGTTGCATCTCTAGTACTAGATTACTGGTGCTTATAGTCTCAATGATATTGGCATCGCCCAAGATGGTGATAACCTACTTATTCGTGAAGAACATCAGTTTTTGATGGAGGGAGGAAAACACACCCTTGATATTATGGAGCCATAGTCACCCGAGTAATAGTTTGAAACAAGTCGGTATGTTAATGACTTGGAATTCAGTAATGGGATTTTTATGGACAAACCCTATTGTAAGCTTTATGGATCCCATTACTTCCCGATGAGTATTGTCATAAACATGCATCATGGAAGAAGTTAGAACAAGGTCGCTTACTTTCAGTCCTAAGCAATTAAGGGTACTTAACGGGAAAATATTAAGTGTTGATCCATTGTCGATAAGAAAAAATATGAGGACCTTTACCATGAACTCAATAGGGATATTGAGATAATAGTTGTGATTTGGACCAAAATTAGATATTTCCTTTTTGGATAAGAAGATCCCTCTAGTAGATGTTAGATATCCGACCAGATTTATTTCTTCTTCTGGCATGGTGGAAGGAAGGACTGTGGGCCTGGTAAGTAGTTTAACTAAGACATTTTAGTGGAGCTGGGAAGAAATAAAGAGTTCCCACAGAGTGATGTTAGCCGGAGTTTTCTTTAACTGATTGAGGATATTTCTCTCCTCGAGGGTCATTTCTAGCATAAGGACTTTCTAACCACAATTTCCCTTATCGGTCATTGCTGCTTGAGGGTTCAAAACTTGGTAATGCCTCCCGATCTAGTTATATGGTTCGCAGAAGATGGGGGAAAATAGAAACCTATTTTTTCATCTATCTTGGGCTGTTCGATCACTTTGTTGATCTCTCCTAACATATCCTCCAACGATATCATTCCACATATACTGACTACTAGGATAATCTTTTCTGGATTTTACTCTTCATCTCAACTATCGAATTCGTCTCCCCCATTTGATGGAAATAACGTCATCCTTCCACGAGAAGTCAATGTATTCCACAACCTCAATGGCCTCTTCGTATAGATCCTCCCACTTAACGGGG
Organism: Sambucus nigra; assembly: GCA_949130495.1. Taxonomy (NCBI): domain Eukaryota; kingdom Viridiplantae; phylum Streptophyta; class Magnoliopsida; order Dipsacales; family Adoxaceae; genus Sambucus; species Sambucus nigra. The sequence goes on along the minus strand of OX422211.1, from coordinate 393,368,648 downwards.
AGATGTAGAAGTGAAGGGACCAAGGGGTCCTTGTAGTTTTAAAGCATCAAGTAGCTCAGATATACTATAAATTTCATCGATATGTTGGAATAAGTCTGCCATAATCTGGACGACATCATCTAAGATGGCTTCGTTGGTGGGTACCACCCAACTATCTGAATCTCGAGCCCACTTCCGAGATTCCAAGAATAATGTGCTGAATTTTTGGCAGTCAATGATCATCTCTGAGGGAAATTTCAGCCTGAACTCTAGGAGCCAATTCAATACGGCTAAAAATTCCATATCTTTTCCTTTGAGATAAGTACGAACAACAATGCATGCTCTTGTAAGAAGTGACAGGGTCTGATCAGCAAAACAGGTGGGGAGTAGGAGAAAATATGGGCAAACTTTGAGGGGTTTAGGTGAATATATGGGTATGATGGGCAATTTTCTTGGTACAATCTGGGTAGATGGGTCAAATTCTGGATCTTTTTCTAGTAAGATAGCATTTGCATGATCTAGGAGTGGATTGTGGGTAGTATTTAGTTTAGGATTGGCTGGTGGGACGATAATACCCCGGTCAATTAGACCTTGGATTACATTTCCGAAATGGAAACACTAATCAGTGGTATGGTCGACATTTTGATGAAAATCACAATGGGCATTTAGTTTGAAATTTTTGGGAAGAAGGTTTGGTAATGGACGAGGGTCCACTGGATTGATAAGATTTTGTCTCAAAAGGTCTTGGTAAACTTTGGAGAGGGGAGCGTGAAGCTCAGTGGATTAATTTTTGACTTGGTTAGGACGACTTTATAGTGCCCGTGAAGTGGTAGGCTAAAAGATGTTATTGATGGTTAAAACTGTGGTACTTAAAGGCTTCTCATACTTTCTTAGAGTGAACTGTTCGGATAGTTTCTTTAGCTCAACTTCTATCTTGGAAAGACTTTCTTTGATCTCCATTATTGCTTCTCTAAGGTAACATAAATGGGGATAATGCAGTCCTCCCATCATTGCTCGGACATGGGGTAAGAAGTTGTTAATACCCTGTATTTTTACTGATTTTAATTATAAGATTAGTAGAATTAAAATGGGAAATTAATTGGTAATTAATCTGGATTTAAGTACTAGCGAGACGAGAGTTAGCATTTGATTATGATCATTTTATTGAATATTACTGATGAAGTATAGTTATATATGATTATGGAATTATTAAAATTATCATGAGTTGACAATATGGTAATTTTGGAAATTAAGTTGGGACGTGCGTGCGAGTCGTGTCAGGACTAATTTAATGGATTGTAAAGTAAATTAATTTATATCACCCTTATGGTCATTTTGAGTGCGTCAGTGTGTCCGGAAGTATCGAAATAGTTTGAAAAGTCTACCCGAGGGTTTAGTTTGGGTCCCGGGGTAGTTTTAGGCCAAATTGGCTACCCGGGATGGTATTTTAGTCATTTTATTAATAGATGAATAGTGACCTACGAAATTTAGAACTATTATATCAGCCAACTCTTAGGGTAATTAGGTTCATTGGATGCTAAAAACTTGAGAGACAGAAGTAGAGAGAAAGGAAGGGTTTTCCAAGGGTTGCTAGGGCCAAACAACCACCTTGCACCACCAACATCACTGGAGTTGTGACTGGAGAAAAAACACCACCACCCTACCATTTTTCCAAAGGATCAAAACCTGTATTTCCAGGAAAGTGATTTAACTTGTTAAGATTCAACAAATATAATATCCATGGTAGTTTAGAATTGGAGACTAAACTTGATATATTGATAATTTCATGAATTGGGAGAATTAAATCTTGAATATGGGTAGGTTTTGCATGTAGATATATTTGGGAAAGATTAGAGATTTAAATCAGAGACTTAATGATATAAATCACGGATTAAAACTGAGTATTTAGTTATCTTAAATTGAGAGAAGTTATCCTAGGGATTACACATGAGAACTTGATGAATATATAGATTTATATGCATTTTCATATTGATTTGATGATTATGGAATGTTAGAAATCACGAGTTTAGGTTGGTATAGCATCATATATGTTTACTTTGGAGATTGGGATCATGTAATGGATTTTGGAGATAAAATGATGGCCAAAAATGAAAGAAATTCTCGTCTGTAACTAGTCGATCGATCGATCGACTCGATCAATCGATATTCTTGAGTCGATCGATCGACTCCCCTGCATTTGTGACAAAAATTTCCTTTTAAGGTTTAAATAAATTTCGACTTTTAAACACTATTGGGATGGTCTATTTGAAAATATTGGGACTTAGGGAAGGTTATTAAGGGTGTATTTGAGGCCGAAAAACTATTAGTTTGGTTTGGGAGTTAATGATAAACTTACGAATGTCCAATGAGTGAGATACGATTGGAAATTATGAGAACATGAATTTAATTTTCATAAACCATAACTTAAGGTTAGAGATAGTAGTAGGGGGGGGGGCTTAGATGACCGAAATAACTTTAGAGACCAGCGGGAGACTTAGTAACCTTTTAGGTTAGGTTTAAGTACGTGGTATTATGACGAGAGTTATCGCGCTAAACATATTACGTGGAATAATCGGGATGATACTATTATGTATGAGACTAATGATATAGGGGAGGAGTATACCTATATTGATATGATGATTACTTAGGTTGTGTGATTACCTAGTAGATAGATTATTATGTGTATGACATCCTACCATACTTGCTATTACGGGAGGTTGTATGAAGAGAACAATCTTGTCTTGTGTGCCTTCGGGGGGATTTACATTTGGTACCTCAAGTACATAGGACTGTGAAGGCTTATTTGTGAGTTGATAACATGGATGGGAGCATAGGTATGTGCACAACCCATGGGTATGTGAACTATGTTCACCTCCAATATGTGTGATTTGTACTCATACGATTCCTGAGTGATTCAGAACTCGTGATCCTTATGTATGTGATGTACCGGGATTCGATAGTAGAGTATGCGACCACCGCAGCTTAGCATAGGGGTGCCATATATATATATATACTTGTTATTGTTCACTATTGCTTAGTAGATGAGAATGGCTAAGATGTTTAATGACTTAAAGACATGGGAACTTAAGTAATTCATGAGATAGATGAGTATTTGAAATTTAATTATGTATTAATTGGGTAATACGAGCAGGCATCGTAAAGAACTCCGTATAGACGCATTTGGTACATACTAGTTAGGTGGTCTCATAACTAGAATGGGTTAAAATAATGCGTTAGGCGTGCACTATAGTTGAGGGGTGAGAATCTCAAGTGAGAGCACGTGACTAACATGTATATAGTATTTAATGCTTAATGAAATTAAACACTTGTTGTTTTTAAAATATTTTCACCACGGGCTCTGACTCGTTTTCTTCCAAATCTATTTTGTTATTGTAAAAACATTTTAGGTGCCCAGCCATAGGGATGCCAAGCATAGGAGTTCCATTATGTTTACGTGTTGTAGCTGTTATGGAAGTTACAGGACCTCGGTATTAGATGCCTCCAGATCTATCTTTGCTTCCTTCGGAGTCATTCATATCAGTTAAGGCATGTTGCCCGCTCTTATTTAGAGACAACAGTTTTTAGACTTTCATTTTATTTCAGTTGTTGGATTATTTATTCAGACTCATATTTTAGGATTATTCTTCCTTTTAGACTATTATTGTAGTGTTTACTCCAGGCTCAATTTATTTCATTACATTAGTTGTTCATATGAGATTTTTTATTTGAATGTTGAATGGTTGGTTATTCATTACTTAGTTGTAAGTTAATTTAATAAAAAAATAATTGACATCTCACCTTTTAAATATTAGGTGGCTTGTAACTAATTAAATATTTTCATTAGTGATGGTAAGATTGAACAAACTTGGTATTCTGTTTTAATTTAATAAAGGAGTAGCAACCCGGTATTTAATTAGATGGGGTGTCACAGGTGGTATCAAAGCATCAAGTTCTAGAGTCTTTAGGATCTGTACGGCTTGTTATGCTTTCCGCGTAGCGTTCTTTGACATAGAGCCCTATGATTTAGGAAAGTTATATTCTTTGATTGCGTACTTTATGTTTTCATCCATTTTGTGATAATAACTGTTGACTTATAAATATTACCTCTCATTTCAGATCCCTCCTCTACGTGCACAGTGAATTCCTAGGGGTACCTAACCCGAGCCTCAACCAGCCCCAGTTCAGGGTACTATGAACACCAATGAAGTTTTTGCTATAGTAGCATAGGCAGTAAATGCAGATTTATCAGTAGTGGAATATGCGCCACCTCAAGCACCGGTGGTGTCCCCAGCTCAGGCTCATACATTCCCCTCTGCTTGGGAACTTGTCAGAGATGCCTTTCAGAAGGCATATCCTCTAGAGTTTGCAGGGTGATCCGATGTTGTAGTGGCGAGTCAATAGAAGAAGGACATCCAGAGGCACTTGAGGATGTATGAGTTAAAATATGTACAGAGGCAGATATTAGCTGCGTTTAAGCTAGTTGGAGCGGCACTGCAGTGGTGGGATTCTATTACCACTGCTAAGGAGAGAGATGTGTTTACTATTTAGGATTTCTAGGTGTGGTTCGATCGTAAATATTTCCCTTCTGCCATTCAGACTAAGGTGAGGTGGAAACTTTAAACCACACCCAGGAGGGGAAGACCGTAGTTGATTAAGACGAAGAGTTCACCAGGCTAGTTAATTATGTACCATCAGAGGTACCCACTGAGAGAAAAAGATACAGATGTTCATGGATGGCCTTACCTGGAGGATTCAGCATCATCTTCTAGGTAACCTCTCATTGCAAACCTATACCGATGTTCTTAATGCAACACTATTTCACTTCTAAGACCACCTCTTTCATCTGTCTGGGAGAAAGTGAGTAGGGGAGTCCAGCCAGTAGGGCAAGACAGGAGGTAGTGGTGCCAGTGGAGCACAGTCAACACAGGGCCAGTCGAGGAAGGGTGATCACAATTCCTAATAGGGGGATTCTAAATGTTTCAAATCGGGAGGTCTTTGATATGGTCAGGTAGGTTATAGGCATGGCCAACAGGGTCAGCAGGGCCAACCGGGATAGTAAGGCCATCTGTAACATCAACAAGGCCAACAGGGCCATGAGAGAGGTGGTAACGGACAACAGGGCCGAGGGAAAAAGGGACAGAGAGGGGTAAATTTCGATGAGAAGTGTTTCATATATGGTAAATTTGTCCACAAACGTCATGATTGTCCTTAAAAGGGCAGGGCCCCACAGTCGCAGCAGCAGCGTGCTCGACAGGAGCCTTAAAGATCGATATATCCCGTCGCCCTCCTTGCACCACCACAGATGCCTGCTTTACCAACTATACTGAAAGTCCAAGATCAGTAGGGGAAAGGGCGGTATGAGCGTGTTTACAATGTCCATCAAGCTGTAGTCCCACAGGCTCCACCCGCAATTGAGGGTATGTTTTCTATCCAGGGGACTTTGGGGCATATTTTGTTTTGACACGGAGGCATCATATAGTTTCATTACCACTAGCTTTGCACGTGCTACGGGGTTATTAGAAACGACAGAGAGCATAATTACTAGTACAGATTCACCATTAGGCTATGAGTCACTAATTTTCTTTATATGTCGAGGAGTAGACTTAGAGATTAGGAGATTGTTATTACTGAAAGATATGCTTATTTTAGATATGCATGAGTATGATGTGATTATCGATATTGATGTCTCGCTGCGTATAGGGCCATGATCGATTGCTTTAGTAGGATTATTATATTTGTTATACCGGGTCAGGAGTTATTCCTAGTGGCGATGCCCCGTCCTGAGGGAGGATCATCCACTCACTTTTATTATATAGAGGAGGAGACTTATAAGGAGATAGTAATCCCACTTGGTTCGATTCCTGTTGTACGTGAGTTCACAAATGTATTTCAGGAGATACTAGGATTTTCTCCTAGTAGAGAAATAGACTTTGTTATGGATTTAACGTCAACTGTTGGGACAGGGGTTCATACGGAGGGGTACCTCTCCTTGGGGTGCTCCCATGATGTTTGTGAAGAAAAGGCATGGATATTTATGATTATGTGTTGATTATCGAGATCTGAATAAGGTCACTATATTAATAAGTATTCGTTGCCCCGAATCGATGATTTATTCGATAAGTTGCGAGGAGCTGCCTTCTTTTCAAAGATAGACTTATGATTCGAATACCATCAGTTACATATTAGGGAGAACAACGTGTCTAAGACTTCATTCTCGATGAGATATGGATCCTATGAGTTCAGGGTTATGCCATTTGGTCTAACCAATGCTTCAGTCGTATCTATGGACTTAATGAACAAGGTGTTTATAGATTCCTTTATTAGTCTATTATTGTCTTCATAGATGACATTCTGATATATTCTCACACTAATGAGGAACATGCCGAGCATTTGCATCAGGTGTTGCAGACACTGCACCAGCACGAGTTATATGCCAAATATTAGAAGTGTGGGTTTTGGCTGAAGGAGGTCCATTTCGTGGGGCACATAGTATCAGATAAGGGTATATCCATAGATCTGGGGAAAGTATTAGCGGTGAAGGAGTGGGTCCAGCCCACAACACTGATAAAGATACGTAGTTTCTTTGGCCTAGCAGGATACTATAGGAGATTTATTTAGGGATTCTCGAAGATATCGGGTACATTGAAACACCTGACTCGCAAAGGAGTGCCATTCATCTAGGACTATGCCTGTCAGTTAGCCTTAATGAGTTAAAGGACAAGTTTAGTTCATCACCCGTCTTAGCACTACTTAGGCCGGGAGTGGAGTATTTATTCTACACTGATGCGTCTTTACAAGGACTCGGGGGTGTGCTTCAACAGGAGGAACATAATATAGCTTATGCTTCCCGAAAGCTTAAACCTCATGAGAGGAATTACCCCATCCATGACTTGGAGTTAGCTGCAGTCGTATTTTCACTTTGGATTTGGAGACATTATCTCTTGGGGGAGAAATTTTTCTTATTCACAGATCACAAGTCACTACAGTACCTCTTCACTCAGAAGGAGTTGAATATGCATTAGCGCAGGTGGCTTGAATTTGTGAAGGATTATCACTTCAATATCCAATACCACCTGGGGAAGGCTAATGTGGTAGCAGATGCATTGGGCCATATGCCAGTAAGTGAGGTGGCCGAGGTATGGAAAGAGAAACGGAAGGAGTTGGGGCACAAAGATGTAGTGGCCCAATCATTTATGTATGTTATGATAGTTACGCCTGGGATTATTACAAGGGTGGTACAGGGTCAGGAAACGGATCTGTTCTTATAGGATCGGATAATACAACTTCTAGCATAGGGGGCCGAGTCTTACATTATTGGTTCATATGGAGGTTTGTGCTTCAATGGGAGATTGGTTGTTCCTGAGGGGGAGGACTTGCGATACAAGGTGATGATAGAGTCACACGGTTCACATTTTGCGGTACATTCCGCTAGGGATAATATATACTATGATATGAGACGATAATACTGGTGGAGTGGAATAAAGAAAGATATTACTGAGTTTGTTTCGAAGTGTGCCACCTGTCAGCTGGTAAAAGTGGACCACCATAGACCGCCAGGGCTTCTACATCGTTTGAGATCCCTATGTGGAAGTGGGAGAGCATTTCCAAGAATTTCATCACAGTGTTGCCTACACCTCAGCGAGGTCATGATTCGATATGGGTGATTGTGGATCGTTTGACCAAGGTACCCCATTTTCTGCTGATTTGGACCGATTATACTACGGGACAGTCCGCTCAGATCTTCATCACGGAGATAATGAGACTTCACGGAGTGCCACTTGATATTGTGTCCGACCGGGACAAGATTTTTATGTCCCAATTTTAGGAGAGTTTCCAAGAGTCCATGGGTACAGAGTTATGATTGAGTTCGGTCTATCACCCACAGACTGATGGGAAGGCTGAGCGGACGAATTAGATGTTAGAGGATATATTGAAGATTTGTATCTTAGATTTTGGTAGGGGATGGTGGAGTTTGCCTATAATAACTCCTACCAGTTTACGATTGGCATGGCTCCATTCGAAGCATTATACGGTCGACCTTATTGTTATCCAGCATGTTGGTTAGAGGTGGGGGATAAAAAGCTACTCGGGTCAGAGGTAATCTAGGATACTTCGGCTAGGATAGAGAAGATTCAGAGTCATATTAGGGTTGCTTAGGACCGACAAAAGAGCTACGGCGATGCCAAGAGGATCCTCTGAGACTTCAATGTGGGAGACGAAGTATTGCTGAGAGTATCTCCTATAAAGGGGATAATGCGTTTTGGTAAGAAAGGGAAGTTGGCACTGAAATATGTGGGGCCATCCCCTATCATCGAGCGAATTGGGCCAATTGCTTATAGACTAGGGTTACCGAAGCACTTGCATAGTGATTCATGATGTGTTCCATATTTCTTCGTTATGGAGATATCTTCGGAATGAGTTGGCCCATACTCACATTGATTTGGAGGAGATTGATTTGCAGCTGATAGTTCCTACGAGGAGGGGCCAATTTCTATCGTCGACAATAGCGAGAGGAAATTGAGATCGAAAGTAGTACCGCTGGTACGTGTTTAGTGGCAGCATCATAATGTCGAGAAGTCTAACTATGAGCGCGAGGATGATATGCGAGATAAATATCCAGAGTTATTTTTACCAGTTATACCTTTATTTCCAAATTTTGGAAGAAATTCCATTATTAGGGGGGAAGTGCGTAATATCACATATTTTTACTGATTTTAATTTTGGGTTTAATTGAATTAAAATGGGAAATTAATTGGTAATTAATCTGGATTTAAATACTAGCGAGATGAGAGTTAGTATTTGATTATGATCATTACTGAGTGAGTATATAGTTATATATGATTATGGAGTTATTAAAATTATCACGAGTGGAAAATATGATAATTTTGGAAATTAAGCTAGGACGCGTGTGCCAGTCGTGTCAGGACTAATTTAATGGATTATAAAGTAAATTGTTTTATATCATCCTTATGGTCATTTTGAGTTCACCTATGTGTCCGAAAGTATCGAGATAATCAGAAAAGTCTACCCGAGGGTTTAGTTTGGGTCCTGGGGTAGTTTTAGGCCCAATCGGCTACCCAGGAGGGTATTTTAGTCATTTTTTTAATTGATGAATAGTGATCTACAAAATTTAGAATTATTATATCAGCTAACTCACAGGGTAATTAGGTTCATTGGCTGCTACAAACTTGAGAGAGAGGAGTAGAGAGAAAGGAAGGGTTTTCCAAGGATTGCTAAGGCGAAACAACCATCTTGCACCACCATCATCGTCGGAGTTGTGACTAGAGAAAGAACACCACTACCCTACCATATTCTCCAAAGGATCAGAACCTCTATTTTCAGGTAAGTGCTTTAACTTGTTAAGATTTAACAAATATAATATCCACAGTAGTTTAGAATTGGAGACTAAACTTGATATATTAATAATTTCATGAATTGGGAGAATTAAATCTTAAATATGGGTAGGTTTCGTGTGTAGAGAAATTATAGAAAGATTAGAGATTTGAATCAGAACCTTAATGATATAAATCACGGATTAAATTTGAGTATTTGGTTATCTTAAATTGAGAGAAGTTGTCCTAGGGTTTACACATGAGAACTTGATGAATATATAGATTTGTATGCATTTTCATATTGATTTGATGATTCTGGAACGTTAGAAATCATGAGTTTAGGTTGGTATAACATCGTATATGTTTTCTTTGGAGACTGGGATCATATAATGGATTTTGGAGATAAAACGATGGCCAAAAATGAAAGAAATTATAGGTTGCAACTGGTCGATCGATCGACATTCATTGTCGATCAATCCACTGGTTCGATTTATCGACATTATTGAGCGAGTCAATCGACTCCCTTGCATTTGTGACAAAATTTCCTTATAAGGTTTAATCAAATTCCGACTTTTAAAAACTATTGGAATGGACTATTTGAACATATTGGGACTAAGGAAAGTCCAATAGGAGTGTATTTGAGGCCGAAAAAATATTAGTTTGGTTTGTGAGTTAATGATAAACTTATGAGTGTCCGACGAGTGAGTTATGATTGGAAATTGTGAGAACTTGAATTTAATTTGCATAAACCACAACTTAAGATTAAAGACAGTAGTAAGGGGGGGGGGGGGGGGGGGACCTTAGATGACCGAAATAACCTTTGAGACAAGAGGGAGACTTAGTAACATTTTGGGGTAGGTTTAAGTACTAATAATTATGACGAGAGTTATCATGCTAAACATATTATGTGAAATAATTGGGATGATACTGTTACGTATGAGACTAATGCTACAGGGCAGGAGTATACCTATATTGATATGATGATTACTTAGGTTGTGTGATTACCTAGTAGATAGATTATTATGTTTATGACATCCTACCCTACTTGCTATCACGGGAGGTTGTAGGAAGAGGACAATCTTGTCTTGTGTGCCTTCAGGGGGATTTAGATTTGGTACCTCAAGTACATAGGACTACGAAGGCTTATTTGTGAGTTGATAACGTAGATGGGAGCACAGGTATGTGCGGGACCCGTGGGTATGTGAACTATGTTCGCCTCCAATATGTGTGATTTGTACTCAAACGGTTCCTGAGTGATTCGGAACTCGTGATCCTTATGCACGTTATGTACCGGGATTCGATAGCAGAGTATGCGAGCACTGCAGCTTAGCCTAGGGGTGCCATGTGTATATATATGTACTGAGAGTGATTTATATAGATGCGAGCACTGCAGCTTAGACATAATTACATTTCAAATACTCATCATTTAGTTCAATTATCTCATGAATTATTTAAGTTCCCACGTCTTTAAGTCATTAAACATCTTAGCCATTCTCAGCTACTATGCAATAGTGAACAATCACAAGTATGTATATATATATATATATATATATATATATATATATATATAGTAGCTGAGAATGGCTAAGATGTTTAATGACTTAAAGACGTGGGAACTTAAATAATTCATGAGATAATTGAACTAAATGATGAGTATTTGAAATGTAATTATTTCTTAATTGGGTAATACGAGTAGACATCGTAAAGAAGTCTGTATAAACAGATTTGGTATAGACTAGTTAGGTGGTCGCATAACTAGAATGGGTTAAAAGAATGCGTTATGCGTGCACTATAGTTGAGGGGTGAGAATCTCAAGTGAGATCACATAACTAACATGTATATAATATTTACTGTTTAATGCAGCTAAACATTTTCTATTTTTAAAATATTTTCACCACGGGCTCTGACCCGTTTGCTTCCAAATCTATTTTGTTATTGTAAAAACATTTTAGGTTCCTAGCCACAGGGACGCCAAGCATAGGAGTTCCATTTTGTTGACGTGTTGTGTTTGCTCTGGAAGTTACATGACCGTGGTATTAGAAACCTCCATATCTATCTTTGCTTCCTTCGAAGTCATTCATATCAGTTAGGGCATGTTACCCAGTCTTATTCAGAGACAACACTTTTTAGACTTTCATTTTGTTTCAGTTATTGGATTATTTATTCAGACTCATATTTTGGGATTATTCTCCATTTTAGACTATTATTGGAGTGTTTACCCCAGAATCAATTAATTTCATTACATTAGTTGTTCGTATCAGATTGTTTATGTGAATGTTGAATGGTTGCTTATTCATTACTTAGTTGTAAGTTAATTTAATTAAAAAAAATGGCATCTCGCTTTTTAAATATTAGGTGTCTAGTAACTAATTAAAAAAGGAGTAGCTACCCATTATTTAATTAGAGGGGGTGTCACAAAGTTCTTCTTCACAATACTAACTTGCTCCTCTTCGAAAGCGCGGTTGGTTATGGTGGCCGCTTTCTCTCTCAACCTTGTTATACTTATACAGTGACATGAATTCATGAGCAACATCCTGCCAACTGTGAATCCTGGACTCCGCGAGATATAAGAACCAACGAAGAGATCTTTCCTCCAAAGTTTGTTGTAATATTTTGCAATTGTTTCCTCTGAGTCACTTAGAAGAGTTATGGCTTGGCGGTAACTTCGGAGATGAATAATTGGGGGCCTACTACCCCCAAACTTCTCAATGTTAGGCATCTTGAACTTTTTCAGTAGCCTTGATTTAGGGTAGGGAGAAATATGGGTGTAATCCATGTAGTGTTCGGATATTAGGACTTGGTTAAACTTATTGGTCAACATCTTAGGGTCCTCCTTGACCTTGTTCAACTCTTATTCCTTCGGATCAAAAGTCACGGGTAGGTTAGCCCCTGGTTAGGCAAGATTCGACATAGGTAGATGAGCTTGAGGTGGACAATTGGCAAGAGGGGCATGTGGAGTGTGTTAATATTCTTTCGGGACCCAAATAGGCTGAAGTGCAGGCAGACCCATAGCGCGAGGGAAGAGGACCTTGGGCTATCCGAAAATAGGGAACCAATTTCTCTGCATCTCATGAACCACGGTTTGAAGGTTATCAATCTTGGCAGTAAGTTGGGTTAGGACCATCATCAAATCAGGCTTCACATTCGATACTTGGTCTGCGTTCTCCATGGAAAGCATGTGAAAGTGGATTCCGGACGTGGAGGAAGTAGTGGGAGAAATGACAAAACTTTGGGGAAGTTCGATGGAAGACCGAAGCCAATAGGGAGCTAGGACAAGGGTCAGGTATGCGACCGACCTGAGAGGAAAAAGATTCAAATTTATTTGTGAAAGAGAGGAGGGAAACACTTTTGTTATCTAAAAAAAGGAGGAAAATATTTTTGCTATATTTTTTTGTAAAGGGAAGGACAAAATATTTTTCTTTTTTTTTCCCTGATAAAAGGAGGAAAAATGTTTTATTTTTTTATTTTTGAAAAGCAGGGAAAAATGTTTTTGACACTTTTGGTAATGAAAGCAGGAAAAAAGATAGAAGAGTCTTAGCATAATTATTTTTGTTATTATGTTTTCAATTCTATTAGGTTTACCTAAAGGTAAAAGCAATGATGGATAGTACCCGAGCCTAGGAAAAATTGGGTTTGAAGAATATGTAAAACATGGTTTGACTTGTTACCAGGCTCATGGACATTGTCCTATTTTGAAAAACGACGAAATCGCACGAAAATTTGGGCGACAAGCCGACCTATCATTTTGACAGAGTTTTGGGTAATAATCGACAAGATAAATTTGAGTTTCCTAAGTTTGACGCCTATATGAGTGTATGCATTTGTTGGGTTAATGGAATGGTTCCCCCCTTTGGAATGACTTCCACGGAATGCGTCTTACTTTTGAGGGAAATCGGTACATGTGGACAAGACATTTGACATTTCTGAGTGTACGAGAATTGCCTGCTTATATACCTTGTGGGGACAGAATGTGTGAAAGAAAATTCGATATACTCGACGTATGGGAATGAGTTTTCTAGGATATACCTCCCGTCTTGACTTCGATCAAGGGGCATGATGCAGGGGGGGGGAACGGTCGATATACGTTGAAGAAACTTGTCCAATGGAAGGTAATAGTCATATTGCTTATGCTAATTGCGACCTGTCGGACCAGCGCTCAACATAAATCACCCCCCTGTACGAGACAAAATTTTGGTCAATAGCCATGCTCTTTTGGTGATGCGCGCGAGATGCATGATTCTTGATTAGTATATTATGTATAGAGTATTTTATTTAGCACAGTGGGCACTATACTAATATGGAAATTATACAAATATCATAAAAAGTAAATCTAGCATGGAGCATGAAGATTACACTAAGCATGGAGATGTGAGATTGAGTGATGTGTGAGTACCTATAAGTGAGTGTGGTAGTGAACCTAAGCATGGATTAACTACAAGTGGTGTATGATAAGTGTGAGTGAGCATGGATATATACAAGTGTGATAAGTGGTGGTGTGTGCAACATGTGGGTATAAGTGAGCCTATGTGTAAGTAGTGTGAAGTGTACATGGAGAGTATCTAAAAGTGTGTGAGTCTGGAGTGATACAAGAATTAAGTAGATATATAAGCAAAAGGTAGATATGTACAAGAAATAATAAAGGAGAAAAAACGAACATACATGTAGGTGCATATACACACAAGCAGAAAATGATAACAAGCATGCAAACACAGTCTATCCCTCTTATGAAAAGTTAATCCATAATAGAGTAGCCATTGTGGACATCCCTTCCCTTTCGGTGGTCACTCCTTCCTCAAGGGGAGGGGAGTGAAGGTCTCACGCCCTTTTCTCCTAGGAGAGCTTCGGCCGTCGTAGATGTGGGAGAATTTAAAGAGATGGAGTGGCCAACCAATTTTACACAAAACAGGCAGAAGAACATGTTGTTGCCTCAAGATATAGGCATAAAAAACTAACTGATGCTTACGAAACCAATAGGTGAGAGGTTCGAGGGATAAGTTACGAAATGGGAAGGTGTTAGGCACCCATCATGTCCTTTCAATCTATCATGGGATTTTATTACTATTTTCCTTATTTTCTTTGTGAAGTGTATGTCCATGTATATATAAATGGAGATTGGAATCGCCCAAGTCGTATCATGGAAACGATAGAGTGAGGTAATCCGAAAGAATGTTCCTAAAGCAACAATTCAAAAGTATGATCTATGCGCTTATCAAGATATTGATAATTATGATGGAATGCTAATATTTATTAGATAAAACACAAATATGAATCTCAAGTATGATATATATATATATACACACACACACACACACACACACACACACACACACACACACTAGTATATTCCCATGTCTGAAGGCGCACTAATTTTCTTCCAATGTATGTAATTGCAAAACAATTTTTTTCCAAAGTACATAATTGCAAAAGGGCAAAATTTTTGTCCCACGACAAAACATAGTGTAGTCTAAATTATTGAATGTGTGAATAATTTACATTAATTTTTTACAACACAAATGTGAAAACAATTTAGAAAATTTGGGCAAAATTTCCTTTATTTATAGGACTATCCACCTTGTTAAGAAATAAAATTAGTCCACAATAAAGATTTCCAAAGTACGTATTATCAAAGCAACAAAACATTTCAAGGTACGTAATTTCAAAATGACAAATATTTCGTTCCCCAACATGTACCCTACATCTACATTACAAAATGGAAAAATTATATACAATTCACTCAATTAAAATAGAAAATGAAGATAAAAAAGTATTAAAGGGAGTTTAAACTCTAGATCGACACGGGATTGGGAATTTAATCATACAGTAGTTATAGATAAACATTAAATTGGACCTTATTCTTTTTATGGTGTTTGTATTGAGCCTTCTTAGTGTAAGGCAAAATAACAATCACATACTACTATATTCAATTCAAAGAGGCATTTTGACAAGCATCACATAAGCTCCTGACAAATGCATATTTCAACAACATTTAGGTATTTCAACAATATTTAAGTCTTAGGTTTATATACTCTGCTACAAATAGATAAGAAAATATTTATCTTTAAACTGCAAAACCACATTGAGGTATATTAAATGCACACTCACAATAAATGCAAAAAGAATACACAACAAGAGAGTGACTATAACCAGTGTTACAACTTAGATGCTTGTGCCAAAAGAGCTATGTCCAAAGTTGGCTCCGGAATATGATAATTCGGTACACCTTATGTTAAACCTATGAGATGTTACCACTGTTACTCTCACGCACCATATCCCCAAAAAAAATATGAGATGCAGAACTGACTGAATACATGTGTATAAGTAGTGTCACTTTCATCTTCACTTCAATCGACCCACTATTACCGTTGACCCGCCATGGTATAATTCAAGTCGAGCTTCTAATAAACTAACCCACCATGGTTTTAAACTTATGTAGAAATCAACACACCTAAGAGTTAATCGACTAAACAGTGTTGAAGTTAGATGGGACTTCGACACACCTGAGAGTTAATCGATAATGGCATTATCGCCATCGTCATATTTATGATGGTCATCCTTAGTTTTTGAATCATAAGCATTATATTATTCATTATTTGCATCACTTTGTAGCTCTTCATAATTATCAGACCAAGATCATCATCTTTAGCAGCATCGGGTTCCGCATTTTTCACAAGGAATCTACTATATCCCTTATTTATATAGCTGTTGGAAAGTCTTCTTATGACCTTGAGAAGATATCTGATGAATTTGTTGCAACTCTTATAATGTTATAGCTCAAGAAGATGTTTCCTTATTGCTTAATTATCTTTTTCCTTTCCATTTGTGTGGTTTGGAACCAAAAGAAAGTATTGATTTATCAACTATGCACATAAAAACATTGATGATCTCTTAGCAACTTTAAATTTCTACATTCGTAGGTTGAACCAAAGATCTCTCTCTCTCTCCCTCTCTCTCTCTCTCTCTCTCTCTCTCTCTCTCTACATATATATATATATACACACTAAGCTACTAAAAAACTTTCCAATCTTGAGTCACTTTTGTAGCAGGTGGGGCATCCAAATTTCGAGCATCTGATGGTGTTACTAACACGTCATTGCTGCTGCTAGTATTTGGAGTGGAGTACCTCCATCTTTCGTTGAACTCTCCCTTTCTCCTTTGACCTCAATGCCATCCAATTTCAGCAACTTCCCCTCAAGCCTCTTCGTTAGAAACATAATATCCTTTTATGAGGCCTTAGTTCCCCATACACAACTTCATTCATAGCAGCCACCTGTTTTGCGAATTTATCATCATCTTCTCTGAATTCAAGAACAACCTCACAACCTATTGATAACCCACTGCTTTTTTTAACCTCTTCAAGTTAGTTGCTTTCACATCACCATGCACCATTAATCTTGAGAACTCCTTGTACTTGTATTTCAATGTGCCTCTTCTACCAAATTCAATGTGAATGTTATCTATATCAAAATGTGACCTCATATGTTCCAGCGGTAGTCATTTTGAGGTTGAAATCTTGAACAAAATCAAAACCTGTTAGTGTTAGTGAAACGTATACCTTGATTTATTTCCAAAAAAAAATTGATTCACCGTATAATACCCAAGTCATCCATAGACATCATAATCCAATCCAATCAATATAATACCATCATAAAAGACAATGTAAATATATAATCTACAACTATTTTTTAGCAGCATAATAGAACTACACTTGAAATTGTGCAATAGTAGAACTACAAACAATAGCAGGGGCATGATACATGAAATTAATGAATTACAGGAAAGTCAAGACTTCCAGCAAGATCAACCAAAAACAAATTACCACGCAAAACAACATTTGTATCCAAATTATTCCTCCAAACATGAACAGTCAACACTTCATCTTACATATTTTTATTCTATCATAAACAAAAATTCCACAAAATAACAAACTGATTACAAACAAAGAGGGCAAGAGACTTCTATTAAATGTACACCCTACTCCAAAAAGATATATATATGATTACAGTAATGCATCAAACAATTTAAATAACCAAATCATATGAAGTTGTAAATTGTATTTCTATATGTGAGAAGTTACATGAAAGTTTACACAATAAAAATGATAAGTATAGCAAAGTTGATGCCAACTACCCTCAAGAAACTGACTTACAAATGACGAAATCAAAATCTACTTCACCGAATTTATTTTTGTTCAGTTCCATCATCAAGTAAAACCATTAGCAGCTCTAATTGTTTTTTCTTAGTACACTCAAAACTCTCAGGTATCTAAAAAATCACAAACATAATAATATCATACCCATTCTTTCCCATACTAATTTGTTGTTCCTTCTTATCGACATTCTTTTAGGATGTTATCTCTTCATTATTCTTCTTCGTCATCTCACCCGCTGGATTCCTCCCTTCCCAATGCTATTCTAGCCACAAAAAATCCAAAATACAAAATATCTAATCAAAAATGAAATTGAAAATATCTCATCGGAAATGAAATTGCCAATACACAATCTGGAATTTTATAGTAGTATTGAAATCGTAAGAATGCCGCAACAAAATCTAAATTAAAACCAAAATAATTCCCCAACAGTTAATAAGTAACAAAAAAATGTGAGGTTTTAGACTTTTACTAATGCAATATTCTATTAAAGATAGTAAAGGACATAAGAATACTTCTATTACAACAACAAAGTTATGGAAAAACAAATATATATACAATGACATATAAGGAATGTGTTATTAACATGTGTGATTTAACCACAATTCATAATAACATCTTAAATCCTTAAAAGAAGTATGATGATGGTTAATCTCTCGCACAACCTAAGGAAATGGTATGTATGTATCACCTTCTACAACAAATACAAAGTAAATTATGAATGTAATTATTATAAAGTAAAATAGAGTCAATTAAACTAAATTGTCGCAACAGCTGCCCTTTATTGTACCCTAGAAAAATCAACTACTAAGTCGAGACATAAATTATGAGGGAATGCATATTCAGTTTAAAACACATAAAGTTCACCCCAAACCCTTATTCAGCTGCCCTTTATTGTACCCTTGATAAATTGGATGACATAATGCTTATTTAAAGAGGCTATAAATTATAGCATAATATTTACAGACTCGGTGAAAAATCTAAACTTTGTGATGAAATAGTTTGATTGAAAAACATGCACTAATTCTAAATCATATCAGCTAAACGTGACATAATACCTTTAGAGAGAAAAACCTAGTGTGGTCATTGATCTAACAATAAAATATACATAATGTATTATGAAACAAACTAAAAACCTCATGGATGGAAGATCCAAATGAAACTAAATGTCTGATAAATAGTGGATGTGTGCAGTAAATCGGATAAGAAATGTAACGGTTGTTCTAGTACAGTAGATGAAACAAAAAATATCTTTAAGAACTGTTTAAACAATTCACACAATTGATGAATAATGCACGGATTTAGATAAAAAAATCACACGATTGATGAATAAAGCACATATTTGAGTTATTCCGAAAATAATTCACATGATTGATGAGTAAAGCACTAATTTATACAAAGAAATGCATAAACGATTTGAAACTAATTCGTGTTGTTCAGATGAAGGGGAATGCCCTGTTTTCACATAGTATGAGCACTCTGTAACACCCCGCCTAATTAAATATCGTGTGGCCAGTCCCATACCAAATTAAAACAGAATATACAGTTGGCTCATTCTTAGCATCACTGTCGAAAACATTTACAACTCACCCAATACCCAATTAAGCTGGTGTTAAAAACTTTCCAAATTTTAATTCAACAAAATCCATTTCCAGTTTAAGAATAACACAACACATTTTATTCTACAACACTGATAACCAAATAGATAACACGAAAGAATTTAAATGCAATTGGAATAAACATTTCTAAATAATATAAATCCATTACAGTGATCCCAACAATATCAAATGTATTTAAAAAGACTCGAATACAATGGTATTTGACCTCGATAGAAAAGATAACTGAATCCTTTGGGCGACATGCCCTACTAAGAGAATACTGTGAATCAAATGATGATAGGCGTCTAAGCAAAACTCCATAGCTCCATAGCTTATCGTAATCCGCTAAGGTTGGAGTCCCTGTTGCTGGACACCTGATATAGAAGATACAATAGAAAAGAAAAGATGCAAGGAAACGGGTCAGAGCCCGATTGTGAAAATGATTTTTAAAACAGCAAGTATTTAACAAGTGCAATAAAGCATTTATTATGTACATGTTAGATCCAACTCTCACTTGTTATTCTCACCTCTCAAATAGAGTGCACACTTAACGTTTCCTATTAACTTCCTAGTTAATGGTTCCTCTATTCTAGTCTCCATATAATAATTCAATCCCAATATCATAATCCCCGTATGTCCCATACCATACCTCACATTATTATTAATTTACATTTCTCCTTTATATGATTAGTTTCTCATTAACATGAATCATTACTCATTAATATGAATCGTTTCTCATTAACATGAGTTAAGCTTTTCAATTCTATAAGCATAAACATTCATTAACTTAATTCCATTATATTTCTCTATTCACCGTTATCTACAATTATCACTGGTAGATGATTTAACCACAATAAATCCAATCATTCATTTAATCCATTATATATATATATTCATATATAATACGGCACGCTGCGGTGCAATGCATTACTCTGCTATCATGTCCCAATATCGTTGGTCGCCGAATAGGGGACTAAAGGTTCGGTAAGGATTCCTCGAACCACAAACATCAACATACAAATTGGAGGCGAACATAGTTCTCGTATCCATGGGTCACGCACATACCTGCGTACCCACAGTCAGCGGACTTATCAACTCCCCGATAAGTCTTTCATAGACCTATGTTCTCGAGAGACAAATCAAATATCCCATGGATTCATCAGGATATGACTTCCCTCACGCGCTAACCTCCCACCGATAACAAGTAAGCTAGGTGTGTCATACACATAATCATTAATCAATCAAATAGGTATTATCATACCTATAGTATACTAACAGCAAGGTACTCACATTAACCTTAGATTACTCCCTTATGTAGCATTATATCTCTTTAAATCCCACGTATTAAAATGTCATATCTTTACTTTATAATTTAATTATCCTCGCATCCTATAACATCTCTCCACTCCCGACGTCATTAAGGTTCATGCGCGGAGCGTCTCGCAAAGTGAAATCCAAACGAGGAACCCCTCCAATACACTACTACTTAACTTTGTCGATCGAGGAGGTCCGTCAACTTTAAATACGTGATTGGGATAACCTCATACCCTCTTTCAACAAAATGTGTTCTAAACTCCCATCTCTATCCAGGAGCCATACCACTACGCTCTTGTACTACACTCAGCCCTTGCGAAATCAATAATGAGCTTAAACTCAGTCCTTGATGTTCAAATTGTAACCCTAAGGCTACCCAGATGTTATATTAAATCTCCCCTACTTGAACTATCCTTAATCCTCATACAAACAGATTAGAATCCAACACATGAATCTAGCAACCGAAATCTCTTTAACTTTAATTATCATAATTCTAATCAATTAAATCCTAATCAAATTAATTCAAATCTTAACTAGGGCTTACTGATCTTCTCTAAGTCCCATAATATCCCATTAACAATCACCAAAAATCTACCAAAGTTTTGGGATAAGAATCAACATTAAAAAGAAACAAGTTCACAAATTCTCATATTTTAAATACTCAGAAAATCAGATCCAAAAATTATTCGAATCATCAATCCGACTTCAGATTTGGATTCTACATGAAAAATTGAGTCAGGTATGTGTTTTGAGTTTTTCTTAAATCTCATCCAAATGCACTCAAAAAGAAGATGTAAACATTCCAAATTGGCTCTTCTCATTCCACTCGTTTTTGCCTCTTTTTCCAGAAAATTATCAACATATTATCTTCAAGAACACTAAATTATTTTCAGAATTTCTTCCACAGATTGATGAATATTTATTGGATTCCTACTTACCTACAACATGAGTTTAATTCCTATATATTTTTAGATTCCAAAAATCCATTAACAACTATATCCTTTCATCTTCCAGGCATGAAAATCATCTCTTTTTATAACTATCCTAACATGGACAATATACGAACTTAAATTGCAAATATCAAACACTTGCCTCTAATGAAGATCTGATCCTTTGGAGTTGAATAACACAGGTGGTGATGGTGGTGGTGACCTTTGACCTTTGGTTATCCTCCTTCCCAAGCAAACTTCTTTTTTCTTTCCAAGCAATCTTCCACTCTCTCTAAGAAGATGACTTTTCAATTTTGTGTAGAAGAGATGAAATGAACCTACATACACTAATCTCCAAATACTTATAATAAGACAAAACCCAAAATCACTATTCATCCCCCTTGTAAAAATAACCAAAATGCCCTTTTGGGTTGTCTTTTCATTTCCAAATGACCCGAGACTCAAAATTAACATCCAAATAGACTTTTCTGACTATTTCGAACCTTCCGGATGCAACGACGCAGTCGAAATGACTATAAGGTCGATAGAAAATAAATTTCCTTTTTAATTTAATAAATTAGTCCCGACACGTCCCATACCGCGTCTGACTAAAAATTCAAATTACCGAATTTATATCATACCGTCATATCAATGACATCACATTCATATATTACCTAAATATCTTTAAGTAATATTTAGAATCATCCATTTTAATATCCACAATTCGGATAAAACCCAAATGAATTAATTAATAATAAAATCCAATTAATCCATTAATTTAAAATATAACCCATTTTAAATGTCATTTAAAATTACGGGGTATTACACACTCATTTTGACCCTGTTGCGAAAAAACTATTACTTTAGCAAGTTTAATATGGAATTAAAGAAATTTGATTGGAATCAGACCAATGACAAAGTATAATAAAATGTAACAAACCGGTCATTGGGGGTATCCAAAAACATTAATAGTTACTGATTTTGCGAATTCACCTCCCTGTCTTGGATGATGATACTCCAGGAAACACCAAATTTACACATTCACATCCTCATATAGTACTAAAAATTTAGTCGAATTGAACAGTCAATAGAAAAAGGAATAAGTGAAAGAAAGAACACGGTGTTTTAACTAAAATAAACGTATAGTAGGACTAATAACCACAAACTAAACTAAAAGTACAATAAAGTGGAACATCACACATACCTAATTCCATATCAAATACCCCCCATCGGACATCCAATCTTCAATCATCAAGCATATCTCAATCCCAATGTCAAAAATACATAGTAAAAACTAAAATTTCAAAATACCTCCACTTGAGAGTAGATCTAAAGAAATACAAACTATTCACCATAGTTTGCAAAGAGACACATGAGACCAAATAAGACACAATATTGTTTACAATCAACTGTATTAACAAAATTAGTAACAATTTCTAGAACGAGAATTACATGGGACCTTTGACAATAGATGTAAATAAATACAAACCACTTGACAATGGTAAAAAAGGTAAAATAAGCAAATAATTTACAAATAAATCAAGAAGTAGAGATAAAGACCTGATATAAATATGAAATCCCACATAAATTGATCATGAACATGAGCATGAACATAAATAGATCTAAACAAAATGCACAAAATATGTACATAAAGCCCTAAATTTATCACCAAATAAAATCACTAAATATATACACGGGTCTTGAATGTGGGTCTAAGCGTGTGTATGTGTGCGTGTGCGTACACGCAAGTGTATAAGTGAGAGATCAACTGTAGCGGGGGGGGGGGGGGTGAGGGCGGTAGCACTGGGATGAGGGAAGAAGCATGAGAGGGAGGCATCATGAGAGAAGAAGAGGTAGATATATAAAGATAGAGAGAGAATGACAGATGAGAAGACGACTAGGGTTACTCAAAATGAGTGTAAGGGAGATTATGGGGAAAATGATCATAACCTTTCATTTATGAGTGATGTGGAAAAATGTAGACCCTTTCATTACTTTGATAAGATAAGATAATATGTCACTATTCATAACACCATTGTCCCATATTATATAGATATGTGTAATATATAGCAAAAAGATGAATATATGAAAATGGGAAAATGGGACTCGAGTCTCGAATTTTAGCTAGAAACACCTATGTAGCCTAAAAAGGCATCCAGGTTCACATAGTTCGCATGCGGAACAAGGGTGGGGTTTATCCCATAAATTCAAATGGGAGTTTATTATATGCTTGTCTGTAAAAAAAATTATTTTTAGTTTTGAGAAATTGTGGTGGATAATCCCATTGGAATTTATAGGTGTAACCCTCTTTTTCTTTGTTTTGTTTTTTTATATAAAATAAATTATGTGAAATATAATAATAAAGGATGATATTTTAATGGTTATGAACTAAAGTAAAAACTAGATTAAGAATTTATGTAACTAATGCGAAAATAGAGAATTTAAAGAAAGAGGAGGATGTTTGGACCTTCTTTGTAGAATTGGGGCTTGATCTTGATCCTTGATGAGTTCCCTTGAATGTTGGGATGAATACTGGATGAGAGATAAGGAGATTTTGTTAAATTGTGTACGAAAATAATGGGAATGAAAGATGAAAAGGAATTTCACATAAGAAAACTTCGTTGATTGTAAGAAAATATTACTGAGATCACTGATAGTGATGGATATGAGGTGTGATCGAGAGTGAGCTTATACAACTAGACCGACCAATTAGCAGGTGACCTTAGACACATTGTCGATAGGCATGGAAATGGACCTGCCAATCAGAAGTCTTGTGCATATTTTTTCAAAAAAATGGTCATAGAACGTAATAAGTTAATCCAAATTATGAACATGTCATACCATTATAAAGGTAATTTAAAGACCTTTAATAGTCTTTTGAGCCACTCCTGGGTCCGATAGTTGACTTTGGTCCAAACGTGGCTTGGAAGCGCTCGTCGATCCTTGGGATGGGAGATAGTCGAAAGGTAATGAATCGTTCATCCAAACAGTAAGTCAAAATTGCACATGAGGCGGACCCGTTGGAAATTTTATGCGAGGTACTTTAACTTTCCAAAGACCTTCGCTCGGTTCGAAGAGTTGACTTTGGTCAACTGGGGCCCTGAAGTGCCCAGTGACCTTTCGGAGTAAAACGCGTCATTCGTTTGTACTATAGCATTAATTTGTGCTCGGGGTGGGCCGTTGTAAAGGGTATTCAATTACCTTAAAAGATTAATTTAGTGTCATTCGAGATGAAGAGTTGACCTTGGTGAGACGGATACCAGGAGTGCCCGGTGGCCTATGAATCATTTTTTAGTGGAAAATGAATCGTTTGTCTGAATGATTATTTGGTTTCATGGATGGGGCAAACTGTTGAAAAGAGATTTTAGTTCCCTTGAAAGATTCATTGAGATTTCTCTATGACGATGTAGTTGATTGGTGTCAAATCAGGGCCTAAGAGCGCTCGATGGCCTCTAGATCGATTTTTGATATTAAAATCGTTCGCTCGTCTGAACTGTTATGCCAATTTTCAAACTGGTAGACCATTAGAAAAGGAATTCATAGACCTTCGATGATTCATGGAGATTTCACTCGGACGATAGAGTTGATCGGAGCCAAACGGGGTTCGAGAGCCCCTGATGGCCCCTATATTGGTACTTAGAGTAGGACCTAGGATTTATAGTAAAATGGGGAGGTGCTAGGGACATATGGAGAGACTTAGGGGGTCTTAGAAGGTGGTTTATGCAGACATCATCTATCGGGGTTCATGATCACACTCATAATTGGTGAACTTCTTAACTGTAGAAAGATAGATTAAACGTCAGTGTGTGGATATTTAAAACATAGGGAAAGAGAAAGCTTTGGCTTCCATAGGTTATCTTGATTTTTTACTTTTGTTTTAGCAAAGATCCAAAATATTCCCATCTCTTCAATTTTTGGTCTTTAGGGGGAACCAACACAAAAAAGACAGGGTTTCAGCGACATATATTGGGTGTAAGATCGCTTCACAACTAGCGTAACCTTGTTAGTTGAAGAAAGATATCTTAAGAGTGGTTGTATGGCTATTCAAAACATAGGGATGGATAAAAATTCGGTGGGTATAGGGTACCTTAATTTTGGACTTTGGTTTTAGAAAGCATCCAGATATTCCCATCCCTTCTAATTTAGTTAATAGGGGGGCCAAACATAGAATCACAATGTTTCGTCAGTGTTTATTAGGTGTAGGATCGCTTCACAACTATTTAACCATATTATTTGAAGAGAGGTAGCCTAAGGATGAGTGTAGAGAGGTTCAAAACATGGGTAGGTAGAAAGATTCGGTGCATTTCGGTGGTTTTTGCAAAGACCCAAAATATTCCTATCCCATATATTCTAGGTCCCTAGGGGTACCCAAGGCTGAAAATCAGTGTTTTGATGATGTCTATTGGGTATAGGATTGCTTCACAACTCGTTAACCTTCTTTATTGAAGAGGATTAACTTAAGCATAGCTTCGGTTGGTATAAGGTACCTAAACTATTTACTTTGGTTGTAGCAAAGATCCAAAATATTATCATCACTTCTATTTTAGGTTTGTAGAGGAACCAAATGTAGAAATATAAGATTTTGATAGGGTCTATTAGGTATAGGATCACTTATCAACATTTTCAACCTTCATAGTTGAAGAGAGTTAGTTTAGGTGTGAGCTTAGGGAGATTTAAAACACGGGGAGAGAGAAAAGTTGTGGTGGGTTTATGGTACCATGATTTTCAACTTTGGGTTTAATAAAGATCCAAAAATATTTCCATACTTTCTATTTGAGGTTGCTAGGGGGACTATACTTAGAAATGCATGGTTTCAGCGAGGTTTATTTGGTGCAGGATAATTTCACAACTGTTAATCTTATAAGTTAAAGAGAGGTAACTTAAGCATGAGTGTATGGTGATTCAAAACATGCGGAGGTAGAAAGATCTTGTGGGCATAGGATACCTTAATTTTTTTTAATTTAGTTTTAGTAAAGATTTAAAATATTCCTATCCTTTATATTTTAGGTCACTAGGGGGGCTAAGTGTTGAAACACACGGTTTTAGTGGCATTTATTAGGTGTAAGATTGCTTTATAACTGTTAAAGAGAGATTAAGTAGGAGTGTATGGCGAGACAAAACACATGGAGAAAGTTTTTTTTTTTTGCGTATATGGTACCTTGATTTTTGTCTTTGATTTTTAGAAAGGTCCAAAAGATTCCCATCCCTTATATTTTAGATCATTAGGAAGACTTGACGTATAAACGCGGTGTTTGGTGGTATCTACTTGGTGTAGGATCGCATCTCATCTGGTTTAGCCTTCTTAGTTGACGGGAGGTATATTAATCATGAGTGTAGGTTGATTTAAAACATGTTGAGTGAGAAAGCTCCTTTGGGCATAGGTTACCTTGATTTTCGACTTTAACTTTAGAAAATATCGAAAATATACCCATCCCTTATATTTTAGGTCGCTAGGGGTACCATATGTATAAATGCATGGTTTTTGTAACCTCTATTAGATTTAGGATCACTTCACAACTATTAACCTTTTAGTTAATTAGAGGTAACTTAAGGGTGAGTGTAGGGCGATTCAAACATGAGGAGTGAGAAAGCTTCGACGGTTATAGGGTACCTTAATTTTTAACTTATGTTTTAGCAAGGATCCAAAATATTCCCATACCTTCGGTTATAGATCACTAAGGGGACCATAAAAATGCAAGGTTTGGTATGTGTCTATTGGTTGAGGACCACTTCTCAACTGGTTAACCTCCTTAGTTTAAGAAAGGCAGCTTAAGCATGAGTGTGGGAGATTGAAAACACGAGGAGGGAGACTGCTCTAATGGGTTTTCTCATTTATTAAGACTAATTATACTTCCTTAATAGCATAGGGTTAGGATAAGGATAGTAAGTATGATCATGTAGAGTGACTCAAAAATTTATAATGATATTTTTCTTCAAACTACTATTAAATTTTATGTTTGTTTCTTATAGCCTGTAAAGATCATTAGCAAGTTAGGGGCTATGTTGCACCACTGGATAAGGTGTAGGTGAGGTCCTTTACCTTTATCCGTACCTTTATTTATGCCATGGGATTCATCCTATTGTTGGATTCTATTACTGAAATGTGCTTTATGAGGAAGTACATCATTACTTCTACCTTAGGGGAGATGACTATGACTCCCTAGGAATTTTTATGACTTTATGGGCCTTCATTTCGCTGGCATACCTTTGGTGGTGGATTGAAACCTACCTATAAATACCAAGGTGTTGGGGTCAGATTTAGGGATACAAGTACCTCTTTGTCCGAGGGGTGGATTTCTCATGGTTAGTGTTTTGACAACTTACATAGAGAGTTTTCCAGATCCCGAGCTCGATGTGGTAGGAGAAATATAATATACCCATATTATGTTATTTTTCACCATTGGGTTACTTTTGGTCTTAGGTGGTTCAGATGGGATCCTTTTATGGTGGTTGCTTTTTTTTATATAGACTTTTCCCTAGTTTCGAGATATAAATAGGGGTGGATGGTTTTGGATAAGATGTACCGATCATTGACTCTTTATTCTAGATTTTGTAGGATAACTTTACTAGTTTTGTGTATTTGTGGGAGGTATGCATTTTAGACTTTTATCCTTTCTTCCCCATTATGGCTTAATGGTTTAGTTTATATGTTACTTACGTTGTATTTTGTTTATTCGTGCAAATATGGTTTTTAACTTACATGACCACCTATTCTGAGAGGCCTTGGATTATGGATCCAATGGATAGCTTGTTTCCTTTGTTTAGGATATATTTTTAGGGGAATCTAAGGGGAAATCTGAGAGCGGGCCTATCTGTGTGGTATAATTGTTGAGACTGTAAGTATCCCTTTCCCCATTTTCTTTATTTTCAGACTTTAAATGTTCTTACTGGCTTATTTCTTTTCTTAATGTTTGCTTTTTTCTTAGGAACCATAGGATTTAACCCGATATGTATCAAGGATGGGTGTTGATGATACGCAAATATTGCGTATTTCATCCTCCGAACTTACGTATTTTAGCCCCCTCGGGTGCCTTAATCTCTATATTTAAGCCCATTAACCATACAACCTCGGTTTATAGTGTAAACATGCTATATGAGGTATAATTGGGCTTTTGTAGGTATATAGGTACTAAGTATGGAGTTCGAACGCATTCCGATGAAGTTCCGTACGCAATCGCACGTTTAAGGACATTTTAGTCATTTTACAGATTGGGCACCTGGCCCAACATCTTTATGGAAGTTGTATCCCTCCTCGCAAGCTTTGCGTGGCCGCAAACGGTGCGCGATTCCGATTTAGAATGAAGAAGTTACGACAATTTTAGCGGATAAGAAATGCAAGCCAAAACAGGGAAAAATGTAGTATGCCCCTACTTGATCGATCGATCGACCAAATGGTAGATCGATCGACCCTTACCATTTTTTCCCCATCTTATATGATCGATCGATCGACTAAATGGTAGATCGATCGACCCCCTATTTTTCAGCAGATATTTTGCATTTCTTTTCTCTTTTCTTTTCTAATTTAATTCCCACTTGGTATATAAGCCAATGTTGATGTAATAAACAGAGGTGAACGTTTTTTGAGAGTTTTAGAAGATAAAATAGTTAGGGTTTGGGTGATTTGCTTTGTTCTTCTTCATTTCTTCTTGGATTGACACACTTTTGGGCTTGAATGTTAACTATTCATCATCCTCTCCATTAATATAGTTTGTATTTCTTCATTTCTTGCTTTCTAGTTAATTTACAAGCTTTCGAATTTAGGTTTGTTTGCTTTATTTACATGCTTTGATTTACACGCTTTCTAGTATAGATTTATCGCGTTTATTTATCGCTTTCCATTTACCGTGTTTTTACGATGCTTTCTAGGTAATTTAAGTTAGGTTGTGTTTGAATTGAACTCACTCGGGTTTACGTGTTGCTTTGCTTTGGTGATGGAGTTTACGGGTCTATTTTGGGTGCGTTATACTAGTTATTACACCTAGGAGATTTTACGGGGCATATCATGTATGTCCCGTGCTTACGACCTTTCGCGCGTAATTTCCAGGATATTTATTGACGCCAAAATCCTATTAGGCTTTTATGATGATTTAGGGAGTAACAACCCTTGATTTAATTAACTGTCGAAACGGGACGCATTTGTAATAACTCGTCGACTCATGTAACCATTTTATACTAATTAACTCGGGTGAGGGATATTCGGCGCAACCTATAGTTTTACTCGCTTTTATAATCTAGTTTCAATACACTCACCTAGATTAACATTTCCCTTTATGCATCTTTTCTTTTAGTTTGTAATCATCTTTTACACTTTTATTTTGGAGTATGAAATCACTTGAATTCTAGCATCTCGTCTCTGTAGATTTTCGATACCCGACTTACCGTTGTGCTTGCCTCGCAAGTGTAGTAGTAACTTAGGTTTTTTGTATTAAGTTGGCGAAACGAAAACAACGATTAACGTCTTTACACGTGCTACTTTTCGCACTTAATCAAAATGGCGTCGTTGCTGGGGATGAGTTTGTTTTAGATTATTTGATTTAGTATTTCATAGTATTTTCTTTCTATTTGTATTATTTGCTAATATTTTGCAGGACTTCCACATTTGAGCACTTAGAAACGCTCGAATTCTTTCCACGCGTACTTATTTTGTGGAATCCGCCATTCGAGCCTTTTTTGGGGTAAGCATGTCTTATTCCAATTCTTTCGATAAACCTTGTTATAATTCTCAAAATTCTAGGCCTATGACTTTCGGTGAATACTTAGCATGCCAAAGTAAAATAAATTCAAATAAGACTTTGGGAGAGTATAACAAAAGTTAAAACTTAGGTTATTGGAATTTTAATGATGATGACAATTATTTTGGGCCTTTACCTCCTTATAATAGGAGTTTTGAAACGAATTCGAATAGTTTTCAAAATTCCTATAATAATGAGTTTTTATTTAAGTTCGATAGTAACTTTCAAAGTTCCCATTTGTATGCATCCGCACCTCGACCCATGACATTCAGTGAGGGTTTTCGTATGTATGAGAATGAGAAACTTGAAAGTCGTTATCGGGAAGAAAATCGTTCGTGGGAACATGAGTTGGATTTATTATTTGAGTCCGACGGCGATTTTGCTTCCGAGACTTTCGAAGTCGAGGAATGTTTTGAACCAAACGAGTTACTTGTGCCTACTTTGGAACAAGCCATTCTACACATTGCCCATTGCGTAATAGATATTGAAAGTGAGGATGAAAATGACGTAATATCCATTTGCAATGAAATGATTTCTTCTTTGGCCCCTAAAGAAGAACATTTCATTAAAAATGATATTATTTCCTTCGAAACTCAAACTTTATGCGATGAGGATTCATCTCATGAGTTTGAATTTCTTTCATCCCCATCTTCATTCTCTATTATCCCACCAGAACATGTACCCGATGATTCGGTTTCGAACTTTAATGTTTTAAACCCTATCGCCGATGAGGAGTACTTTCTCGAGTCACCCTCCATGATTGAATCTTTGCCTTTGTGTGCGCCACCTCCCATTCCAACTTCAAAATCATTGGGAGGATATTCTGCTTTTCTCGGTCCCCACTTGTTTTTGTCGCCCGTTCAATCCAAACCCCCCATCATCCCACCAAAACTTTTAATTGGCGATGGCTCCTTTCTTACGCTTTACACATGCCTTCCGTTGTTCAAACAAAATCCAAATTTTACGGAGGGCATGCTTGTATGTGAGGGTACACCAGTTATCCTCCAAAGTTAAATCGTTCTTATGGTGGACCCTCAGCTATTTGGACTTCTAGTGTACAGTTAGTGTGAAGTCTAAATAGTAGGTTGTATATAGTTAGCTTTTTATTCTTTCTTTTTATCTTTTCTTCCCTTTTTAATTTAGTCTAATGTAATTAGTTAACTTTTTATTATTTATTTTTTCTATGCTCGGTACTAACTCGTTTTGTAGATTCTTTAGGCTTGTTCTTATGGGGATCGCTCCAATTTTGGGTAATATCGCTCTTTTCCTCTCTTTAATTTGGTTCTTAATTTACACTGAGGACAATGTCAAGTTTTAAGTTAGGGGGTGTGGGATATTCTATCCATTTCTTATTTTAGTCCATATTTCTGCTCACATGTTAGTTACTTAGTATGCTTTTCTTAGAAAAATTAAAAATTTCAAAAAGATTTTCTTTCTTTTTTCTCCTTTTTCGGGCATTTTGCCTTTGTTTTCGATGATAATTTTCAATAATTGCCCGATCCAATTGACAACCCAATGATGCATGTTCTCGATTTTAGAAGTTATTAGACTTTAGTCTCGATTATTGATATTGTGAATAACTTCATGAATTAAACTTTAATCCCATGAGCGCATGCATTTTTATGGTTATATTGATTTGGTTTAAGATTTTTATAACTCGGTAATCTTTTGTTGCATTGTATATACTTACGCCAAGTAAGCTTCGTACCTTTCATCGTTTGTGAGTTTATACACTATTCTTTTCTCATTGAAAACGTTGAATTCATTGGTGATCTCACTATTCTTTCATTTGACCGTTCATTAATTGAGTTCATACTTGAAATGTGTTATTTCAGCATGATTTTAATATATTGTTTTGATTTGAGAATTGCGTAAACTTTTGGAAATGATCATAGTCCCTCTTTGTTATATCACCCATATTAACCTTGACCTTACCCTTATATGTTTACCCTCGTTAACCCCTTTGAGCCTAAATATAGCCTTTCATTTCATAACCCAAATCCCATAACCAACTCTAAATTGGGGTTTTACCCCATACATACACTTTCCATACCTTTGTTTGGAATGTTACTTGAGATTCAATGATGTTGTTATGATGTCGGTTGCAATTTAGGCATATGAGGGTTTGAAAAGTAAAGAAAAGAAAGTAGTGAAAAAAGTGAAGAAAAAGAGAAAGCAAAAAGCAAAAAGCAAAAAGCAAAAGAAAACAAAAGAGAAAAATGAGAAAAAGAAGAAAAGAAAAGAAAGAGAAAGTTGTAAATGTTGTTTATAGTGTTTAATAATCTTTGATTACTCTCCCCGATGATATATCTAATGCCTTTTTGGAACTTGTTTTCCAATTTTGATATTGCCCGCATTTTCCCATTATCTCGAGTTTTCATCCTGAACACTTTGAATCCGTACATACATTCCTTTCATTTCATACCCTAGCCATACCTACATTACAACCCTAGTAAAGTCCTATGTGATCTTTGGTTGATGTAATTTAAAAGTCATAATAGTTGTGATAATCTGTGAAAATGCATTTCGCCTCTTTTAGTGTGCGGTATCCTTTCATTGAGATTATAATTTTTTAGTTTATATATAGCGTTCTTCTTTCGTGACATGTGTGCGGCCTAGTTTCCATTTACATTTACTCTTTATCCCGCATGTCCCGTGTGTTACCTCCCTGTTTCGAGTGAATTCACTTGATGAACGTAATGCCCATGAGGATTGAATATATGCTTGCTTTAATTTAGTATTCGGTTTATTTAAGTTTTTGCCAAATCACACTTTGCATATTCTCACTCCCCTCCCACATGTTAAAGTTTCAATTCATTGAGGTGCATTCGATAATGTTAATAACTACGGACTTTTCACGCGAATTCGTTTGCTATTCTAATAACATGTTGAAATCCTTTTCGCCATTGTTGGGCTTGTCGCATATTGGGTTGGGCATATTTTGAGGAAACCATGTGTTGTTTGTGGGTACCATCTCTGAAAACCCTCACGAGACGACACTCATCCACTAGGGTGACCTAGGGGTTTAACGGCTTATTGCATACGCTAAATGCAATTAAATCGCCCGCGAAAGTGGCCTCTTGCTTTTATACCATACTTTTGTACTATCTCCTATTTTTGGTTTGCTTGTAGTTCTTGTTGCATCTTATTTCATTGCTAGGGACTAGCAATGTGTAAGTTAGGAGTGTGATGATATGAAAATATTGCGTATTTCATCCTCCGAACCTACGTCTTTTAGCCCCCTCGGGTGTCTTAATCTCTATATTTAAGCCCATTAACTAGACAACCTCGGTTTATATTGTTAACATGTTGTATGAGGTATAATTGGGCTTTTGTAGGTATTTAGGTACTAAGTATGGAGTTCAGATGCATTCCGATGAAGTTCCGTACACAATCGCACGTTCAAGGGAATTTTAGTCATTTTATAGATTGGGCACCTAGCCCAACATCTTCGTGGAAGTTGTATCCCTCCTCGCAAGCTTCGCGTGGCCACAAACGGTGCGCGATTCCGATTTAGAACGAAGAAGTTACGACGATTTTAGCGGAGAAGAAATGCAAGCCAAAATAGGGAAAAATGCAGTCTGCCCCTGCTTGATCGATCGATCGACCAAATGGTAGATCGATCGAACCTTCCCATTTTTGCCCCGTCTTATATGATCAATCGATCGACCAAATGGTAGGTCGATCGACCCCCTATTTTTCAGCAGATATTTTGTATTTCTTTTCTATTTTCTTTTCTAATTTAATTCCCACTTGGTATATAAGCTAATGTTGATGTAATAAATAGAGGTGAACGTTTTTAGAGAGTTTTAGAAGATAGAATAGTTAGGGTTTGGGTGATTTGCTTAGTTCTTCTTCATTTCTTCTTGGATTGACACACTTTTGGGCTTGAATGTTGACTATTCATCATCCTCTCCATTAATATAGTTTGTATTTCTTCATTTCTTGCTTTCTAGTTAATTTACAAGCTTTCGAATTTAGGTTAGCTTGCTTTATTTACATGCTTTGATTTACACGCTTTCTAGTATAGATTTACCACATTTATTTATCGCTTTCCATTTAACGTGTTTTTACGATGCTTTCTAGGTAACTTAAGTTAGGTTGTGTTTGAATTGAACTCACTCGGGTTGACGCGTTGCTTTGCTTTGGTGATGGAGTTTACGGGTCTATTTCGGGTGCGTTGTCCTAGTTATTACGCCTAGGAGATTTGACGGGGCATATCATGTATGTCCCGTGCTGACGACCTTTCGCGTATAATTTTCGGGATATTTGTTGATGCTAATATCTTATTAGGCTTTTATGATGATTTAGGGCGTAACAATCCTTGATTTAATTAACTGTCGAAACGAGACAGATTTGTAATAACTCGTCGACCCATGTAACCATTTTATACTAATTATCTCGGGTGAGGGATATTCGGCGCAACCTATAGTTTTACTCGCTTTTATAATCTAGTTTCAATACACTCGCCTCGATTAACATTTCCTTTTATGCATCTTTTCTTTTAGTTTGTAATCATCTTTTACACTTTTATTTCGGAGTATTAAATCACTTGAATTCTAGCATCTCGTCTCTGTGGTTTTCGATACCCGACTTACCGTTGTGCTTGCCTCGTAAGTGTAGTAGTAACTTAGGTTTTTTGTATTGAGTTGGCGAAATGAAAACAACGATTAACGTCTTTACATGCCCTACTTTTCGCACTCAATCAGGTGTCACTGCATGGGAGCTATTTGGGTAGAGATTATTACTATAGGAGCCATATGGGGCTCTTTTTTATCTGGATGAGAGGGTGACTCACGAGTATATGTGGGATTCCCAATTATAGTGCCATTTCCACCATCTTACCGTTTGATTCAAATAGAGGACATGTTGGCGGAGGATTATCACATGTTTATGGTTGGTGTGCCCCCGGTAGGTTTACTTAGGGATAACATAGACTATCATGGATTTCTGGGTCGACATGTGATGATGATGCCTCATCCCGTGCTAAGGGAGACCCTGATAGGACAGGCTGGGTGGTTTCCATAGGAAGGGTTCCTACGTTAGTCGATGGGGAGTGGTCCCCCAAGATGGTGGGCCAAAAGCGATAGCTGCGGATCGGTAATCTCTTGAGGGTGGGTAAGAAGGCGATGAGAAGGTGTTTGAGATCAGGGCTAGAATGGATAGGGAATGATGCTGGAGGTGCGTACGAGGGCATGTGAGGAGGAATTTAAGGAAGATGTCATAAATCACCTACCTTAGTGGATGTAACACCCTACCCTAAAATTTCACTTAAATTTTTGTGTAAATTATAATGAAGTTGGGTTGATGAGAATTATAGGAAAATTATGGGCAAAAACTGGAATTTGGAGATATAAAAGGAATAAAGGGTTCGAATGAGATTAATGTCATTCGAACGAAGTTTGGACCTCGTTTAAAGTAGTGGATGAAGTGAGGTTCGCGCAAGGTTCCACTACTTTACAGTGCCAGGTTGTGCGACGCCATATATAAAGTGAGATGGACATGCTGTTCGAACGAGGCTCACATCGTTTGAATGACGTGCCTCTGAAATGATTAATCTGAGTTATCCTTATGCGCTGTCATATTTTTGGCCCTTGGATCGATGAGATATCAAGCTCTGGTGAGCCCAAATAGGGAAAAACTACATTTTTATTGTCTTAGGGTTTTTTATAAGGCTTGCTTTGGGTCATTTGAGCATTGGAGAATATTAATAGGGAGAGAGAAGGTGGAGAACTCTTCCACCATTGTTGGCTTCTCTCCACCATACCACCACCAATTCACCACTATAAGCCACAATTTTCTTATTGTATACCACCATAATAAAGCCTATAACATCCATTTTCACCATTGTTGAAGTGGAACTACGAATTTTGGAGAAGTTTTAGGGGATTTATGGATAAGATTATGGAAGCTTTCATAGAGTTTGAAGGGGTTTTGGCTTGGAAGCCTAATTAGAGCACATATGAAGCATTTTAGAGAACGCATTTAGTGACCCCTTGAGGCCACCTTTGGAGGTGTGGGTTGCTCCTCCTACACAAACATCTTAACCACCATATGAATTCTTTGAGGGGGGAAATCTTACTCTTAATATTAAGACTCTATTTTTGTATTTGTAATCTTGTTTTCAGATTATATGAGTAGGGTCCATTTGATTAAATAATGAAAATCATATGTAGTAAATAATATACCTTTTTTATGGTATAAAAATGATGTCTTGTTGAAAAATAAAATAATGAGTAAATATTTCAAAGTTTCTTGAAATGAAGATTGGGCTTCAATGAGAATGGTGTATTTTTCGATAAACATTTTATAATATAAAATTTTTCAAAATGACAATAGATTTTGCTAAAACATTTGTGAAATAATGTTTCATAGTTTCTTGCAAATGTAAAGTTTATAAAAGATGAACATTTGTTGGGTTTAAAAAGTTAAATATCATTTATGACTTAAAAGTGTATTTTGTAAGGATTATGAATTTCTAGGATGAAATGTATGTTTGACCCATTTAATAGGGTTTTAGGATTTAAAATCCATCTTATCATGCATATAAGCTTGAGTATTTTGATAATAAATATGTGAACAAGTTTAAAGGAGGGTTACTGTGTTTGAACAAGCAATAAGAAAAGTAGAAATTCTAATGTTCAAAGTGTGTGAAAAGGAGTTAAAGGTGTAATGAATATAGGGTTGTAAGACTACATGTAGTGATAAAAAGAAAAGAGTATTTTCTTATAAAAGTAGTCCTTTAAGTGTAATTAGATTTATTGAATAAAGAATTAAAGAAACGTCTAATTTCGAAACATGGATAGTGAAGGTGTTGGATAAGTGTTAATGTTTAAATATTAAAAAGTTGGGTATGTGTGAATGAAAGAGTTGCGCTTGCGTTCAATATTAAGAAATTATATAATTAAACTCAGTTTTACCCAATTAAACCCTAAACATGCATCTAGGTGTAATTGAAGAGGATTTAAAACATGTAAGAACATTCAAACACACACATGTGAGGAAAAATCCCCCAAAGGGGAAAAACCTTTTTATTTTTCACTATAATTTGTAAAATACAATTACACGGATTACAATTAAAAACACAAGTGACACAGAAATACCCGCAGGCATCGGTTCTATAGTCGGCGGTTGGAACTTTCCCTTTCCAGTAGAGTAGCAATGAAAAAGAAGGATGATCTTCTCCACAAAGATATAAACAGACACATGATTGTGTTCTTGGGTTGCAAACGGATTCACAATGGTTAGAAAAGTTGTGTGAATCAAACCATGAGTCTTGGGACTCAAAAAGGTGAAGACTTAGAGTATTTAGGACTCTGAAAAATCGTCTATGAAAGTCTCACAAAATAAATCTCCGAAGATGGTTTTAAATAAGAAAACGTGGTCTGGAAAAATCTTAATAGAATCTGATCGAATTTATCCCAGGCGGATCGGTCCGCTTCTGAGTCCAGATCGGTCCGGGGTCGGACCGGTTCTTTTTTTAAAGAACCTTCTTCGATTTGTAATCGATCCGGGGTTTACTGGTTTGAAGCATAAGCGGATCGGTCTGACTTGAGGCGGACCGGTCCGGAGGCGGATCTGTTCTTTTTCCAGAAGGGTGGATTGGTCTTGGGTGGACCGGTTCATTTTAAATTGGGCGTACGGGTCCGGTATACCAGAAAATTGATTACATGCTGAAGATGCTTATTCGGATCTGTTGATGTAGATGCAATCTTGAATTTCTTCAACGGTGTAACGGCGTATGACATACAACTAGATAAAATGTCCTTACAAATATCCCCTTATGTCTATGCTGGTACAAACTTAAAAACATCCGAATTATCAAATATTAAATTGCGTATACAAATCTACCCTTCCATGAACCCAAAACTGAAAAGGTACAAATGAATAAGTGTTCATCATTTGCTCTTCAAGTCTTCAAAAATAATCACAACTTTTCTCATCAGGGTGTGCAATCAATTGATCTTTAATCTTCATACCTAGACACATGAGATAAAGAAAAATACCAAGTGACGTATCGAGTTTTGAAATGAGATAAACATATATACCAATTTATGATAAACACTCAAAACTCCCCCATAATCGGATAATTCTTTCTCCCCCTTTTTATGATGTCCCCAAATAGACAAATGAGAAGAATAAATCAAGCAAGCAAGGTTGGGGTGTCACAAGGAAAGAAACTTCTATTTTTGAATTTTTCAAAATTTTCCAAACAAAACAAGCAAAAATCAAACCAGGAACGAACACAAAACAACCAAGTCGATGATAGCGTAAATGTAGAGGTGTGATCAAATTCGATAGGAAAATCAATGCATACAAACATGACATATGTGCACGATGAATATAGGATACTCCTAACGAATGAACTCAAAATCTTCCTTTGGTGTAAAGAGTTGGAAATATTAGACATTGACTCAATCCAATCAACAAATCAAAGCTCAAAGTGATTTCCACACCAATAACGTCCAAAACGATTTAATTATTTTTCAGGACTTTCAAGGAAGTGCAAACTTGTTTATATTCTCCAACCAAAATCCCTCAAATTTTTATTTTGAATAGAGGCGATCTAAATTCTCAAACTTTGGAGAATTGAAGGTGAAACCTAATGGCCCATATTTGGCATAGATTTCTTTTTATTGCCTTTAATTTTTTTCGGGATCTTTTTACCTCTTTGGACCTCGAATAATAAAATTCCTCAATTTTTTAGGTCCTTTTTAATGGTGGCTTAAAATCGTAAAGGCTAAAAATACCTTTCGCAGCCCTTCCCCATTTTCAAACAAACACACAGTCTCACCAAAACGGTTTTTACATGCATTCCAATCTTGTCAAGTTTTATCGCAGATGGTTGGTTGTATAGACAGAATTGAGATGGAAACACTCAAGCCAATATGAGATAGACAAGTACAATAATCAAATAAAGCCGTGCATGTGTGCAATAAAAGAGATAGGAGTCAAACATGTAGAAAGATATCACTAATCACATCTCAAAGACTACAAACAATGTAAAGCACATGGATGAAATGATGTAGCATCTCAAATCTCTATCAAACAGTCACATGGATAAATGAAATGAAGTTGTGACTTGGCTATCTTAAATGTTCATCCATAAAAGTTGCAAAAAAAATACAAAAATCTTTTTGTGCTTTTCTAAAATTTTATCAAAAAAATGTAAAAGGCAAAAAGAAATTAAAAAACAAACTAAAATACAAACTAGCAATAGGAATCTGATGATATGAAAAAGACAATGCATCCCATGCTAGACACGGACCAACCCCTCAGTCAACTGTGCAAATCCCCAAAGACTTCCTAAGATTCTCAAATCGAAGGGCATCTAAAGGTTTCGTGAAAATATCGGCTAACTGACGATCGGTGGGAACGAAACTCAGGGATACGACCTTCTCCTCAACTAACTGACGAATGAAGTGATCGCGTAACCTGATGTGCTTTGTGCGCGAATGTTGGACGGGATTGCGGGATATGTGTATAGCGCTCGTATTATCACAGGAAATAATCATGGTGTCCTGTGAAATCCCATAATCCTCCAACTTTTGCTTCATCCATAAGAGTTGCGTGCAACAACTCCCGACAACGATGTACTCAGCCTCCATTGTGGACAAAGAGATGGAGTTTTGATTCTTCCTCAACCAAGAGACAAGAGCAGAACCAAAATAGAAACACCCACCAGAAGTTCTCCTATAACCATCTGCAACCCCGGCCTAATCGGCATCCGAATAGGCAGACAAACGGTCATCAGTATCAAAGGAATACCAAATATCATATGAGAGAGTCCCACTCACGTATTTGATAATATATTTTAGAGCGAGTAAGTGTGACTCTTTCAGAGATGCCTAATATCGCGCACAGACTCCAACACTAAAGGCTATATCGGGATGACTAGCAGTCAAGTAGAGAAGACTACCTATCATACTCCGATATAAGGTTTTCTCTATGTCCTTGCCTAAAGTGTCCTTACTAAGCTTGGTAGTGTTACTCATAGGTGTACATGCATGCTTAGCAGAGTCTAACCCAAATTTCTTCACTGGGTCTCTAGCATACTTGGATTGGGAGATGAACATACCATCCACTAGCTGACGAACCTGGAAACCAAGGAAGAAAGTAAGCTCACCTACCATGCTCATCTCAAACTCACTTTTTATCTCCTCCTCGAAGTGGTGAGCATGTTGGGAGCATGTGGATCCAAAGACTATGTCGTCCACATAGACTTGAGCAACCAAAATAGTACCGTCATCTCTCCTGACGAACAACGTCATATCAACTCTCCCTCTCTTGAAAGTAAGCCTCTCATAACAAGAACGAGGTGCTTGCTTCAAACCATACAAGGCTTTCCTCAGATTGTAGACGTGCTCCGGGTGCTTAGTGTCTTCAAACCCTTTTGGTTGTTCCACGTAAACCTCCTCCTGAAGAATTCCATTTAGAAAGGCACTCTTGATATAACTTGAAGTGCAGATGACATGCAATGGCGAGTAGTAAGCGAACAGACTCAAGTCTCGCAACAGGAGCAAATGTCTCCCCAAAGTCTACACCTTCTATCTGTGTTTATCCTTGAGCGACCAACCTAGCCTTGTTTCTGATTATGGTACCATTTTTAACCATTTTATTCTTGAAAATCCATCTGGTACCTATCAAATTAGTCTCACTAGGTTGGGGAATAAGTTCCCAGACATTATTCTTTTTAAACTGAAGCAACTCATCCTGCATAGCAGATATCCAGTGTTCATCCTTGAGTGCTTCTTTGTGATTCTTGGGCTCGACTTTGGACATGTAGCAAAAATGGATAGCAACGTTCTCGAGCTGAGCACGAGTCTTGACCCATATAGTGGAATCACCAATAATGGCAGAAGTGTCATGACTCTTGCGAACCCAAGCAGGTGTGTCCCCTAGCACAGGAGTAGGGTCCACAAAGTGTGGGTGAGGTACAAGTAAATCACTTCCAGAAACTTCATCATCCTCACACTGAAGACTAGAATCAATAAATGCCGAAGGTTCGTCATCTTGCATGGTGATGTTTATTGACTCCATAACCTTAGATATTTTCAGGTTAAAAACCCGGTACGCTCTACTATTCGATGAATACCCTAGCAATATTCCCTCGTCGCTTCGGGAGTCAAACTTTCCTAATTGCTCTCTATCCCATAGGATGTAGCATTTACTCCCAAAAATACGGAAATATGCAAGGTTGGGTTTCTTGCCAGTCCACAATTCATAAGGCGTCTTAAGTGTGTGTGGAAGCAGATAAACTCTATTCACCGTGTGGCATGCAGTAGACACTTCCTCTGCCCAAAATCTCCTAAAAACCTTACAACCTAGAAGCATAGATCTAGCCATTTCCTTGATCGTCCTATTCTTTCTCTCAACAATCCCATTTTGCTAAGGAGTCTTCACAACAGAAAACTCATGTTTGATCCCAAGGCTATCACCGTAATGATCTTCCTTTGCTTCCTTAAATTTTGTGCCGTTGTCACTACGAATCCTATTAATAGTGACTCCGTGTTGATTTTGTAGGATATGGCACTTGGTCGTTAGACACTCTACAACATCGAATTTCTCCCTTAAAAAACCTATAATCGAGTATCTGGAGAAATCATCCACCATCACGAGGATATACCTCTTACCACCCAGACTCTCAGTACGAGTAGGACCTATAAGATCCATGTGAATAAGCTCAAGTACATGAGAGGTGGTAATGGAATGCAACTTCCTATGGGGGCTACGAATTTATTTTCCCAACTGACAGGGTCCACAAACTGTCGAAGTCGGACTTCCAAGAGCTGGTAAGCCATGTACCAGGTCCTTTTTAGCTAAACGAGTAAGATCTCTAACATTTACATGACCTAGACGTTGGTTCCAAAGATCCATAGGAGTGATCATGGCGCTGTTGCAGACAAGTGAGGATGTGGGCTCAGTCCCATAGAAATTATCCTTTGTCCTCACCCCTCGCACTAAAAGTTTATTGGCTTGATTATAGACATTACATGAGGCAAAGTCAGCGTCTCACAGCTGGCTAATGCTGAGAAGGTTTGGTTTCAAACCTTTGACGTACAAAACATTCTCTAGCTTAGGAAATCCTGGTAGCTCTACAGTAACACGTCCTACAATGCTAGACTTTCTCCCATCCCCAAACGTGACTCTACCATCCTGATAATCCTCAAGAGACGTAAAAAATGAGGCATCACTTGTCATATGTTTGGAGCACCCACTATCAAAATACCACTGTCAGGTATTATGTGCTTTGAGAGCGATATGAACAACAAAGGATTTTTTTATCTTTCTCAGGTACCCAATAAGTGGTGACCTTTTGTTAACCTTCGTTGTTGTTGGTTTTAGCCGGAATGTGAGAAGCATTCACTGACGGCAAAGACATCCATCGGAATTCCTTCATCAAACTCTGTGATGTGGCTGCTAAAAACTCAACTCGCTCTTTCAGACTGGTAAAATCATCAATATGACATGGTGGAACAGTAGTACATCGTGTCCGACCCATACTATAACAAAACTCCCTAAGGTGGCCTTTTCTTTTGTAATATGTACAAAAGAACATAGTATTAGCCGGACCTTGGTTTGTTTTTCTTGGTCGAACTCTCCTTATTGGTTTTTGACGATGGCCATATGGAGTCGTAGTAAACTCAGGAATTGGTCCAGGTGAAATTTGGGACGTGGAGGCACCATCAAAACCTATTCCCTTCCTATCACAAAAACCTAAAGAGGGACCGAGGAGCATCTTACCCATCTTCCCAAATATGTGCTCGATTTGAACCTTGACTTCCCGTGCTCTCTCAAGATCATGAGTAAGCTGGGCAACACTGGCTTCAAGTTTCTTTGGAGTCTCCAGGTAGGAATGGAGATCACTCATAAGACTAGCCACTTGTTTAGTCAAGTCCCCTTTCTCTTTCTCAAAACAACTCTCTTTCTTAACACAGGCAAACTCTCTCTCTCTCACTTCTTCTAACTCTTCTTCTAACGCAGTGATCCTGAGAACTAAAGCTTTGTTATGCTTTTTAGTTTTAAATGACTCATTATATAACTCGGCGTAGGCGCGTTGAAGATTACTCTCACTCTCACTTGCGTCATCCTCCCCCTCACTCATATCGCTCTCACTGTCGAGGTGTCCCTGTGAAGTATCATCCTCATCGTCGTGAGGTTCATTAGGAATACTCACATGACTAGCCATGAATATGGTGAAGTTACACTCATGTGGTGACTCATCTCCCGAGTCCATTGACTCAACCTCACTGTCGTCGCTAAGGGTAGCATTTAGGATAACTTTGCCGTGTGGCACACTCAAAGGCTCTATGACCCCTACCGTCGCACTCATAGAATCTCTCACTATCTTTCTTAGGAGGGTCTTTAAGATCTTTCTTATTTTTATTTTCAAACTTGTTTTTCTAAAAATTCTTTTTATCTTTGAAATTTCCATTTTTCTTCAATTTGAGAATTTTCTTGAAATTTTTAGCAAATAGAGCCAAATCATTAAAGTCAAAATCACACCCAGAATCATACATTTCAATATCTCTCGTTCTATATGACTCAACTCTCTTTCTTGCCGACCCCTCACTTTTTCTCTCTTGGGCATTAAGGACAATCTCCTTATCTTTAGGCTTGACAAATTTAGGGAAAATATCAATTTCATATGTTTGCAAGTCTCCTACAAGTTCCTCCAATTTTAGCACATTTAAATTACCCATAGAATTTAGCACGGTGACTTTAGTGATAAAACGCTTAGGTAGAGATCTAAGAATCTTTTTCACAACTTTGGCATTAGGAATATGTTCACCAAGATTATAACTAGTATTAACAATATCAGAAAGCCTAGCATAAAAATCATCAAAACATTCAGTTTCAAACATGGTGATGGTCTCAAATTGAGTTGTTAAATTTTGCAATTTAGATTCTTTCAAAGCATTAGTTCCTTCATGGGTAAGTTGCAAAACATCCCATGCCTCTTTTAACGTAGTGCACGTCATGATACGTCGGAACTCATCAGGAGCGATGGATCCCGAAATAGCACATAAACCTTTAGAGTTAAAAGACGACCATTTAAATTCTTCTTCAGTCCAAGTGGTGACAGGTTTTAAATTTGTCACATTTTCAACAGTCACGGAGGGAAGAGTCCACCCTCTTTCAACTAAAATCCAGACATGTTCATCTATGGACTTTAAAGCAGACTTCATGTGGGCTTTCCAGTATGCATAATTTGTCCCATCAAAAACTGGCATTTTATTATATGATTTCTCCATTGAACACTCTTTTTTTTTTTTAAAAATCCATTTTTCAGAAAATTGATATCTTAGAATTTTTTTGCGGAAAATTAGGAGTACGCGATAGATTAGCGTAACCGGCTCTGATACCAATTTGAAAGAGTTTCTCTTGCGTTCAATATTAAGAAATTATATAATTAAACTCAGATTCACCCAATTAAACCCTAAACATGCATTTAGGTGTAATTGAAGAGGATTTAAAACATGTAAGAACATTCAAACACACACATGTGAGGAAAAATCCCCCAAAGGGGCAAAACCTTTTTATTTTTCACTATAATTTGTAAAATACAATTACACGGATTACAATGAAAAACACAAGTGACACAGAAATACCCGCAGGCGTCAGTTCTGTAGTCGGCAGCTGGAACTTTCCCTTTCTAGTAGAGCGGTAATGA
Organism: Sambucus nigra; assembly: GCA_949130495.1. NCBI lineage: Eukaryota > Viridiplantae > Streptophyta > Magnoliopsida > Dipsacales > Adoxaceae > Sambucus > Sambucus nigra. The sequence continues at coordinate 393,323,944 of OX422211.1, read as the reverse complement.
AGAAGAAGGACGGTCTTCTCCACAAAGATATGAACAGACACGCGATTGTGTTCTTGGGTTGCAAATGGATTCACAAGGGTTAGAAAAGTTATGGGAATCAAACCATGAGTCTTGGGACTCAAAAAGGTGAAGACTTAGAGTATTTAGGACTCTAAAAAATCGTCTATGAAAGTCTCACAAAACAAATCCCCGAAGATGATTTTAAATAAGAAAACGTGGTTCGAAAAAATCTCAATAGAATCTGATTGAATTTATCCCAGGCAGATCGGTCCGCTTCTGAGTCCGGACCGATCGGGGTCGGACCGATTCTTTTTTTAAAGACCCTTCTTCGATTTGTAATCGATCCGGGGTTTACTGGTTTGAAGCATAAGCGGATCGGTCTGACTTGAGGCGGACCGGTCCGGAGGTGGATCGGTTCTTTTTCAGAAGGGTGGATCGGTCTGGGGCGGATCAGTTCATTTTAAATAGGGCAAGCCGGTCCGGTATTCCTGAAAATTGATTACATGCTGAAGATACTTATTCGGATCCGCTGATATAGATGCAATCTTGAATTTTATCAACGGTGTAACGGCGTATGACATACAACTAGATAAAATGTCCTTACAGTGACATAATAATGTTTTGAAAGATTAACACTTAGGAAATTGGAAAGTAAATAATGGAATAAAGTTGTTTCTAATTGAAAAAAAAAAGTTACTCCAAAAAGGTTAAAAGGTTGTAAGGTGTTAATAGTTAAGAAATTTGTGTGGGTAACTTAATGGTGTTATGGGAAATTAACACTTGCGAATGGAGTAAAAATGTGAGTTTGGAAACAAATAGATAAAATGATAATTTTATTTAAAGTGGAACATTTTTATGAAATAAAAACATCGGAAAGGGTGTTATACAAATTAGTCCTAAATAAATATGATTTTGTAATAAAAGTAAAAGTTTAAGTGTAAAGGACATGACATGATGATTTCAAAGTGTAACACAAATTGGGATGGAACCCCGAGATTGGCTTCAGCTGGGTAAAAAGGAAAGAAAGAATAATGTCTACATATGTAAAATATTAAAACACATTAAGGGGAACTCCGATGACACTGGGATAATTAAGGAGGGCCTAGATCCCCGGGGTGAAAGACCGAAAATAATGGTCCAGAGCATATGGTGGCATCACCGGAGGTGTGGAGCCCGTTAAAGTACACCGCTATTGGAAGATTTTGAGTTAAAGAAATGGAATAAGGAGCAAGTCAAGAATTGGGTTATGTGGTGAAAACGTATTAAGACAACCTAACAAGAATGGATTCATAAATGTTCCGGTAAAGGTTAACATGGACAAGTAAATGTGTAAATTGATTAATATCCATAAGGTAAAGGAAAGGTAAAGGAAATGGGTAAATGGGTCGTTAAGCAACCTAAGTAGTTAAACCCGTAATTAGCACAATGGTGCGTTGTGAAAGGTTTTCAAAGGCTAAATAAATCTTTTCTAACACGACATTCGTGTGTGTCGAAAGGGTGATTTTCAATGAAAATACTTATGTCGATCGATTAAAATAACAGTGTAATTTTTGTAAAGAAATGGATTTAGGTCAAACCAAGTGTAGTTTTTCAAGTATTTAACCGCGTGTGTTAAATAAAATGAGAAATATAGAAAATAAGAAAAAGAGAGTATTTTACAAGAGTAAGGTGAATTAATATAGGTAAATAGGGTTTTCGAAAGTAAATTGTTTCATGCATTAAATATATTTATATGTATGTTTATATATGTATACAAGGTAGTTTCATGTGCACGTGGGTATAACGTGGTAGAGTCTTCTTTTTGTCGTTCGATTCTATACTACATTTGTATATTTCCCACTGAGCATTTGGCTCACACCCTCGTCTTTCTTACGACAGGTTGGGGGCAGGTTCGTATTTTGAGAGGGTTATACAAGAAAATATTCTATTTAAGTTTATATTAGTAGGTCTACTTGGAAACCGAGGATGCTTCCCATGGTTCCTTCAGGTACTTTGAACTTGAAATTGGAATCATATGCTAAATAAGTGAAACGTTAATTAAAATAAAGCTGGACTTGCAACATTATATAGGTTGTTTCATTTCACTTCACACGTAATGTTCTTGTCGGACTCGGTTGACCATGGGTAACCCATAAATTCAGGTTCCTTTTGGGTGTGACGTGGTGAGGTCATTATTGAATCTTTCGACGTCAGTGTTGGTTTGGTCTGATCACTCTTGTTTGGGGACGGTTTAATCCATGTCCTCTGCTGTAATGTCAAAAAGGTTAGCACAACAAGTAAGTTGGTGCCAAGTGGAACTCAATCATGTTGATAGTTATTAAATAGATTATGTGCTTCTTATTAGTTTTGTTAGTAATAAACGGGTGTCCGTGCAAGACAATAGTGGTGACACCGTGGTTGTTAGAGTGAGGTGCTTATGTTCCAATCCTTGATGTCATAGAGCCTTCTGAGATGCTAATAGGGCGAGATGATGCCCATTGGGCAGGCGACATAAATTGCGTATAGTCAACGATAGAGGTTGAATATTAGGGTGTTATGACTAAGTACTGATTATTCATGATTAAAAGTATATATCCCTTAGTTACGACACATTCAGATAGTTAACACGAGTAATGTAATTACACAAATTCGATCCTTGGGGTGATATTTCAATTAATGGTAGTCCAGTGAGCATTGGAATTTGTATATGCCAATAGTGGCAACACCGTGATCCTTTGCATGAGAGGTGTTGTGTGGTAACATTGATGATGAGAGTAGCCTTGGTAGTGGCAACAGCGACTAGTGTTTATTGTGAGCTAGCTATAAAGGTTATGTATTTCATACATGGGGGTTAGATGATTGAGTTGAGTTCATAAGTATTAATTTCTTGGAGAAAATGTATTGGGTAGCTGGTTGAGGACTTGGGTTTAGTATATCTTGGATATAATGTGGTATTGGGGAATATAATCTCTCATGATGTACGCGGTGTAGGCCTTGGTATTTATAAGAAATACCTGACGTCCCATATCCTACTAAGATCTATATAGTCGTGTTAATTTGTAGAGTAGAACATGATAGGATGTTTACATAGTGAGGAAATTTAGTTTCCAGGGTTGAACATTCATTGAGTATTAGATGAAGTAGACCTTGAGGATTATATGTTGTAGGAGACGTCTTGTACCCAACCAAAATCCTTAGTAGCATTGGTTGTGGTTAGTAAGTGGCATGCCGTCATAACTGTTTGGAAGAAAAATAAGATTATTATCTATGTGTGTAGACTCATTTTAGCCGTTGAAGTGATGTCTAGGTTCGAGGTAACCCTATTATGAGTGTGGTTTAAGGGTATCGTGAAGTGTCCATAGGACTATTGGTGTGTGACTCCATTGAGGATACAGATCGACTATTGTGATGCCTTGAGATGATTGATGATTAGGGTGCACCGTGTGTAAAATTTTGTGGACCAGTGTCCTTACGAGCACCCAGTAATCACTAGGAATGTATTGAAGGGTTTGTGTAACATACTGACAATTATTAAGGTACAAATAATGGAATCTTAACGGGACTTGGGTGCCTTTTCATAGAATGTGATTAGTGTCCTTAGGAGACAGGTTAAGTTTGGTATGAAGAAGTATTAGTGTCCTAGTAATGATTGTGTTGAGGGTGAGGTGATGATTTTAGATTTCTAGTCAATGTTTAGAAAAGTCGTATAGTGTGCGTGTCAGGTGTGGTTTCCCCAATCGGTACATATGGGTGGTATATCCTCCAAGGAAGAATTAGAATCTCATGTCATTATGGAGGGTGATGTCCGAATGTCATGGGATGACTAGTAGTGGAGGTGTGACACTTGGTTTCAAGGTGTGCTAGGAAATGTATTGGAGGCTTAGGTTGATGACGCCATGTGGAGACTTAAAAATGGCAACCAAGGTGAGGTAACATCGAAGCATGATTAGAATGTGGGTGTGTGTCGACGGTATATCTAGGATAGATTTAGCAAGTAAAGACTAGTTTTTGGCATGTCCTGCCAAGATGGTACATAATAGATAATGTATCCCTATGTAGTACTTACTACCCGTAAAATGCCAAGGGTGGCCAATGTGGTCGTCACGTAAATTCAGTTTGGATAGAACCTGGAAGTAAGCTTAGTGACAATCTCGTATAGTCAAGGGTTATAATAAGGTGAATGACTCTCTTGAACGAAATACTACAGAAGGGGACATGGTATTACAATCACCATATGATAAGGAAGACAGTAACTTAGATGCAGTAGGTTGGTAACGTCATCTCCAATAAATGGACAAGGTGAGTGTAAATAAGGGTGTTAGGCGTCCACCAATCAGGGTGGTTCATGTGTGCTAAGGATACGAAGGATGGTCCCTTACTCCTAAGGAGGGATGTTGGGCATTGACTCTATAGAGAACTAAAGGTTAATATTTTTTCTTCTCTGTTGCAAGAATGAATAGTTGTGATTTGATTCATCGTGGTTAGTGACCCATGACAAGGTATGTGTCTAGGTTTTCTACCTAGTGGGAACATTGGGAATGAGTGACACGACCTCTATTTTATGTACAGGTCCTCTTTCATAAATCATAGTCAGAAGCTTATGGGAAAAATTTCTTGGGATGGTTGCTTATTCCACCGGACTCTTGTGTGTCCCTATTGGTTTAGGTAATCGAGAATTGGTATTCTCACATATATGGTAACTTGGATTGGTTCTATATCATGGTACGACGTGGTTGGACCTAATAGAATGCGGTGGATCGAGTACGGTCAATGCATGTCGGTAATTGGGTGTGCACTATTTGAGGTATTCTTTCTATTGCGTAAAGTTTCGTGTATGGCTGGATGCACTTTCGGCCATACGATTTTCTCGTAGTATTGGCCTTTCATAAGATTAGCGGCCTTTTGACTGGACAACACGACAGTCAGTGGCTTCGGTTGTAAAGAGAGGGTGTGACATCCCTCCTATTTTAATCTTGGGTGATCAGTCCATTATTAAACTAAACAAGAATCTTTAGTGGTTTCATCCTTAGCATCACGGTCGAAAAACTTTTGAATTACAAATAACCTATGTCAAATTAAGAAGGTGTTAAATTTTATCTTTTATTATAGACTCATACTAACATAGAATTAAATGAACTAAACCATTCACATATAAATAAAGTCTGAACAACGACACGACATATATAAATAAATAAAGGAGACCGAATAAACCATCGGTTCTCTAAGCATAAAAATCCAACCATAATCTGAAATAAGTAATTAAATTCTGAATACAGTTTGATTCATAGCTGGATAAAAGAAATAATTTGAAGGAAACATGCCCAAATGAACTTCTAAGGGACCTCCTATCTAAAACGAAAGAATTGAAGCATCTAATAGAAATCTACTGCAAGCTTCCATACCTAAAAGGTTTTGAAAATATTTTTTGACACGGGTGAGAGCCCAAGTAAAACATTTTAAAAATATTTAGCAACTATTTAAATCACAATATAAATCAGTTATTTATTACATATGTATTATCCACATACACTCACTTGAGATCCTCACCTCTCAGCTAATGTACATGCCTAACTTATTCTACCTAACTAGTATCCTATGCCCAAATAGCTAAGGTATTTGACTACTCTCAATAAGTAAAGTTCTCCCGTATATCCCCATGTAATATAATATTATGATATCAATAATAATTTTATTCATTCCCCTTTCTATTATTGAGTTAATCATTTAAGTTTCATGAATTAAATTCTCTTTTTAGATATACGTCATCTATCAATTTTATTGTTTCACATAAGTAAATATATTACACATGTATATATTCATCACACATATAATATATACACAAATATATCATCTCCGAAATGTCCCATCATGATGCTAGCATACTCTGCTATCAAGTTCACGTAGCTCTCGTACTCAATCAAGGACTATTGGTTCGGCATGTCTCCTCGAACCCAAAATCAATCAATATAATAGTGTAAGAGAACATTGTCACACCCCAAACCCAATATCCATACTTATCATTTGTTATTGGAATAATTGGATCATAATCTTGAGCCCATTGGAAAACATACTTCATTTATCAACATTTTTCCTTACATAATGTGCATAATGAACATAATATTATTCTTATACCATACAAAAAAATTTATATCAGAGCCAAAATTAAGCGGACATACAATACTCTGATTAACTATGATCAACTCAATCCATACTAAATCAATGTATACAATGTGCGAGTATATTAAAATATTTAGTGTGACAACAATAACATCCCTATTTTTAAACCCCAGCTCTCTCCAATGGTGCAACTCTCAAAGTTACCGGTCATATGGTATCCTAGCTGGCAGCGTACGAACCTGAAATTGTTAAAATATAAACTGTAAGCATTAAGCTTAGTGAGGTACTCCTTCCCTGCAACAGAATAACAATTCTATATCGAATATGTGGATATAAATCCGAACAATCCTGCCCATTGGCAATAAAAAATCCTGGATCATAAGATCCAATTAATTTTGCCCATTGGCAATAACAAATCCTGGATCATAAGACCCAAATAATTCTGCCCATTGGCAATAACAAATCCCGGGTATTTGAATATCCAAACAAATCCTGAATACCGAAGTATTCAAACCAATCCTGGATCATGAGACCCAAACAAATCCTGGATATTTTAATATCCAAACAAATCCTGAATACCGAAGTATTCAAACAAATCCGCTCTTAGAGCTATATTCATATTTATATATGAAACAAATCATAAGTACACTCACCTTGATAGTTTAACTGGATTTTCCGTTGCCTTTATCCAGTATTTGTTCAATCAGCACTTCTTCCCTTCCTATCATTCTTACAATATTAGTATCATCATAATAATATCAATAATCCAAAGAATGATTTAAGCATAATTCAATCCATAAGCATCACATCATTCCATTCAAATCATTTATCACAAGTGAAGTTCCATCCCAATCCATGTCAAATCATAGACCAAATATAAATTCATTTATTCTTGTAAATTAAATCCTTGTCATATTAGTATTCCAATACAAAAGACGATACATCGTTTTAAGTCTCCTAGAGCAAGATATGCTCATTTCTTTACCACATATCAAATCTGCCCTATTGGCTCTTTCATCGTTCATTCAACTTCCAGGAATTTCCATAATTTTTCTACATCATGAATTTATGTGATATTTCACCCAACATCAGTAAACATACTGAACAATACAAGATTAAAATTTCATAATTTTCAGAGTTCATTTGCTATGTCTAGCAAAACATCGAACACATGGTGGGCATACTTTCACCCTTAGGGCAGATTTCATACCCGAATTTCAAACTCTCACCAAAGACTCATTTATTGGTATTTTAACATAATTTTCGGATATTTCATACACATATGAGTCCATGTTAATCTTCAATTGGAATCAATCAATTCCAGTAAGTATAGAGAAATAAATGGATCTTTGAATAAACAAGGTTCCTAAACAAAACAATCTCAAGGGTTTACACATTCAAGTTTGCTTAAACATGCATCTATCCATAAGTACACATCAAGACATGGAATTTCAGTAAACAAATGATTATTGCAATCATTTAAATAAGTAATACAAGAAAATAAACAAGATTTATGGATGGAAATACCTTAGGGGCTTTTACGTAATTTTTCTATGATTTTTTTTTCAATTTCTCCTCACACTTTCTTCCTAAACTTCAAAACTCTCTTTCCTTAGGTTAAAACTCTTCCATGGCTGAAATATGCTGAAGGAAGATCTTAATTCAAGGGTTTTAAGTCGGCATAAGGCCACCCCCTCTTGGTCCAATCAAAATATAACATGTGGCATTACATAAAACAAAATATCATTTAAGGCTAAATGACTACTTTACCCCCTGTTCGTAAAAAGATAATATGTTCCCACTCGGATGTCCGTTCGATGAACCGTTTATTTTGTTATAAACTAACTCATATATCTACAAATAACTCATTTATACCTCGGGTTCATTGTTATGTCATAAAGGTCAAAACTAGCCTCCAACAGGAACATTCCTACCGAATCTTTAAAATTTCACATTTGTAACTAATTCGATATTTCAAGCTTTAGGAAGGTGGGAATAAACTAAACATTATTACTTAACATTATATATATACTAATAACATATTATTCATATCACATAAGCTAATCATGATTTAAACATCATTTATCATAATTATATTCCGGTTGTCACAATTCTCCCCCCGTTAGGAAATTTCGTCCCCGAAATTGACATACCTTGGTTGTTCGAATCAAACAAAGACGGATAACAAATCTTCATGGTATCCTCTCTCTACCATGTAGCCTCTTCCATGGAATGCCTTCTCCACACATCTTTCACAAGTGGGATTACTTTTGATCTCAATACTTGTTCCTTCCTATCCCCGATAGCAAGTGGTTCTTCCACATAACTCAAGTCTTCCTTTAACTCAATAGGTTGTTCTACCAACACATGTGAAGGATCCTCTACATACTTTCTTAACATAGAAACATGGAAAACATCATGTAATCGACATAACTCTGGTGGTAATGCTAACTTGTAGGCAACCATCATGACTTTCTCAAGGATTTCATAAGGTCCAATGTAGCGTGGACTTAATTTCCCTTTCTTTCCAAACCTCATAACTACTTTCCATGGAGATATCCGAAGAAAAACAATATCCCCTTTCTGGAATTCCAAATCTTTTCATCATTTATCCGCATAACTTTTTTGTTTTCTTTGAGCTGTTCTCATTCTATCTTGAATAATCTTCACTTTTTCAGTGGCGACTTCAATCAATTCTGGACACTCTATCTTCCTTTCACCAACTTCACCCCAACATATCGGTGTACGACATCGTCTACCGTACAATGCTTCATATGGAGCCATACCAATGGTAGACTGAAAACTATTATCATATGCAAATTCTATCAAAGGCAAATATTCATCCCAATTACCTTTGAAATCAAGCACACAAGCTCTAAGCATATCTTCCAAAATCTGTATTATCCTTTCAGACTGCCCATCTGTCTGAGGATGAAAAGTCGTACTAAACTTCAAGTTAGTACCCATAGCACACTGCAAGCTATCCCAAAATCTGGATGTAAAAGTAGGGTCTCTATCTGAAACAATAGATACCGGTGCTCCATGCAATCGAATAATTTCATTAACATACAATCTAGCATATCTGTCAACTGTATACGTAGTCTTGACTGCTAGAAAATGAGCATACTTCGTCAATCTATCCACCACTACCCAAATCGAATCTGACCCCTTCTGAGATCGAGGAAACCCAACCACAAAATCCATCGTTACAAGATCCCATTTCCATTCCGGTATTGGCAATGGCTGAAGAAGACCAGTAGGCTTCTGATGCTCCACTTTCACTTGCTGACATATAAGGCACCTAGCAACAAAATTAGCTATTTCCTTTTTCATAATATTCCACCAATAATGCTCCTTTAAATCCCTATACATTTTTGTACTACCAGGATGCATAATATAAATGGAATTATGAGCCTCATCTAAAATTTCCTCTTTCAATCCACACACATTAGGCACGCACAATCGCTGCTTATATAATAAAGTGCCATCATTCACAATACAAAAATCTTCAGACTTACCATCTCGGACATCTTGTCGTTTCTTCTCAAGAAAAGGATCTTGACTTTGCAAATCACGAATACGGGTAGCTAACAAAGGCCTCACGCTTACATGAGCAAAGAACATGTCCCCATCGGCTAGCTTCAATTCTACTCCCATCAATCTCAACTCCATGATTTGGGAAACTCTAGCACAGCGAATACAAGATAACCTTCCCGAAGCCTTTCTACTTAGAGCATCTGCAACTACATTTGCCTTCCCTGGGTGGTAGTGAATTGTACAATCATACTCTTTAATTAACTCCATCCATCGCCTCTGCCTCAAATTCAACTCCTTTTGAGTAAATAAATACTTAAGGCTTTGATGGTCAGTAAAAATTTCACATACCTTACCATACAGATAATGACGCCATAATTTCAAAGCAAACATAATAGCAGCAAGTTCCAAATTATGTGTAGGATAATTATGTTCATGTGTACGCAACTGCCTAGAAGAATAAGCAATAACTTTTCCATGCTGCATAAAAACACAACCCAACCCCTGGTGTGAAGCATCAGAATAAATAACAAAACCATCTCCACCATGTGGAATAGTAATAACAGGTGCAGTTACCAACCTCTTTTTCAATTCATCAAAACTATTTTCGCAATCAGAATTCCATTCAAACTAAACATCTTTCCGAGTTAGTTTAGTCATCGGCAAGGCAATTGAAGAAAATCCCTTAATAAACCTTCTATAATACCCAGCTAAACCCAGAAAACTTCTCACCTCAGTCACATTATTGGGCCTCTCCCATTTTACAATAGCTTCTACCTTCTTGGGATCAACACATATACCATCTCCAGAAATAACATGGCCTAAAAATACAACTTTTGATAGCCAAAATTCACATTTGCTAAACTTAGCATACAATTTCTTATCTTTCAACACATTCAAAATAGTTCTGAGATGCTTTTCATGTTCAACCATATCACGTGAATAAATCAGAATATCATCAATAAAAACTATCACAAATGAATCCACAAAAGGATACAGTACCCGTCATAAGATCCATAAATACAGCTAGAGCATTAGTTAGCCCAAAAGGCATCACCAGAAATTCAAAATGACCATACCGAGTACGAAAAGCAGTTTTAGAAATATCACTCTCCTTAACCCTCAACTGATGATAACCCGATCGTAAGTCTATTTTTTAAAACACTTTAGCACCCTGTAACTGATCAAACAAATCATCTATATGAGGTAAAGGGTATTTGTTCTTAATTGTAGCTTTATTCAGTTGCCTATAATCAATTCACAAACCGCATAGTGCCATCTTTCTTTTTCACAAATTAAACTGGCGCCCCCCATGGAGATACACTAGGTTGTATGAACCCCCTATCAAGTAAATCCTGTAACTGAATTTTGAGTTCTTTCAACTCAGTAGGTGCCATTCTATACGGTGCCATAGAAATAGGGGTTGTCCCCGGTGCTAATTCAATACTAAATTCAATTTATCTTTCTGGAGGTAACCCTGGTAACTCACTAGGAAACACTTCTGGAAAATCCCGTACAATAGGAGCATCGACTAATTGTAAAGATCCCTTCCTAGTGTCAAGAACATATGCAATAAAACCCTCACAACCCTTACTCAATAATTTCCTCGTCTGAATAGCAGAAATGAGGCAACTGGGAACAATTTTCCTTTCCCCCACAAATTTAAATTCAGGCTCACCAGGCATATTAAAAACAACTTCCTTACAGAAACAATCCATAGATGCATGATATTTAGATAACCAATCCATTCCCAGAATTATATCAAAATCAGAAATATCCAATGGAAGTAGATCTATAACTATATCTCTAACCCCCACAGTCAAAACACAATCATGAAAAATATATTCAACTACAATCATATCCCCCATAGGCATGGAAATACCCAACCCCACATGTGAATGAGTGCATGGTCTATTCAGATATATGGAAAATGCATATGACACAAAAGAATGTGTGGAACCAGGATCAATCAGAACATAAGCACTTCTATCAGTAACATAAAGTGTACCTGTCACCACATCTAGATTAATCTGAGCTTCTTTCATTATAAAAACTCATCCACCTGGCCTGGAACTACTAGCTTGTCCTCTGCCCATACTTTTCACTGCACTGCCTCGAGATAACATTCTGCTTGCTACTTCACTATGTGTTATTGGAGTCTCTGCCAACTGCAGACAATTCTTTTTAACATGCCCCACTTGATGACAATGGTAGCATTCCACTCCTATAAGCTTAGGACACTCGGATTTATAATTCCCCTCCTCTTTACAAAAGAAACACGTAACAACTCTCACTGGTGCCTCACCTTTTTCCTGACCTCCAACCCAGACTAGAAGATTCTCCACCCCTAGTATATCTTCCAAATCTCACCTGACCTCTACCACTATCTCCACCACCTCTATGAAATTTATGAGGTTCCATCTTAACACTTCCACCCTCACCTCCCTTCGAGTGAGATGCGTCGAATCTACTTTTCTTAAAACTCTCTCTGCTCGCCACCCCTTGGTTCATTTGCCTTTATGCTATCGTGGCTTTGTTTACCATAGAAGTATAATCTTCTAACTCATAAGTGGCCACTCTATTTTGAATAGGCCAAATCAGTCCATCTTGAAACTTACTACATTTATCTCCTTCATCATGCACATACTTAGTAGCAAATCTAGACAAAGCAGTAAATTTGGCATCATACTCCCTTACAGACATTTTCCCTTGGATCAAATTTATAAACTCCCTCAGCTTCTCCCTCCTATAAACCTTAGGGAAATACTTAACATACAAAGCTTTAATAAATTCAGCCCAAGTAATAACATCAGTACCTTCCATCCTGGGCACCAAATGGTTGCTGGCTTCCCACTAATATTTGGCCTCTTCTTTGAGCTTAAACACCGCTAGATTCATTTTCTGGTTATCTGGAACCTTCATAACTGCAAATATAGTTTCTAGATCTCTGACCCAGATCTCAGCTTCTGTAGGTTCAACTGACCCTGAATATTCTGGAGGATTCAACTTCAAAAACTTCTCATGCATGGAATCTTTCATTTATTTCCTTGCCTCTTTCTCAATCCTGGCCAGAGTCTTTGATTCTAGATATCTAGACTGTTGTTCTACCATTTGCGACATATTTCTTTCTTGGTGCTCTGCCATCCTCATCATTGCCTGCATCATCATCTGAATCTCTGTAGGTTGTTCATTCTCTCTGGCCCTTCCAGCAACACTCTGCTCTTCTTCAGTATTGTCTGTACGAGGAGCTACTCCCTCTTCTCAATGTTGTCCATCCCCAGGTTCCATCTGGAATTATATGTAATACAACAAAGTTCTAACAACCAACATAAACAGTTTATAATACTAAACTATTGGTTAGTACATAAATAATTCATAAATATCAAATCAACTCAATAACTTCCATCTAATCGTCACACACGTCCAGAATTAGTAACCACGCTCTGATACCACTAATTGTCACACCCCAAACACAATATCCATACTTATCATTTGTTATTGGAATAATTGGAACATAATCTTGAGACCATTGGAAAACATACTTCATTTATCAATATTTTTCCTTACATAATGTGCATAATGAATATAATATTATTCTTATACCATACAAAAAAATTTATATCAGAGCCAAAATTAAGCGGACATACAATACTCTGATTAACTATGATCAACTCAATCCATACTAAATCAATATATACAATCTGCGAGTTTATTAAAATCTTTAGTGTGACAACAATAACATCCCTATTTTTAAACCCCAGCTCTCTCCAACGGTGCAACTCTCAAAGTTATCGGTCATATGGTATCCTAGCTGGCAGCGTACGAACCTGAAATTGTTAAAATATAAACTTGAAGCATTAAGCTTACTGAGGTACTCCTGCCCTGCAACAGAATAACAATTCTATATCGAATATGGGGATATAAAATCCGAACAATCCTGCCCATTGGCAATAACAAATCCTGGATCATAAGATCCAGATAATTCTGCCCATTGGCAATAACAAATCCTGGATATTTGAATATCCAAACAAATCCTGAATACTGAAGTATTCAAACCAATCGTGGATCATGAGACCCAAACAAATCCTGTATATTTTAATATCCAAACAAATCCTAAATACCGAAGTATTCAAACAAATCTTCTCTTAGAGCTATATGCATATTTATATATGAAACAAATCATAAGTACACTCACCTTGATAGTTTAACTGGCTTTTCCCTTGCCTTTATCCAGTATTTGTTCAATCATCTCTTCTTCCCTTCCTATCATTCTTACAATATTAGTATCATCATAAGAATATCAATAATCAAAAGAATGATTTAAACATAATTCAATCCATAAGCATCACATCATTCCATTCAAATCATTTATCACAAGTGAAGTTCCATCCCAATCCATGTCAAATCATAGACCAAATATAAATTCATATATTCTTGTAAATTAAATCCTTGTCATATTAGTATTCCAATAAAAAAGACGATACATCGTTTTTAGTCTCCTAGAGCAAGATATGCTCATTTATTTACCACATATCAAATCTGCCCTATAGGCTCTTCCATAGTTCATTAAACTTCCAGGAATTTCCATAATTTTTCTACATCATAAATTTATGTGATATTTCACCCAACATCAGTAAACATACTGAACAATACAATATTAAAATTTCATAATTTTCAGAGTTCATTTGCTATCTCAAGCAAAACATTGAACACATGGCGGGCATACTTTCACCCTTAGGGAAGATTTCATACCCGAATTTCAAACTCTCACCAATGACTCATTTATTGGTATTTTAACATAATTTTCGGATATTTCATACACATATGAGTCCATGTTAATCTTCAATTGGAATCAATCAATTCCAGTAAGTATAGAGAAATATATGGAAGTTTGAATAAACAAGGTTCCTAAACAAAACAATCTCAAGGGTTTACACATTCAAGTTTGCTTAAACATGCATCTATCCATAAGTACACATCAAGACATGGAATTTCAGTAAACAAATTATTATTGCAATCATTTAAATAAGTAATACAAAAAAAGAAACAAGATTTATGGATGGAAATACCTTAGGGGCTTTTACGTAATTTTTCTATGAATTTTTCTTCAATTTCTCCTCACACTTTCTTCCTAAACTTCAAAACTCTCTTTCCTTAGGTTAAAACTCTTCCATGGATGAAATATGCTGAAGGAAGAGCTTAATTAAATGGTTTTAAGTCGGCATAAGGACACCCCCTCTTGGTCCAATCAAAATATAACATGTGGCATTACATAAAACAAAATATCATTTAAGGCTAAATGACTACTTTACCCCCTATTCGTAAAAAGACAATATCTTCCCACTCGGATGTTCGTTCGATGAACCGTTTGTTTTGTTATAAACCTAACTCATATATCTACGAATAACTATACCTCAGGTTCATTGTTACGTCATAAAGGTCTAAACTATCCTCCAACAGGAACATTCCTACCGAAACTTTAAAATTTCACATTTGTAACTAATTCGATATTTCAAGCTTTAGGAAGGTCGGATTAAACTAAGCATAATTACTTAACATTATATATATACTAATAACATATTATTCATATCACATAAGCTAATCATGATTTAAACATGATTTATCATAATTATATTCGGGTTGTCACAAACATGGTTCTAAGCCTTTGGGATATGCACATACCTAATGTACCCAAATGACCTAACAATCCTAATAATACATGACACATAGTGGACCGCCCTAAGTTCCATGTTATGGGGAACTAATTCAGACCTCACTGGAATCGTCATGGTGGGATCGCCGTCTACACTCAACCTCCTGATAGCAGGCAGCGTAGTTATGTTCATATAAATAATCAAATCAAAGTTTAGGCATTCACATCACCTATATATTTTTTAGTAGGTATACAAACAACCCAATTTCATCAAATCGTATGTAGTATATATATCACTCATATATTCGACGTACCATAAATTTGAATGAAACTTCTAATATATATAATTTTGAGTATCACTCACTATTCGAAGGATCCTAATGTACCCTGAATTAATGTGTAGTTATTCCCATCATCATTAATGGTCATAGACATAGGTTTAATCATCACTATGTAACCCTTCTCGAATTTCATTCATTTATCACTTTAAGATATTTTCTCAATCATCCCACTACTTAATTCATATTAACTTATGTAAACCAATTTCCACATTAGGCCTACTGTCTTTTTTGTATTTCTCTCTATAATTTAAAAATACCCCAAAAGTCCCCTCATGAATTCTCCATAATTTCTGGGCTTAAAAGAATTAATTTTTAATTCTGGAAAAACTCGAATAGATTCGCCTAATGGCTGAATGGATTCACCATGCCAAATCGTTTCACCCTTGGTCCGAATCGATTCGAAATGTATGAGGGAAAACTGTTGTTATCAAATTTCTAAACTACTTATTCCTCAAAGTTTCATATAATCATCTCCAAATTTAAATTCAACACAACTAATCATCAAGGATTCATATACTGAGGATTTCTAACTTAGATTATGTTAAAAATTTATCTAATTTCATCCTAAAAATATGATTGAACGTATATTATTTTTATCTAGAAAATCTAATTAAAACTCCATTAATCATCAATCATATATTTTTATGTTCCTTATATAAAATCACCAAAACCCCCGATTTGTCCCATGATCTAAATCTCAAAACTTCTGATTTCTTGGCAACTCATGCAATTGAGTTTATTCTACATGTAAATCCTATTTTCTAATTATGAGGTATATTCACCAAATCACATGAATTGTATCATAACTCGGTGTCACTCGTTGTGACAACAAATATGTAATTACTATTCACATAGTAATTTTATTCAATAAAAATTAATTATTTCTCTCCGATTAATAATTTAATCAACCTATAATATTTAATTTCCATTAAATTACATCACACGTATAATTTAAATTTAACCGAATTAATTCATATTCAATTCCTCAAAAATTCAGTTTTAATTTCAAAAATACGGGTTGTTACAGAGGGATGGTGACTTGAGGATATGGTATAGTGTTAGAAATCGAGGAAAGCTTAGCATACGGTGTTTCTTTGACACGGTAACTGGATTAGAGCGAGGCTTTAAAAAGTTCTCAATAGTGAGATACCTAGAGTAGTACTAGGATCATCAAAGTGACGCAATGGAAGGTGTAATATTAATGCACGGTGATGACTCAATAAGAATATTACTTCTTCGAGTGAGAAATTAGCATCGTATGGTTATTGGAAAGCTCATGTGAATTGTGTACTCGGAATAGCCTGAAGAGTTGTGGGACATAGGATGTGGAGTCCTAAGATGGGATTTACTTTGGTGACAAGTACGATGATTAATTGTATTATGATTCACATTGGGTGATTGTTGATCGCTGGAGGGAGTGTCATGTGGAGGCGTCGACATGCCTTGCATACTAGCATAGGTAGTGTTATAAATTGTTCAAGCATGATCATCACATGAGGGAAGACTCAGAGTCTATTATGCGACATTTATCGTTAGTGAGATGGTGAGCATTAAAACATGATGCATTTTGGTTATTTGGTGACAATCCCTATGTCAGGGCGCGCAGTGTGACTTTAGTATTGAGAACATTAATGATTTTTCCTTGGAGGGTTCTTAGGGCTTAGTATATAAGTTGGTTAACCCTATAAGCTTAAGGATTTATGGATCATGAATTTCGGAGACGAAGTTTCCAAATGAGGGAAGTTTGTAATACCCTGCCTTAATATTTCATTTCAATTTTTGTGTAAATTGTAATGAAGTGGGGTTGATTAGAATTATAGGATAATTATGGGAAAAAACTAGAATTTGTAGAAGTTAAAAAGAAATAAGGGTTGGAATGAGACTTATGTCCTTCGAATGAGGATTGTACCTCGTTTGAAGCCGAAGATCGAGAGAGTTTCATACGAGGTCCCACTTCCATACAGTTTTGGGTCGCACGAAGGTCGTGCGAAGCCATATATCTAATGTGATGGACATGTCGTTCGAATAAGTCGCATGTCCTTCAAACGACATGCCTAAAAATGTTTAATCTGAGTTGCCCTTGTGCGCTATCACATCTCTAGCCCTTGGATCGTTGAGTTATTGAGCTCTAGTGAGCCTAGATTGGGCAAAATGGGATTTTTGGTGTTTTTATTACAAGGCTTGGTTTAGGTCATTTGGGAATGGAAAAAAATGGAAGAGGGAGAGAGAAGATGGATAAATCTTCCACCATTTTTGGCTTCTTTTCACCATCCCACCACTATTTCACCACCATAAATCACCATTTTCATATAGTATTACACCATATTCAAGCCTACAACACCCATTTCCACCATTGTTTAAGCGAATCTATGAATTTTGGAGAAGTGTTGGTGGATTTTACAAAAGATGGTGGAAGATATCACGGAATTTGAAGGATTTTCATCCTAAAAGCTTAAATGAAGTACATATGAAGCATTTTGTTCGATGCATTTAGTGACCCCTTGGGGCCACCTTTGTAGGTGGTGGTTGTTCCTCCAACACTAACATCTCAAGCACCATATGAAGTCTTTGAGGTGGTAAATCTTACTCTTAATATTAATATTCTATTTGTGATTTTGCAGTCCTGTTGTTAGATTATATGAGTAGGGTGCATTTGATTAAACAATGAAAATCATATATAGTAAATAATAAAAAAAATTATGGAATAAAAATGTTATTTTATTGAAAAAAACAATTATGAGTAAATATTTCAAAGTTTCTTGAAATAAATATTGGGATTTTATGAGAATGGTGTATTTTCTAGAAAATCTATGTTAACCATTTTATGAAATAAAATGTTTGATAATGATAACTGATTTTTCTAAAACATTAGTGAAGTAATGTTTGATAGTTTCTTGCAAATGTAAAGTTTATAAAACTTGAAAATTTGTTGGGTTTGAAGAAGTAAAATATCTTTTATGACTAGGAAGTTCATTTTGATAGTATTATGAATTTCTATGATGGAATGTATGTTTGACCCATTTATTAGGATTTTAGGATTTAAAATCCATCTTCTCATGCATAGAAACTTGTAGTATTTTGATAATAAATGTGTGAACAATATTAAAGGAGGTTTGTTAGGTTTAAACAATAAATAAGAAGTATCAAAATTCTAATCTTCAAAGTGTGTAAAAAGGGGGCTAATGTGTAATGAATACATGGTTGTAAGACTACATGTATTGATAAAAAGAAAAGGGTATTTTCTTATAAAAGTAGTATTTTAGTGTAATTAGATTTCTTGAATAAAGAAGTAAATAAATGACTAATTTGGAAATACGGATAGTAAATGTGTTGGATAAGTGTTAATCGTTATACATTGAAAAGTTGGCGTGTGTGACTTAATAATGTTTTGAAAGATTAACACTTAACAAATTAGAAAGGAAATATTGGAATAAAGATGTTTCCAATCATAAGAAAAGTTACTGTAAAAAGATTAAAGGCTGTTAAGTTGTTTAAAACTAGTTAAGAAGCTAGTGTGGGTAACTTAATGTTGTTATGGGAAATTTACACTTATGAAATAGAGTAAAAATGTGAGTTTGGAAAAACAATGGGTAAAACAGTAATTTTACTTAAAGTGGAACTTTTTTATGAAATAAAGATGTTGGAAAGGGTGTTATACCAATTGGTCCTAAATGAATATTATTTTGGAATAAAAATCAGTGTAAAGGATATGAAATGATGATTTCAAAGTGTAACACAAATTGGGGTGAAACCCCGGGTTTGGCTTCAACTGGGTAAAAAGAGAAAGAAAGAATAATGTGTATATTTATAAAATGTTAAAATACATTAAAGGGAGCTCGGATGACATTGGGATAATTAAGGGGGCCCAAATCCCTGGGGTGAAAGACCAAAACAACAGGCCAAAGCATATAGTGGTGTCATCGGTAATGTGGAGCCCGTTAAAGTATGTGATTGTTAGAAGATTCCGAGATAAAGATAGAAGAACAAGGAAGATGTCATGAAATGGGTTGTGTGGTGAAAACATGTTAAGACAACCTAACTTGAATGAATTAATAAACGTTCCAATAAAGATTAAAATGGACAAGTAAATGTGTAAATTAATTAATGTTCATAAGGTAAAGGAAAGGTAAAGTAAGTGGGTAAATGGGTGGTTAAGCAGCCTAAGTGGTTAAACCCATAATTTGAACAAGGTGCATTGGGAAAGGTTTTCAAAGGCTAAATAAGTATTTTCTAACACAACATTTGCGTGTGTTTAAAGGGTTATTTTAAATGAAAATATTAGTGTGTATCGGTTAAAATAAAAAGGGTAATTTCCATAAAGAAATGGATTTAGATAAAACTAAGTGTAGTTGTTAAAATATTTAATCGTATGTGTTAAATAAAGTGAAAAAAGCACAAATTGAGAAAATGGAGTCTTTTACAAGATTAAGGCGAATTAATCTGGCTAAATAGGGTTTTCAAAAGTAAACCGTTTCATGCATTGAGTATGTGTGTGTGTGTGTGTGTGTATATATATATATATATATATATATATATATATATATATATATAGGGGGGTATGTTTATATATGTATACAAGGTAGTTGCATGTTCATATATGTATGACGTGTTAGTGTTTTCTTTATGCCATTTGATTTTATATTGCATTTGTATATTTCCCACTGAGCATATGGCTTACACCCTTGTCTTTCTTATGGCTCGTTGGGTACGGATTCATATTTTAAGAGAGTTATACAGGTAATTATTCTATTTAATTTTACATTAGTAGATTTGTATGATTGCACTTTGGGGATGCATCCCATGGGTCCTTTACGTAGTTTGAACTTCAAATTGGAATCACCTGTTAAACAAGTGAAATGTTAATTAAAATAAAACTAGACTATCAACATTATATAGGTTGTTTCATTGAACTTTACACCTAAACCTTGGGTCCGACCGAGTTGTCCACGGGTGACCCATAAATTCGAGTTGGGGTGTTACAGTGGAGGCCTTTACCTTCGGTTCTTGTGGATCCACCTTGTACAAGGGATATGATGGGAACAAATTTACAGTTGTGTTTGGTAAGCTATGGAGAGTGTTAGTACTCCTTCTATTGGGTAGTTTATGAATTTCTAGGGTTTGTTCCTAGTGTCGGGGTCTTGGTCGAGCACAGATGATCTTGATTTTCTAGGGCATAAGTTGGCTGCATAGGAAAAGGGATAGGGAAGTGGAGAAACGAGTATCACGAGGGCGGGTAGAGGCGAATAGGTTGGGTAAAATCCATGCTTCTGCCCTGGAGGTTATGGTGAGGGAGTTGGAGGGATCCCTACAGCGGGACAGGGAGGGAGTTTCTTCTTAGGATATACCTTTTAAGAGAGTGTATCTTCCCGTTAGTCCTTTCGAACTGGAATCTTAGTATCTAGGTAACTAGTCTACGTTTCCTTCTCACCCCTATCATTTGAATCAATTGGCCCCTGGGCTTTGAGGAGACTTTGGATAAAATGGGGAAAGTTATATTACTTTTCTTGATTTTATCATTTCCTATTTTACTTTTTCTCCTTACAGATCATTTTTTTCTTTGGTGTTTTTGAGGAGGTGTTGGTTTCAGCGTCTATCTTACATAGGATGATGCTTCACTTTTCTTTGTTATACCGGGAGTTGTCTTACTTTATTATGATATATGGACCTACAACTTCTCATCAGAGTCGGGTATTTACATAGGTGGCATCCCTTTCTCAGTCTCAGTCCCGCTCTCGTACCCACGTTCCTTTACATAGTGAGGAGGTTTCACTATCAAGAACAGGGTCAGTGAAAAGTGCATGCTGCCTCCTCTAGCTTAGTCGATCCCCATGCATTAAGCGATTCCTGATGTTGTCGGTATAGTTAGTGATGCCATTGAACGGGCCAATAAGGCTCGTCATGATTAATTTATGATCCTTTAGCTAGGTGGAGATCTTGTCTCAATTGACTTACACTTTTGATTTTCTCTTTTAATTCTTACATTACCATACACGACTTTTCATTTTACTAGGAGATTAGATAGCATAGATTTTTACCTTTTATATATTATCTTATGGAATTTACCGCACTTTAATTCACGTTCGTGCCCTTATATTATCCTTTGGGTGATATTTTGATATCATGTGTGATTTTTACTTTTATTCACATGACAATTAATGAGGAATATGTGTATGAAACAAAGTGAGCATATTCTCTTCTCTTCTCATTAGAATAATGATGATATACTCACATACACCCCTTTGTAGTAGAATAAATAATAAAAGTAGGAAAACAACGTAAAAAAGGAATATATGGAAACAAAGATGATCCTTATTTTTTTATACTTTTTCTTTCTTTAATAGAGACAACTTTATCTGCTTGATGGAAAGCCGTTTTGTTAGAAACAGATGCCTGAGCGAAAGGGGGAGGCCCCTTTTCCTTTGGTTTGCGATAGGCATGGAGCCTTCTGATGTAGCTTTGTAGTCAAAATGTGATACTTATGATGAGAACAAATTTCCATTTTACGATGAACCCTTAGCGAGTCTGTATGCTTTAATGATCTGCCTCGAGATGCGAGATATTTTAGAGAGGTGTTTGGTATTGATTTTTTCTAGGACAAAGTGTATAGGGATTGTGTGTCTCCCATTTTTGGCATATTTTATATTTCTCGTAGTATTATCCATTGCGTATAGTTTAAATAAGGATGACGTTGCAGAGCCTTAAAATAACATGGGTGTTTTTAGTGTTTATTTAGACCATGCCTGAAGTAATGTCTCAAGTTCCCTACATATCTCTGATTCAAAGGTAACACTACGACCGTAATTTTGAACATCTGCAACAATAAATATAATGGAGAATAGAGTTTACATATTTATCTTAAAATGGATAAAAAGTTAGTTTATTAAAGTGTTTTTTCTGACTTCAAGTGAAAGTATGGTGGCTCAAGTGGTCTTTTTGATGTAGTGTTAGGAATGTGTATAGTCATCCCTTCCTTAAAAACTGATTATTTGGTCCTTTTACGTTTAGTTTCAAGGAAAGGATATCTTAAATCAGTCAAGATTGAAAGTTTCGGTAAATATGACACCTTTGAGATCATCTAAGGTAGGTGATCTACCATTTTTCATTTTGGTGACTTGATAGGGTCGTCCCTAGTTAGGCGCGAATTTACCTCCGGGAGTCTGGGATCCTTTAAGATTCTCTTTCAGGAATAGGTCACCCTTTTGGATGTTTCATTTATTGACTCATTCATTTAAAACCCACGGAAACGTTGTAGGTAACCCTAGTTGTGGTAAACGGAATTTAGCCTCCTTTCATCAAGGAGAGATAATTCATCTTAGTGGGATTGAACCCAGTCAATTTTAGTCACTTGGCATTCAAGAATAGCTCGTGGTGAGGGTACCTTCAGTTTGATGGGTATGATTGCCTCCATGCTATAAACTAGTGAGTAGGGGTGGCCTTGATGGAGTTTCGCTCTGTAGTACGGGAGTCCCAGAGGGCATATGGGAGTTTCTCCAACCAATCGTTGTAGGTTTTGGTCATCTTGATGATATTGTTTTGACATTTTTGTTACTAGCATTGATTATTTTGTTAGTTTGAGGTCTATATGGGTGACTTATGTTGAGTTATCATGTACTTGTATATTAGGTTGGATACTTCCTTTTCAAAATGATATCCATTATCTGATTCCAACTCGCAAAGTACGTCGAAGTGGGAAATGATGTTTCGCTGTATGAATTTTTCTTAGCATTAAAAACTACTTATGATTCGATCTATACCTATTTGGTGAAATATTCAATGGTGAATAAGATTAACTCATGCCACATGGAGTCCTTTGGAGTTATCTTCCCTATGATGTTAATCCCCACATGTGGAGAACGAAAAGGGTGAGGTCATGAAATATAGCTCTCGATAAGGTAGATGTTGTTGGGGGCATATAATTAACATTTGAGTAATCTCTTGACTTCTCAGTGTTATCCAACTCCATGGTGGTCCACTAGTTTGACTTATGGGGTATTTTTTTGGAGTGGGCATGCCCACTCATGTGAGGGACACATTCTTTGCTATAGACTTTGTCCATAATTTTGAGGTTTTTATCCTTTGTGACATGTCATAAGTGTATAATATTTAACATTCTTTGGTAAACTTGTCCCATATATATGATGAATTGGGATGTGAATCATCATAGGGTAAGTGGTCATTAAAAGAGTCATCTATTGGGCAGTGGTTTTTGTTCATTAAGTTTCATATGGCATAGTAATACACTACGAGCCCTACCATTATTTCTTTAATGGCGTCAGCCTCAAACAAATATGAAGGGGTGTTTTGGCGAGATATAGTGAATATAATCTATGTGGTTCCCTCTAACATGTCAATCATGGAGGCTAGGATGGCAAGTGCGTCTGCAGAGTTTTTTAGCTCTCGAAAGGAAGTCGAATTATAGATTCTCAAATTGCAAAGCTGCCTCCTATAAGTACGAATGGTATGGTTTAATTTTATTGTCCAATATATTTAATTTTCCTATTATTTTATTGATGGCTAGGCTAGAATCTGAATAGGCCTTCAGGTCAAAGATTCCTATTTCTAAGGAGATTTTGAGACCTATCATACAAGCCTCTTACTTGGCCATGTTATTGGTTCATTCATATGTGATGTTGATAGTAGTGGGGAGTCATCTCGAGTCCATGGATATAAGTAGCATTCCTATAATGAATAACCTTTTGTTGGATGCCCCATCAAACTAGAGTTCCTAGGTTTCTCTATCGTTTAGGTAAAAAGTAATCTCATCAGGGAATTCTACCTCATTTTAGTCTTCCTCGTCTAACATCCTATGAGGAGATCAAAAATGGATTGCCCTTTATTGCCTTTATGGGTGACATTTGTAATCTCGAACTTTGGTAGCATTTAAATCCATTTGGACATTCAACTAAAGAGAATGGGTTCTTTGAATTGATATATTAGGGGATACATTCTCAACATGAGCCTTACGCTGAAGGACATCATTTAGTGCCAGAGTTTATGAGTTAACCATACAAGGGATATATAATTCTTTTCCAGGGTGGTGTATTTTAATTCATATGATAGGAATTTTTATTAACAGAGTAGATAGAACATTCCTTGCAATAGCTTTTGGCATATTGTATTAACATGGCTCCGATAGTCATGTCAAATATTATAATGTAGAGCAAGGGTGGTGTTCATATTTGAGGAGGAAGTAGCATCATGGGAGGAGTGAGGTACCCATGTATTTTAGCAAATGTATCATTCCATTGAGCATTCCATTATGTAGGTTAGTCCTTCTCCAGATGATGGTGAGTTGGTTGATAAACCGACTTATGAATCGTAAATGTCCCTGGAACCCTCTTACTTCCTTTTTTGTTCTGGTTGGTGAAATTTACCATATGTCTATCACCTTGGAAAGTTCAACCTTGATTCTATTTTTACTGATGATGAATTCAAGAACCTTCCCTTTAGTGACTCTTGTAGGAGGGCCTTATTGGTAGAACTCCTTAGTCAGAGATAAAACACCTGAAGAAGATAAAAATAGAATTTGGTTAATATTACAGAAATAATTTTGATTAAAATGTTGACAAAACAAAAGAATCTAACAGGAAAAATTGAACAAGTGTAGAGTCAGAGTCATCGAATGAACTTCACACGACAAATCGAAGGCCGACAGAGCTACACATGATCAAGCACACTATGTACTTATCATGCTTGAGGGAACATACCTTGATCAACCACAAGCTTGCACGAACATGTATGCTTGTGACCTCTAGAATCCCACTAATGCATAAAAGAATATTTGACATGAACGGATATTCCTTTCTGCATATGATCTTATGATGGAAGAATTTATATAATGTGTGGGGTAATGTGATCATCACTCTATATTAGAATAATATATCTCCCCATACTTTCAGATTGATTTATATCATGATCAATTGCCTTGTCCCCCACTAGATTGTTGCGTACAGTTTACTAGTGAAGGCATCCCAAGATAGGGGACACAATCTTAATTAAGGTCCCATGAAGAAAGAAATTACATATGTTACTTCTACGTTTTGAAAGATGGATAAACTCAGTCATAGAGGAGAGAAAGATACATAGAGTACATATTACGAAAAGATAATTCTAAATCCCTATAAACACTTAGAGAGATGGAGAGGTTAATTGAGATTTGTGAATTTATAAGGAATTGATTATCATTCTAAAGTGAAATACAAATCTAGTCACTGTGGACATAGCCCAAGTTGGGCGAACCACTTTATTTCTTGTGTTCTTTACACTTGATTTCCCTATTCTTGAAAATTATATTTTCACATTGCCATTTATAAAGGTTACGCCTCTGTTTTAGTATTCACACCCAGGTGGCAATAGAAATAAAAAATTCCTCTTATTTCCTAAAGAAAAAGTTCCCTCTTACATTTGGCGACTCTGTCAGAGAGGTATTATTTAAAAATAGTGAGAAAAAATATAAATCCTACCCTTGAGTTCAATGATGCTGAATGTGAAGCAGAAAAAGTCAATTGCACACTATCTATTGACATCCGTCAAGTAACTACTATCACAAGGAACATTACTAGAGGAGAATCTACCACGAGCTCTGCCATGGGCCCCAACTGGATGACCTACCTCATGGAAAAGTTTATGGAGTTCCTCTAAAGTCAGTAAGGAGTAATGATGTTTTGTTCCACAATGGATCCCAACTACTTCATTACGCCAGTTGTGTAATCGGTGTACCCTCTAACGGGGATTTTCATTAAACCTCCTAACACAACCACTCCAGTGGTCTTTACTCCTACACCGGTGGTCACTATACCACATGCAAATATAAAGAAAATGGTTTCCCCCATTTAACCATTGAAGAGGTCAAGAAAAATATGATGAAGAGGCTGTATTCATCCTCACAAACATTTGCGAATCATCCTCCATTTTTAATGATTCTTATACTCCTTATACAAAGGACTACAATGATGAACCTTAGCCTGAGGGATATGTTCTTCCCATCTTTGAGAAGTTTAATGGGAAAAGAGACAACCCAAAGGAGCATTTGAAGATATTTATGGAGCATTTAGGTGTTCATTGCAATAATAAAAAGTCACGTTTAAGGGAGTCTTCCTCACTGTCAAAGCTTATACATGTTACTCACACATGGGCCCAAGAATCTTGGCTACATCAGATGACATTCATGTGAAATTCCTCCATAATTTCTTCTTGGAAGATGATGAGTTTACTTTAGCTCATCTTTCTTACGAGAAGCGAAGGCTTAGTAACAAGTTAATGGCTTATATCAAAAGGTTTAGAGCGAGGTCTTTAGATGTACGAGAAGATGCAATGAAGGTTTGTGACCAGATTTTATTTGTCATTTTATAAATGAAATTATAGAGGGAATGTTCAAAGCTCTCACAAGAGAAAACATCATGCTGATCATTTGATCTATGTCAGTCGTGACCAATGTTGCATTTTGATCATGGAGTTTCAAAAGAGGGTAAGAATGTCAAGAAAAATAATAATAAAAGAAGGTTTAATTGTGAGGATCAACCACAATTTCCTTTTAGCATGTAAGAAGCAATGAGTTGTTACAATACAATAATGGATGATGGAGTAGCTTTCCCAATAAGAATACCCCACCTTTTGCTCCAGTGGTTAGTGTTCAAATGGACCCAACTATTGATAGGTCCATTAGCATCTTGGTCATCACACGACTACATGCTTTATATTAAGGAACATCATCAATAAGAACTTGCATGTGGGGTCTCTATATATTACCCAATGAAATGTTAATAAAAAACCATTTCCAACTCATGAGGCACACATAGTTGTAGCATTTTCCTAGGAGGCTGAAAGTCGAATGAGAAATGAAGAAAGATTCCAGAATATTTATGGCAACTGTTTGCATAGAATGTATAATATGGTAATTTTATACAATGATCCAAGGGGTAGAGATACTGAGTAGTCTTTTCAAGTGGAATAATATGAGGTAGATCCAAGCTTTGAATATCAAGTTGTACCGAAATCCCCAAAGTTTTTGTGGTTCTCCGATCAGGTTGGTATGCCTATAAAAAGTAGGTTAGGAATAACTGAAGATATTTTGGACATTGAAAAGAAGAAATTATTCCATCGTTGAGGTAGAAGGTACTTATGGCCAGGTTGATCAGGAATTTTATGCTTGAGATCACTTTCTCGGATCCTGATAGATCAATATGGTATCCCCTCAATAGACATTTTTATATAACGACAAGTATTAATGGAATAATCTTTACAAGACCTATAATGGAGAAAGGTTCTTTGATGAACATAACTCCTATTAGGTCATTTTATACAGCTCATATCTTTGAAACAAGGTTGGTTGCAATACCACTTTCCATCTCAGGTTATGATAACCAAACGTGCAAATCGATTCGCTATGTCAATATAGGGATAATCATGGTAAATATCACATCACACATTAAATTCCACATGATTAAGTCATCTAACTCATACCATTTGTTGATTGGAAGAGTTTGGATGTACAACCATGATTTGGTTCCTTAAACATACCATTATTGTGCAAAATCCAATGTCAAGGGAATAGAGATTGTGATAAGAGTTTCCAAAAAATCATTTGCAAAAGAGGATGTATATTTAGTCACTATAAGAAAAATGGGTACTAGGGATGGTAGTATTTGGGACGACAGTTTCATTTTGTCCCTTTTGATATACCAAATGGGATGGTTTTTAATTACCATCCCTTCTGATAAATCACAAAAGGGACTGTAATTGAAAACCGTCCCATTTGGTATACAAAATGGGACGGTTGTTAAAAACCGACCCTTAAAGTGTATGGGAATTTTTAGTACTTTTTTCTCGGGCTAATATAAGGGATGGATTTTAAAAACCGTCCCATTTGATATACTAAATGGGACGGATTTTAAAAATCCTATTTGGTATAGCAAAAGGGACGGTTTTTAAACTCCGTCCCTTTTTGGCATACATTGAATTTCTAGTTTTTTTCCAAACAAATATAAGGCACGGATTTTTAAAATCGTCTCATTTGATATATCAAAAGGGACAGATTTTTAAAATCGTCCCTTTTGGTATTGTTATTAAAATCTGTCCCTTTTGGTATACTTTGGATTGTTAATTTTTTTCCAAACAAATATAAGGGAGGGATTTTAAAAACCATTCCTTTTGGTATACCAAATGAGACAACCGTTTCGACCCTTTCTGTCTCTAAATGTATTTTTCCTCTATTATTTTCACAGATTTTCCTTCCCTCATTTTTAATCTGACCCGATCTCCCTATCTCACTCCGCACTCCTCTCTCATTAATAGCCCTCTCTCTCTCGAAGACGGGTCTCTCTTTCTATCATCTCGCTCTATCTCCTACCTTCTATCTTCTCTATCCTCTCTCTTCTCCCATAAACAACCTTCACCACCATATTACCAATCTACCAACAAACCCCAAACCTCTCCTTCCCTATTACCTAGTTTTAACCCTTACACCTCCATTGACACGAATCGAAACTCCAAAACCGGCCCAAAAACTCCAACTACCGCTTCCCTGCCTTAGCTCCGGCCAGTTTAATCCCTCTAATCCAAAACTCAGTAGCCATTGCCCGACATCTCAAACCGTGATCCAACCCTTTTACCAATTAACCCTTAACCCGGTTTAATCCCATGTAGTCCCAATACCTCAACCTGGATGTCTACTTCCCTGACCTCTATACTCCTCCCCAACCCAACCCTAGACTCCCTAGCCCCTCCACCCCTATCACAGACTCTTGCCGATTATTTTTTTTCTTCATTAATTAATGTTGATTCCATTAATGTGTGTATATATATATATACAATTCGCATATTTTTTTACATTTTATTATTTTTTTATATTGGGTAAATAATTATTGTTATGATTATTGATAGGGTAAGCTCATTATTTCCAGATATGTTTTTGTAGTTTGTTAATAATGTAAATAATCAACCTTTTTTTAATTTGATTTTTTCAAAATGAGATTTTGTGTTTATTGTTTTATGAATTGAAGTGTTCAGGACCTGACTCCTTCTAAGTTGAGAAAGTTTTATGAATTATACTGTTCAAACTGATATTTTGTTTTTATTATTTTATTCTTCTTAAATCCCGATGACAATGGGGAATGCAGGGGCCCGGACTCCTATGTTCAGAAAGTTTTTCCAATTGATTTTTTACAAGTCTTCCAAACTAATGTCCCAATATGTGAATGATTTGGAAGATGCGCTAATTATTATTAGAATCTTATTCTCAAAAGGGAGCATGAGGCTTTCATATTATGCATTTTATGAATAAAAGTATCAAGGCATATGTAAGACATGGTCTTTCAAACATTCTTTGAACTCAGAACTCTTCACTTTTGTACTCATTACATGTTTAAACATACATCATAGAACTTTGATATGTCTCTGTTTATGTAATTTTTCGCTCATTCACATGCCATGATTACAATATCGGTGGAGCGAATGATAATCACAGTAGTGCAGAACGATTATGGCGATGACATCATGAGTGAAAAACTTCATTTAGTTGACCGTGTTGGTTCTGAATAGGGGTGCAAAATGGACGGATACGGAGAGAATACCATGATATCCACATCCATATCTGCCAAGTCCTCGCACTATCCGTATCCATATCCATATTCGCCCGGATAGTAATTCCAACTATACTTATCCGTTTTTATTATTTAAGATATATTAAGACACACATAGCTTATTAAACACTAATTTAATAATATCTTCATCCTTAAGTTCCTAAAGTGTGTTACTCCTGGATTCTTGTTTTGATTAGCTTTTGTAGACATATTAAATTTCATTGTGTTGATTACAAAAAATAATTAGTAAAAACAACACTGAAATTGGGTAAAAATTGTAAAAATTAAATTTGGTTGACATATTAAATAGCAATAAAATTGGGCAAAAAAAATTGGTAAAAAATGTTAAACCAGCAAGAAATAAAAATATGAGAGGGTTTTATACTAGCAAGCAATAACAACAACAAGCACTGGTATAAAAAGATTAAACAAGAATCGTAATTGTAACAATAATATTAATAAAATGTTTATATCGGAATCGTAAAACAACACTAAAATGTTTTACACCAGCAACACTAAATCGTAATCAACAAACATTGAATCCACTAATTTAAACAACAAACATTGAGTCGTAAGCAACGATTAAATGATTAAACTATAAACAGAAAACGCATGGAGCGAATATGAATGGGAAAAAGATGAACTTACCATGAGTTTTTGTGGAGCTAGAGTTGGAGCATTAATGAGAAAAAAGAGGAAGAGAGGAGAGGGGTTTTGGTACCACTAGTACGGTTGGAGAGAGAGAGAGAGTGACTTTTTTGGTATGGAAAAAATAGAAGGAGGGGGTTTGTTTTTGTTCTTTGTGCGTGCCTTTTTAGTTTGTGAGGGAATGTAGCGTGTGAGTTAAAAATAGATATAAGAGGGTTTAATTGAAATTTAATATATTTTATTTAGTTAGGGTGGTAATATTATATAAATAATAATATTAATTAATAAATATGTATTTATGTTACGAATACAGATATCCGCTAATACGAATAGTCGGCCTCGGATACGGACTAACATCCACGGATACTATCACTATCTGTATTCGTATCCGTTTTTCGGATACTAAAAATGGTTATCCATATCCTCTCTTTCACATATTTATTTGGATAAATATCCGCCAAATTTGGATGCAAATAGCGAGCGGATTCGAATTTTCGAATATCCATTTTCAACCGTAGTTCTGAACTAGCAAAACGAACTAGTTTTGACGAGATGCGTTTTCGTGAAGGTAGCGAAGAATAATAATTTTAAAACGTACTAAAATGCTTCTATTTAGACTGACACAATTTCTTGTCTTTTTATGTTCATAATGGCATCCTGTTGCATATGCAATTAGAAATCTACATACGAATCTAAAATGCACTACACGCTTTAAATGGTGCTTTTCTCGGAAGATATCCGCGTGACATCGATTCTTTGCTTCTTTTTCCTTCCCTTCTGTAATCCATATTTTCCTTTGTTCTCCATTTATGTTCTTTGTTTTATATGATTTGTATTGGAAAGTGTATGAGTGTTGTACACATGCTTTTTAGTTCAATTGGTTTCGCTTGTATTTAGTTAGGTTGGTCGCTTTGATTGTATTAGAATTTAGACTCATTAGATTATTTTGTTGTGGATTACTTTGTTCTATTTGTTAATGGACTTTATTTTCCCAATTTTTTGTGTCTTGGTCCTATTGTATATCTCTTGGATTCCTTTTTTTGTTATAATATATTACATTTTACCAAAAAAATCATTTAATTGTGATTTTGACTATGTTTACACGCCACGCGCCTCAAGAAAATTTAAGCTTGAAACATCAACGTAGATTACACAATATGATTGGTCTATAGAATTGATGTAATTTAATTTCATTAAACACAAAGTGGATGAATGATTTTTTTATTAGGTTTTGTTATTGGTCGACAACTCCATTTACGTACATACGTATCACGCTCGCGCACAACGCAAGTTTACAACTAGTAGTATATAGATTTCAATATTGATGGTTTATTATCTGAGTTATTTTATTTTTTATTTGCATAGCCTATGAGTTCATATCAATGATAAAACTGGCTCAAATCATTGATGGGATTCATTTACTCAATTGTGAAAGTGATTGTTGGGTATATTCATAATTTATCATTCAAATGTTTAGTTTATCATTTACAATCGTGTAGATCACAATTTTCCTTACTATATTTTTTTGGAGAAATTTGGCCCTGCTTTTCATTCCAGGGTAGTTTTTGTGTGACACACGCAGGTCCCATTGGGAAGGTGATGCCCCCCATTACATAGTGATTTATCTTATTTTTGTGATTTTATACTTATCCATTAGTTTACCCCTTTAGGTGATAATTTTTATATTCAGTACTTACTTACAGTTATTGTTTATCTAGGATTATCTATTAGTCGTGTGTTACTAATCTTAGGACACAATTTATACAAGGTGTTAATGGAGGCATTTAATATATGTTTGAGATCTAATATTATCGAATTCTTTACGGTATTGTGTGTACTTATTTTCTCAATTCTCTTGGTTACAGTAATCAGAATTTCCAATAATGAGTCAAGTAATAGAAGGAAAAAGCAGAAGAGATGAAATAAGATTCTTTAGTGGGTTCTTAATGTTGATCTAATTCCAGGGACACTGAATACTAGTAAATAATGAAATGAAACATTTTTCTATTTTTTATGATATCTCGAAATGTTATCTAAACTAGCAATACAGACTTAATAAACAAAACTGCCATTTTTTATTGATAGGTAACTACTGCTTTCATCTTCAATGGACAAGACAGTTAGGCTAAGGGATAGGGAAACATAGATGTTAAAATTATTTGTGCACAATGATTATGGTAAGTATACATGCACATGTTGTTTTTCTCAATGCAAGACTATTGAACCATCATTTTCTTATAACGTGCGTATGGTTTGGTAGTAACATGTATACCGTTCAATTCGACAGATGATTATGATTACTTCATCAGTGGCTTATTATATGCAATGGTTCGAATTTGGAACATACACAATCAGAAAGTTGTTGACTGAACTGATCATCATGATTTTGGTCACTGTTTCTTGATATAATTCTGATGGCCAGATAGATATTGGAAATTCAATTAATTGGGAAGAAGTTAGTAATTTACAAGTTAGATTCAATTTTGAGTATTCCACCATGTTTTGATGTCTAAAAGTCATATTAAATTGATATTTTGATTAAGAAGAATAACAAGAGAAATGTGTTCAACCAAAAGCAATGTTGTTCTGGCCACCCTTTATATCGGCTTAGCTCACATGTAGAGATGAAACCATTACTTGATTCTCTCAAGGCTCTCATTTTGGCATGATGGATTTGCAGAATCTATAGGTACCAATTTATATATGATGTTTCGAAAATTATCTTACTTGAGTACCCCATTTCCTAAGATGAACATGGGAGAAACAATATATTAAAATAAATGAACGTATAGACAAGGAAAAAAATGAAATTTTACAGCAATATGACTTTTAATCTAGTAACCAGAAATGGTTATATTGACATGTACTAGGGCCTGCTTTAGTCAATCTGTGAAACAAAGTTAGGTAAAGCGTGAAATAGAAAAACTTCGCTATGTTCTTTTATTGATTGTTGCTATTTTCTATTAGTTTTCTTAACATGATACAACATGTAATATGAGCTTCTGATGATAAATGTGACCAATTGGAGTAAAAATATTTTCTTGCTTGTTAATATCAAAATAGTGAGGAGGGACAATCTTACCCGATCCAACTTGAAGGGTGAAAGTGTAATAAATAACACAAAATAGTCCCATAAGAAGCACGAGCACCTCGCGCGGGACCAATGTAACGCGTATGAAGACCATGTACTCAACGAACTCTCGATTTGAGTCCACGATGAGAATTTTCAAAAATTTAGACTTGGGATTTAAAACATTCCGTCAAAGGGTGAAAACGTAAAACAATTATAAAATGATTTCGTAAGAGGCACGAGCACCTCGAACGGGATCAATGTAACAAGTACAAACCAACTACTTAGTCACTGGACTCCCCATTTGAGTATACAACAAGAATTTGCAAATAGTTAGACTTACACATAAAAATATGCCATGAAAGGGTGAAAACATAAAACAGCCTCAAAACGGTCCTGTCAAAGGCACAACCGTCGCACACGGAACTAATGTAAGTCGTAGGTACTGATCGCATAGTCACGGGACTCCCGATTTGAGCATACGATGAGAATTTTTAAACAGATAGACTTATTCTTAAAAACATGCCGTCAAAGGGTGAAAATATAAAATAACCACAAAACGGTCATGTAAGAGGCATGAGCACCTCGCACGGGACCAATGTAACTCGTACGAACTGACCGCGTAGTCACCAGACTCTCGATTTGAGTATACGACTAGAATTTGCAAAAATTTAGACTTAGGCTTTAAAACATTCCGTCAAAGGTTGAAATCTTCAAACAATCGCAAAATGGTCGTGTAAGGGGCACTAGCACCTCGCATGGGAAAATTGTAAATCATATGAACGGATTGCGTAGCCCCCGGACTCCCTGTTTGAGTATACGATGAGAATTTACAAATGGTTAGATGTAGGCTTAAAAACATGACGTCAAAGGGTGAAAATGTAAAATATCCATAAAACAGTCCCGTAAGAGGCACTTGAACCACGCACGGGATCAATATAAGTCGTAAGAACTAACCAGATAGTCATGGGACTCCTGAGTTGAGTATACGATGAGAATTTGTAAATGGTTACACTGAAGATTAAAAACATTCCATCAAAGGATAGAAATGTAAACTGGACACAAAACGGTCCTGTAAGATGCATGAGCACATCGTACGGGACCTATGTAATTCATATGAACAAATCGCCTAGTTAATGGAGTCCCAGTTTGAGTATACGAAGTGAATTTGTATAATAGTTAAACTTGGGCTTAAAAGCATGAAAACGTAAAACAACCTCAAAATGGTCCCGTAAAAGGCTCGAGAAACTTGCACGGGACCAATGTAGCTCATATGAATGACCGCCTAGTCATTAGACTGTCGGTTTGAGTATACTATGAGAATTTGCAAAAAAAATAGACTTAAGCTTTAAAACATGCTGTCAAAGGGTGAAAACATGAAACGTCCACAAAATAGTCCTGTAAGTGGCACGTTCACCTTGAACGAGACCAATGTAACTCGTACAAATTGAGCACATAGTCTGACTCCCCATTTGAGCATATATTGAGAATTTGCAAACGGTTAGACTTAAGGTTAAAAACATGACGGTAAAGTGTGGAAATGTAAAACATCCACAAAACAGTCCCATAAGAGGCACGAGCACCTTACACGGGACCAATGTAAATCGTACGTACCGACCACGTAGTCATTGAACTCCCTGTTTGAGTATACAATGAGAATTTTTAAACGGATAGACCGAGGCTTAAAAACATGTCGTCAAAGGGTGCAAACATAAAAATGCCCAAAAACGGTCCGGTAAGAGGCACGAGCACCTCTCATGCTAATAATGTAACTCATAGGAACCGATCAAGTAGTCACGAGAATCCCAGTTTGAGTATATGACTAGAATTTTTAAAATGTTAGACTTAGGTTTGAATATAAGCCGTGAAAGGGTGAAAATATAAAACAACCCTAAAATGATCTCGTAAGAGGCACAAGAACCTCACACGGGACCCATGTAACTCGTACAAATAGACTACATAGTTATCGAACTACCCGTTTGAGTATAGGACGAGAATTTACAAAAATTTTGACACGGGTTTTAAAACATGTCGTCAAAGGGTAAAAATGTAAAGCATCAACAAAACAGTCCTGTAAGAGGCATGATAACCTCGCACGGGACCAACATAATTCATACGAATCGGCCGCATAGTCATCGAACTCCCTGGTGTTATGTAGTAGTGATAATTTCGAGGGTTCCTTATTGATTTGTTTTTAGACCAAACCTAGTCATGTATCCCATCTTTTAGATGATCTAAAAAGATATACTATGAATTATTGTCTCCTCTTTAATCATGTCAGAAAGTGTGATAACTCAAAATTTGCTAAGGCATATGTCTTTATTATCATTATAGGTATGTAAGAGAGGGGATTTTTTTTTTGTACTGGCCACAATGGCCCAACCATAGTCTACTTGGATAGTCATTATCTCAGCATCAAATGGAAACCTAACTTTTATGTGGAGTCATTACAGTAATTCCCCATTGGAATGCATCTATATTCTTTTGAGTAGGAGGTTAAATTTGGTCGGGACATCGAGTACTTGAAACTCGACATCGCAATTAATAATCACTATTATGAGATTAAGGATGATGGCCCCTAGTACCTCTTGGTGGGTGTTATCATAGGATCTGATGTCTATGGAAGACTCTATAAATTCCAAGGTGGTGTATCCCAGACCAGTAGAACTATGAAGGGGGAATACATTAATGGTGGAGCCATTTTCTACTAGTACTAAGGGTACTATCTTTCTACAATTCTTAGTACTAAAGTGTAATAAAAATTGTTAGTTGTGAAATTTCATGGAAAGGTCTTCATCTGAGAAGTTAATGCGCCACTACATAGTGATTGGGCTGATGGTGACGGGATTTTTTTTCCTAAAGTGAGATAATAAGCGCACGAAAGAAGCTCAGTGCTTTGGAGAGGTGGATAGTTTTTCCCATATAGTGATATTGGTTAATGGTCACCGACGTTGCTCTTGGATTCATTTTTTTTCTTGAGGTGGGGTATGGTGGTTACTGAGGGGGAACTCCCTCTTTATAATTAGGGTTTGGTGGAGTGGAGTGTCGGCCTGGCCTGGTGAGGAAATTTACCTCCTTATTTGGAGTTTGAACCAGTTTTGTTTGAGTTTCTTTTATAATTATTTCTAAGCAAAGCATGAGATTCTCCAAGGAAGCAGGGCTGGAGGTAGGCAGTGTTGGCTTTGGAGACATTACTTGGGTTGAATTCAAGATAGGCATCGGTTTTTAGCTCTTATGATCTCCATCCTGGGTTTTTGAGGGGTCTCGAGTTATGAAGTTGTATATATGTCATACAACTATATATGATTTTAGAATGTGGGACGGTATTTCTACCATCGTGTCCAAGACTTGGTATTATGTCTAATCCGGTGGCCTTAGTGGGGATTATATGGGCATTGAGGATTTTGACCAGATGTCGTTGACCGATGCCATTTTTTAGCATTCCACATCATCTGGGGAGCGGCCATGTGAGGAAGTTTCTCGATGATTTCTATTAGAAGATGAAACATTTTTATCCTTTAGATCCATTTCCTTCATGATGCTCGAGACTTCACAGAAGATGTCTCTGTAGTAGTACTGATACTTGGCATATTCAAGTACCCAGGGTGAGATTCAATAGACAAAACCTAGATAGGGTCAACGCAGATACCATGTAATGCAAGTTGTCAAATTTTCATTGAGCATTATCATAGGAAGTGGTATGGACGAGTTCCATTTCAGCTGTATATGAATACCTCCATGAGCGTGGGGGGTTCTGGTGGAGGACGACTTCAGTTGTTCATCTCATCTTGAAATTCAAATATATTGGTTATGTGGTCCACGTCGAAGTATGCATTCATTTCATTTAGTCTTGTGTCAGTATCACGATGGGACTAGGGATATCCCTAGTACGAATATGTCATAGTCCAGTTGGTGGAAGATAAATTCTAGTTCACTATTGTGATTAGTGGGGTCTTCCTTGAGTAGAAGAACCTTAGATGGGTTTCTCTCTAATTTCATATAGTTCCACATGGTATCTCATATTTTCATGGATAAGTCATTCCATCTAGTAGCCTGGATGCTCTAATAAATTTTGATTTTGCGACATCAAAGTTTCCCTTTTATTATTGAAGAACTGTAGAGGTGGTCCTCTATATGAGAAGTTGGTTCATAGATAGTCTTCGATGTCGACTCTCTTTCTGATATGATAGATCTAATGTTAATTATGCTCTAGCTGATCGAGATTCTATGTCATGGCTTTCTATCCGATCATAAATTTTTTGCTTTGAATATTAGGGGCTTTTAAGGATGTAAGTCCTTGTTTAACCTGAGACCTTTTTTAGGGGAGTAGTCCCACTTTTTAATTTTTTCCAAACTTGGGGGTTGAGGGTGAATTCTAATCTGAGACTCGGCGTGTTTTATGAATTGATAATCCCCTATTCTGCAGTAAGTGTATGGACATGATAAAGGAGGTAATATGGTCGATGATGGGAATAGTCTTAGTGATGACTTTTATAGTGGGCGATAATGTGCATGGAGTGGTGGTTGCATACTTTTGGGTGTACTCCCTCATCCTCAATTTGTGTTCAGTGAGGACTATTCAGGTGGAAGGGTTGGTGTTTATTACAATATAATCTATCAAAGCATTGGTTTCGGGGTTGGGGTGATATGGTAAAGGATTTTTGGTTATATTTGGTTTTGGGCGATGAGGCTCCCGACATTAATAAGGTCATGATTAGCAAACCTTAGGACCCAAAAATTATCAATAATGTTATCGGGTTACTAGTGGAAATCATAATGTTCATCGTCTCCATAGTTCTTGTATGGGAAAGAAGGGGGAAATCAATGGTTGAGAGGCCTCAAGCAGCCATCAATTACAGAGCGACATATACTCGGATGAGAGGAGCTTGCATGCTAGTGAACTATCTAGGGGCGTACTGAACTCTTTGGGATGAGGATATCTTAATAATTTATGTTAAAAGGTCCTTGTTCAAAAGGTGAAGTGGTGACTACCACAGCTCAGGAAGTATTGGTAATTGGGAGCTATGTCGGGTTCGAATTGACCACGAGGGAAGTGATATGGCATGTAGAAGCTCCGCTTGAGTTCTTGTGGGTAGAGAATGAATTTTTATCTTTATGAGGTTATTCAATGGATTGGGTGGTCTTTGCAACCAAACTTTACATGATCTTGGAAACGATATGGTTAAGTGCTTTCAAGTCAACAATTCGGGTAAGATCGACTTCAATCCGTACTTACTTCCAATGATTTCGAGTCACAATTTATATTGAATAATTTTCAAGAGGCGATTGACCATTTGACTGGCTTTCTCTCCCTAATGAGTGAAAAAAGTTCCAACTGTCTCTCCTTCCTTATATTTCATCATCACTAAATCTTTACTGGTGCACCCAACTCCTTGTTGTATTCGTATTGTTTTAGCAATGCACGACATACGTCATCCTAGGTTTTAGTGGTTGCCTCACTTTTCAGTACCATATACTGGGTAAGGGATCCTTCGGACAAAGTGGATGATAACATTATCTCTAAAACACATAGGCCTACATATCATACTTACAGCTAAAAGTGATAGTTGGATAAGTGAGCGATCGGGGAACCTAGTCCTTAAAAGGTTTTGAATAGTGGCATCTTGAATTTTTTAGCAAACGGAACTCAGGATATAGGACATAGTTTTAATGTGAATGTCATCATTCTTTTTTTTCATCTTGGTGATGGATTCTCGAAGGAGGTCCATATCTGACAGGACCTGCGTAATCTCCTCATTTAGAGGTAAGAGTACATCCTCGTCAGATGGCAGAGGGGACAAAATTTTGACTCGCGGGGAGCCTTAGAAGGTGGTGTGTGAGTATTCAGGGTACTTACAGTATGGTTCGAAATATTTATGTGGGTAAATGGTACATAGAAAAGGGGGAACTGACATTAATATAAGGGATAATGTTGGGACTGGCGCGAGTGGATCTTAGGGATCAGATGGTGTTGCCACGGTAGCTACTGCAAGTGGTGCTCCAATGTTGGGGATAAGAAGAGGAATTATCATATTTCAGGTGTAGAAGTGTACTCTTATAGGCAGAGTTGTTCATGGTTTAAGGCCTGGATCTCAGAATGCATGGTTTTCTGGGAGGTGGTGATTTTCTTAAGTTATCTCAGAATTTGACCGATTACGGACAAAACCTAGTCTTCTTAAGTAGTCATGTGACATAGTGGAGATCAAACTTGACGGACGAACGGATTATGAATTCGGGTTTCTAGTGTAAGAACTTAATGTGACCTCTCAATTTATGATAACATTAGTAGAAAAAATTAGGGCTCTTTAGTTCTGGTTTTTATGGACATAAGGGCTGACGGGAGTACGATACATTAGGGAAGAAGGACTTACATATGCAATTACTTTATTTGTTATTAACTTTATGTAGACGATATTTTGTTTTTTAGTTTTTTTTGTAGTATCTTCAAAGGGGAAGAACTTTAATAGAGTCCCACGAGATTCGAGTTAACAAGGGTGAGTTTTATTTGGATAGAATGAGGAATGAGGAAATAATAGACTTTGTTCTAGCGTTTAATCAAAATAAAATATGGGAAGGGGAATCAATTGTAAGGGAAATATGTTTTCGCGATGACTTGCGAATTCATAATGTTGATATTACTCATAATGGGAAAGACATTTAAACTGGGATTTGAGGGGTCTTGGACTAGCCTTCGATGGTTTAACATTTTTGAAGAATTTTTTTAGAGAAATTATCCCGTAAGTATCTTCTCTTTTTGTGCAATATGGTGTGTTACTGGATATTTTTCAATATGTAATGGGGGAATGTTACTTGGTGATTGGTGAATCTCTTTTCATTTACATGGATCACGATATAATGGGATGCTCTGACGGAGAAACCTTTAAGGTAAATGTGAAACCACTTTACTATAGTACTGAAAATCTAGGAGAGCCTATTAGATATACCCTAGTACTAATCAAACTTACAATGTTCCATATCATCGAGACTTTAGGATCAGGATATAAGTTGTTTAATATATTAGATGGGTGGGCGAAAAGAGTGAGGACACTCATTGGAGACTAGACTTTTGGGGAAATGACTTTTCAAAAGTATGCGTTTTTGGGGGGGTTAGTGACTTCTCAAAAGTACGAACCTCTCTTTTTAGGAGAGGTGACTTTTCTGAAGTACAAAAATTTGTTACATGAAGTGAACTTTCCTAAACTACGATCTTCTTTTAACTGATGACTTCTAGGACCCCTCTAGTGTATATGGTTTAAATAATAAGAAAATTAAGACTTCACAGTGCATAATGCAAATAAGTAATCTTTAACTTTTACATATTTTGATGTTTACTTTTTTATAAGGTCCTTCGCGCATACCTATATGATTGGGAAATACAATCATGCACAAAGGGACCTACACACGCTTCTATATCGTGAGGGATTCTAAAATTAAGGTCGTTATACAATTATAAAATCTACATAAAGTAGTCATGTGACAGAGAAATATTAAGCATAGTAAAAATGGTACATATATATAGTTTCGTTCTCTTAATTTTTTCTCAAGGGATTATCCATTATGATGTAGTTTGGAACCCAGATACAATATGCAATATTAATTTACGATGATAGAAAATTGTCCCCAGTAGATTCGCCACTGTGGTGTTACGAGCCCCGAGAGGCTAGTGGTGTTGCATCTTAGGAGAAGGCTTTGCGCATCGACGATGGACACCCAAGGGTGCTTGTCTTTTGGTACGCCGTATCCTCCCGAGTTCTGGTTGTCGACCCAAGGCTTTAGGCCATCGGTGAGATTCCCTTGAAAGATATTTGGCTCCATGTCCAGGTTGAGTCATACACCCTTGGCTCTCGGGCTTAGTCCCCAGTGCATTGGCATTTTCTTGCAATAAGGGGTTCGACTGGTTTTTTGACAGTCACTAAGTCATTTTAAACAAAAATAAACAAAAAATTAAAACTAATCCAAATCAAGTTTTAAATACAGGGTTGTTCCTGAGATTCTTATAGTGTGGGTTTAGGAATGGGGTTACGATTGGGGAATGTATTATTAACCCATATGTTATGTATGCTTGCTTAATTCTATGCCTATTCGTTCTCTTTGCATAAACTTTTTACTTTTTACTTATTTTAGAATTTATTTACATACCTTTTTTTTAGGATACCTTAAATGTAGATATGTGCTTAGGTAGAAAATTATATTTAGTGAGAGGTGTAGAAACATCACTACGAAGGGTGCAGCTACACAAGATTTCTTACACATTTCTTTGTGATTATTTTTGTATAATAGATGGCCATTATTAGGAATGTAGGTATGAGAGAAAACTCGGCTTTGAGATAGTAAGATATCTCGTTCAATGTTCGAGGAGAGATAGAAAAATGAGAAATGAGTTAATCTTTGTTATAATTATCATATACTTGTTTGCATTTAGAGCATTTATATGTGCAAATTTATGGGACCATGTCTTATGATAGTTTGATATCTCATTTGATGTAATGTAGGTATGATGCTTCAATGTTTAGTAATTGGCAAGAGTTCATTTGAGTGATTTTATATATTAATCCACCTAAAGATAGTTTAATATCTTGTTTCCAGTATATATGTGATAATGATTGAGATACGTGAATCTTTGTTGGATGAGTGAGAAGTGTGAGTTTGAGAATTTGTAGGGATGCATTTAGGAGATACCGCCTTAAGATAGTTTTATATCTCGTTTGAGTTGTTTTAGAGCTAAAAGACAAAAGTTTAAGATATGGGTCCATCTCAGAAGAGATAATATATCAAGAGACGTACTATTGAGGATATATCTCACGAGAAGGACTCGATATTTCCATGCATTCTTGTATGGGCATGATATCAAAGCCATGTAGTTCAGTTCTATACTTGATGGGTATGCATTTAAGCGATGGAATATATTGAGTATTATTACACGGTAACTTGGTTTGATACATGATTTTGGTATATGTAAGGTATTATATTCAAAAGATAGGGGATATCAGTGGGGATAACATGTCGAGAGACATTTTGTCGAGGCTTGATGTCACAAGAAGGACTCGGTATTGTGCCTACGTACTCATGTGTCCATGAGATCAAATCCTATATAGTTCAGTTATATACTCGACGAATAATAATTTCACCATACTTAATCATAATTTCACGATGAAATAATTTTACATCTCATTTATTGATATGGATATGTAAAGTATTAGATTTAAGATATGGTGGCATCTCAGCGGGGACAACATGTTGCGAGACATATTATAGAGGATCGAGCTCACAAGAAGGACTCAGTATTATGTTTATGTACTCGTGTGTCCATGAGACCAAAGTCTACATAGTTAGGTTGTTCACCTGCTTCAAGGTGGTGTGTGTGCAAGTGTACAACTTGGATTAGGAGAAATAGGTAAGGTGTATGGAATCATAAAGGGAGTTCACCCAAAGATTTCTAATATTAGCACATAAACTTATAATAGTCAAGTTATTACTATTACTAATGT
The DNA here is from genome assembly GCA_949130495.1 of Sambucus nigra. Taxonomy (NCBI): domain Eukaryota; kingdom Viridiplantae; phylum Streptophyta; class Magnoliopsida; order Dipsacales; family Adoxaceae; genus Sambucus; species Sambucus nigra. The sequence goes on along the minus strand of OX422211.1, from coordinate 393,280,535 downwards.
GTTGTCCTTTAGACTATTTTGGGGGTGTAGAATTGGGAGGATTTGGGCTATCAAGTGGGGAGGGTGTATTAATGATGTCTAGTTCTATTGTTGACAAGTAGAGTAGAACACCACATCTTGGTATTGGGGGTGGAAGGGGAGAAAAAAAGGGTTTGGACTGGGTATGTATACATTCATAATTAATAATATCTCGTGGGACAAATTACAAGGCTTGGGCATGAGTTTATATCGGTATGATACCTACATACTCAAAGGGACTTCAGATCAAATTCAAAGTATTTCCAACAAATGGGACATATTTATGAGCATAGGCTACGGGATATTAGGTATACAATGTACAACATTAAGTTATTTAGGGAGCCTAGTCATTAATATATCATTTTCATTATGTTGGATTGATATCTTTATCTATTAAAATAATGTATAATAAGAGGACAAAATTTGGTAAGTATTAGATATTAAAATACATATTTAGGGTGCCACCACATGGGCATGATTTATTCGTTTATAGAAGTGGGGGGAGTAGTTGGATTTTAGGCTTTGGCTTATTACAAACTTTTAGGATGATTCGGCTCACGGACACTTTCCCCATAATTTTCGCTGTGGCTTTTAATTAGCAACATTTTAACATATGCGCGCGTCAAGTCAATCAATAGAGGTATTGGATTACAAACTAGGCTTTTGAAATATAAACTTTGTAAACTGCATACCTGGACCCTTAAATAGGGGAAGGGATAAAAGAGGTAAATATATGTACAATTTATTGCAGTATGTATGTGGGGTATTTCCCCAAAATTTGGGTAGAGCTTCTTACCTTCACGACAAAAGTCGACTTTTTATGGGGGGAATTGTCCCCTTTTCATGGTTTTTTCAATCGGGCAGATCATCATCTTGAATTCTTGAATTGTGCATTTTTTCTATCTGCAGTTAGGCAGAGCTTCAACTAGAATTCTTTGGTTTTTGGATATTTTTGTGGAGATTTGACTCTATTTTTTACTCGAACATGAGTTTGTGGAAGTAAGAGATTTACTTTTGAGAGGAAAATGACTTTGCTGAAGTATGAGCTTATTCGAGACTATCTGAATGAGATCATGTATCAGGGATGATCGAGGGAGGAAAAAGTTTAAAAGTATGACCATTGTCGGGTTTTGGGGCTCTTGGTGATTTTGGAAGGGATTAAAATGAGAGGCATGCCTGTATTTCTAGGGAACTTAGAGATTTATGCCATTGGACAGAAGGACGAGATACGTTCTTTTCAATTAAGGTTTCAGATTTATGGTCAAGATAATATACTTCGACACAACTTATATTGATCGATACAAGGGACTCGAGTTCTTTAGCCGATCGACAGAATGTTTTGACAATATTGTGACTTTTTAGGTTTACTTTTATTTTCAAATTACATCTTTAGTCTTATTTGGTGTCCTTTTTAGTTGGTTTTTCTCTGGGACTTAGGTGGGGTTATGTTTAGGGTCCGTAATTGGGCGAGGTTGGGTTTAGGGTGCCTAGGGGATTTTTTACCTTCGATAACTCGGGAGAGATGAGTTTTAAGGAATTTTGTTGGATGGGACAGAATGAGACACACACTGATTGTAGATCGGGGTCCAGAACTCTAGATGAGAATTCGAATGCCAAGAATTTGCAGATAGTCTTACATAAATTATGTCACCATCATATATATAGTTTCATAGGTAGTGATCTCAGTGGACCCAAGTAAGGTATAGGTATTAATGGAGAATGGACAACCAACAACACCCACGGAGGTCCATAGTTTTCTAGGTTTCGCAGGCTAGTATTGTTGGTTTATTTAGAGGTTCTAAAAGATATATGGAACTTTGAAAAAGTTGGAAAAGAAGGGGGTGACATTCATTTAGGATGAATTTTTCCAACAGAATTTCGATCAGTTTAAGGTCAAGTTGATTTCATCAATAGTGACCACTTTACCTCGTGGTGGGGTGGAGTACATGGTATATACCAATGTATCAGAACAAGGAATTGGAGATGAATTGATGCAGAAAGGATGCTGATAGATTATGCTTCATGAAAACTTAAGACTCACGAGGGTAATGACTCCACCGTGATTTTAATTTGGCTACAATAGTGCTCTTCATATTTGGTGACATTATATGCTAAGATAGATATTCCATATGTTCATGGATCGTAAGAGCTTGTGGTACTTGTTCACCCAGAGGGATTTGAATATGAGGCAATATCGATGGATTGATTTTGTGAAAGATTATTATTTTGAAATACTATATCACCGAATCAAGGCAAACATAGTGGCATACGTCTTAATCCACTAATCGATAGTTCTACTTTCGGATATTTAAAAGTCATAGTGGGGTTCTCTTTGCACTGGGGAGGAGTTATATCATGCCTTCATTAAAATTATTACCATCACACTTGAGCTCAATATTCGGGTTATGTGGGAACGTGCGGGGATTAATCTTGTCAAGAGAAGGTCTGAAAATTATTTGTTGAGGGAGAAGATTCATACTTGATTGCATATGATGGGTTTTTGAATTTCTATAGTAAATGAGTGGTTCACGAGGATAAGGATTTATGAAAGCTAGTACTGATTGAGGTGCACGGGTCATATTTTGAGGTACATCCCGGTGAAGATATGATGTGCCAGGATTTGAGGCTCCAATATTAGTGGACATACATGAAGAATGACATTGAAGTGTTTGTGTCCAAACGTGATACTTGATAGACATTAAGGTTAGAACACCAGAGACTAATATGTGTTATATAACTTCTTAAGATTTCGATGGGGAAATGGGATAACATTTCCATTGACTTCATTGCAAGGTTTCTTATGTCATAAAGGGGACACGATCCCATCTAGGTTATTATGGACCATTGGACTGAAGTGGCACACGTATTATTGGTTTGGATGGACTTTACTTTGGAGCAGTATGCAAAAATCTTATCCTGTAGAAATTTTAAAATTACATGGTGTATCACATAACATTATCTCAAATAAGAACAATACATTTGTGTCCCACTTTTGAAGGAGTTTCCATAAGGCATTCAACATAGAATTGATATTGATTACTTCGTTTCACCCACATATGAATGGACGGACGGAGAGGGTGAACTAGGTATTAGAGGACACATTACGAATATGAATTTTGGACATCAAGGGAAGTTGGGAGAAGTACTTACTATTAATGGAGTTTACTTACAACAATAATTATTAGTTTACTACCGGAATGGTTCGATTTGAGGCTTTTTTGGGGAGGTGTTGTCAGTCACACACTTCTTGGTTGGAGTTTGGAGTGAACAAGATTTTTAGTTTCGAGTTTTTATGACACCTCAGAGAACGTGGAGTTGATAAGAGAGAATATTAGAATACCCAAATTTGTAATAAGAGTCATGGAAATACAGAGTGGAGTCACCTAACGACTGTTATAGAAGGTCGGGATTTACTTAGAGTGTCTCCCATGAATGGATTGATGCTTTTTGAGAATAAGGGGAAGTTGGCTACCTAGTATGTTTGGCCCTTCACCATCATTGATCATGTTAAATCAGCTTCATATAGTGTATCCTTACCGAATCATTTGTTGTAGGCACACTCTATAATTAATATGTCGATATTACAAAGGTTACTTACAGATAATTTATCATATGATCACATTGATCTCAGTGAGATAGAGATTTATCCTGATGTGAGTCATGATGAGAAGACAATTTCTATCTTGGATCATAAAGAGAAAACACTTCATTCCAAGGTGATTCCTAATGCGTGTCTAGTGGGGGCATCACAACGAGGATGAGTCGACGTGAGAGAGGGAGGATGGAAATGAAATAAAAGTATCTTAAACTGTTCTTACGTAAGCATCGAATTTCGTGGACAAAATTCCTTTATTATGGTTAACACTATAATACACTGTATATTTTTTATATATTTACTGTTTAATAATTATGCGAATAAATTTATAAGTTGCAATTAATCATTACTTGAGTGAATTTTTATAAAAATGCATATTTAGATAATGATTAAATTTTTATGTTATATAATTCATTTGTACCACGAGTTATAATTAATTAATCACTCTAATTAATTAATTAAGTTGGACTATATGCATAAAATAAGTAAATGTATATCTTATTTTATGTTGTGAGGTATTACAATGATTTATGAGTTAATACCATTTGGAGGGGAACCTAGAGTGATAAAAAATATTGAATATGTGTTTCTATTATTTTTAGTTGGGACCAAATGGTTAATATACCCTTCGGCTAAGTTTGGGATATTTTGTATAGTATTTTGGGCTCATTTGGGGCCTACAAAAGGCCTAATATAGACCTGTAGATTTAAGGATCAGTTGGGAGTGTTAGTCCTCATTAATGGTATACTTTACACCATAGAAATAAACCCTAGATGTCGTCAAGCTTTACGAGAGTTAAGGAGTGTTTTCAGGGAGGAAGAAGAAGGATCAAACGCCTATAGATTTAACGTTCGTACACTCGAGCTGTAAAAGATCTTTTTTTTATCATATATAATATATAATATATAATTTGTTTTTAGTTTCATGTTACATATCTTATTTATTGATTTAGACGTAAGTTTAGGATTGAAATATGATATTTTCATCATATTTTGTTAATGGGTTAATTAGGATTAAGGTTGGATTAATTTGATTTGAAAGACGTAAACTTTTGAGGAGAATAATTCAATTGAATTGTTTTGGATTATGATTATATTCCTAGAACTCAGTTTTAGGTTTGATTTCCGTATGTCAATTGAATCCTCAGGTTAACTTTTGGTTTCGATTGATATTATGCGTTAATTTTGACTTCAACATGTAAGAAATAGAACTTGGTTTGATTTTGATAATTTCATAATTGAACTCTTTTTCATGTTTGATTGATTCTAAACCATGCAAAATGGATTAGGCTCATATATATATGAGCGTTTTCGTTGAATTTTGACTTTTGAGGGTTTTTTTGAAGCTTTATCTCAGAATCCATGGAGTTGGGTAAGCAAAAATCAATTTTTTAAGAAAGATGCCACTAAGGCAGGGGATCGGCCCAAGCTTGCCATGGGACCCTTTAAAATTATATATATATATATATATATGTATATATATATATATACTAGCGGATGCCCGTGCCCGAGGGCACGGTGATAAATGTGTCCCCGTGATAAAACCCAGCCCATAATAACCCGTCATTTTTTAGAAAAAAAAAACTTTAAAAAAAAAATATTTAAAAAAATAATTATTTTTTTAAATATTTTAATAAAAAAATAAAAAAATAATAATGTATGTATGTATGTATGCATGCATACATGCATGTGTATGCATGCAAGCATGCAACACATAAAATGTCATGCATGTTTATCATGCATGTCTTATCATACATGAGTTACTATTCATAACACCATTGTCCCATATTATATAGATATGTATATATATATATATATGTATGTATATATATATTTTACTCAACATCACTAATGTTTTACGACACCATTTTATTGTTGTCTTATAGTCATGTTTGGGTCACAATGGTGCATTGTACCATCGGCACCTTATATGTTTTTAACCATAACCATCCCCATGTTGTAACGTGCACATGCTTAAGACACCATTTTAACTTTGATCTGGCGTTATTTTATCTGTATAGAGAGTAAAATTTTATTATCGAGAAAAGCACTCGTGCTTACCATACTTTTGTGTATGATACTACTTAAGTCCACTTCTACGATAAATTTATAAGTCAAAATTTACTAGTGTTTTTACTCAACCGCCTATACATAGATCATGTCTGTATATATGGCACTAAATGTGCACACCTTTAACTACTTATTCATCCATTCATCTGTATTCACAATATTTTACCAGTCTTTGGTACCAACAATCCTTTTAATTAATTGCACTCGTGACCAATCATTCATAGTAACGTTGTTACCAAAATGAAAAAAAATAATGTAAAATAAATCTAGTGTTATATTTTTTTTTTCAAATTCAAAAGTTGTCTTGTTATACATAAGCCGTGTGTGTGACTGAAAATGTGTTATTTATTCATGCACAAATTATTTCTTTAAGAACGATAGGTATACTAAGGAAGCTAATCATATTGAGATGAAATAACTATCAGTGAAATAAGAGGTCCAGAAGCAAAGAGTGTCAATTGATCACATTAGTACAAGTGATAACATAGTAGATCATCTTACGAACGGACTACCTCCAAAGACCTTTATGGAACATGTCAAAGAGATGGGTCTCGATTAGTTAGATTATGATTGCTATTTGGCTCAGTTGTTTGACACTACTTGAATTCAATAAAAGTGTTTCTGATTTCTATTATTTCTATCTTTTATGAATGCATGCATATGATTATAAATTGTTGTGGACATAAATAGTCCTTATTCAAAAGGATATTATGAGGCCATTATGATACCCAATATTAAAGGCTTATTTGAATGAATCATTGGTGTTGTGGTACATGGAATGAACTATGCTCTTGAATAGCATGGAACCGCCATGACTCTCATCCATGAATCATTTGATTTAGGAAACTATATTTATCAATGATTATGCACTTTATGATACCTAATCTAATTATAAGGATTATTAAGACCAAGTGGGAGACTGTTGGAAATTAATAATAAGTGTCAAAATTAATTATTTAATTTTAATTATATTAAAATCTGAATATATGAATTTCCCAATTATGAGGTCTTGATGAATATCTAATAATTAATTAGGAATGTGATAAATACAAAAATTATAAGACTGGGTGAATCTTATCCGTTAGTCATATGATGGTTAGTGGCATTAGTGGAAGACTTGAAAAGAGTCCCACCTTGACTAAGATTTTGGCCCTCTTCCCCTTATAAATAGAGTCCTCTACACCATCTAGAGATATCTCATAATACACTATTTCTAAGGAGGGAGAGAAAATCCGAAATTCCCTTAGTTAATATTTTCTCATCAAATTTCTGGCCACACACAAAGGCAATTCTAGTCTGTTTTGCAAATGATTCAAGGAAGAAACCAATTGGATTATTCTAGTCAATTCATGGACAAATGTTAGTTTTAATCATAGTTATAAAGAACTTATGATTTTGTGCTTGCATGAAGATTAAACATCCTGAATTCATGAAAAAACTGTTTTAAACATGATGTAACATTATGGTTTATATCCGGTTTTATGATTAACAAAATAGTCTTGATTAATAGAGTTGAGTTAGCAAATGTGATCATCTCTTTGACTTTATAAAAGGAAGTTGGTCCTGTATATACCTTAGATTTGGTTATTAAAGGCATATTTTGATGACTCTGTGGTCATGAACAGATGACCACAAGTCGGTTCAATGTCAATGGTGGGAGTTTTGGATATGTAGCGGGGAAAGACATATCAGTTCTCCTTTTTTTGGAATGTTTAGCTTGTTTCTTATTTTCTTTCTGATATTCCATCTCGATATCATCCCTATCTGTAAGGATGATAACCATATTCTTTGCACTAGCTACGATGTGAGAGACCTGATTCGTTTGGCCACCATATTTTTCTTATTGGCCCTAACACCCACTAAATCAACCGTTCTCCTGGGACGGTTGGTTATTTCTTCAAGATTGTCTGGAGGAGGGTGAAAGGTGAAATTGTCTAGTTGAAAGTGATCTTCCTCTTCAACCTCTTCCCATATGTGACCAGAAACTACAACCTCCTCATACTAAAAAAAGGGTCAACATCATTAATGGAAGGACCTATTTCGTCAATGTAATCATCATTGTCATTTTATTCTCATTCTTATTCCCTTTCTTATCCTTCATACTCCTCTCAGTCTTCACCAGAGTCGGTGGATACAGCATAAATAGGATAAGTCTCCCTAAGATATATGCCCATTATATCCTTGCATGGAATTAGGGTGGAAGATGGGATAGACTAATTGCCGACAATGGTGTAATATCATACCATTACATCTGGGAAGATTGTGAAATTGTTAGTAAAATTGAAAACAAGTTCATAGACGAGGAATACTGAGATGCTCTCTAATATATCCTGACACTAGTTGGAGTACACCTTCTCCAAACGATTTAAATATCACGCAGATTTCCCTCTAAATCTTGAGGGTTTCTATTATGATGACATTATGAACATAAGACAAGCTGATGAAAAGTAGAATGGAAAATATGATTAAAACTAAAAATAATGGACGACCTACCAAGAAATCCAACCATTGTAGGGACATAGAGAACTATATTGTTCTTGACATATAGGAGACTAGAAAACACAAAAACACCCTTATTTGTATCCTTTTGTGATCTGGCTAGCCAAACATGCAAACTACACGACTTATCCCTAGATTGGAAAAGCTACACATCAGACCAAGGAGAGAGCCTTAAGTTATAACAATGCTTATTTATTATTCAAGCCATGGTTTGTCCCACAAATTTTATTTATGGCAAATTTACCCATAACAATTTGGTAGAAAATACCATTTGGATAAATTGGAAGTATTCCATATAAGTGGAGTAGTTCACCTCATAATGGGTGAAGTGGAAAGAACCCCCCCCCCCCCCCGCGCGCACAATTATGGCACCCTTCATAAAAGCAACTTCATCGTCAATTCTAAAGGAATCCTCATCCTCCATCAAAGTCCTAATAAAAATCATTCTCCGGTATTAAGTACTTTGTACAAAATACTTCAAAGTAATTATATAAAGTAACCTCATACTTTCTCAAGCCCCAAAACATGGCGAGATAGTGTAGTGAAAGATAAAATGAAGAAAAAAAACAAAGATCTTCAGTTAGAAAAATCTATATATGGATGGAAATGGGAGTGAAATAGGGAAGGTATAAGGCTCCTTCAGGACCTTATACCTTATTTCACCGAAGAAAATGGGATGTCAAATGGGTATTCAGCAGAAACCCCTATGTTAGACTCCCCCTTGGCCACGTGCTCACATTACTTTGGGTTCATCACTGGCATCACATAAAACCCAAACTTCGGGGATTGTGCACATCAAAATTGAATGCCACATGGGCAACACATGGAATTTATTTTTCAAGAAAGTGTAATTGATGAAATACCAAGTAAGATATAACTCAGAATCTAGGAATATCATAATACATCAAGAGCGACTAATCCTAAAGTAAAACTATCAACCTAGAGATATGATCAAAGGAGAGGGACCTAGATTTGTAGGAACATTGTACTTATAAATAAGTACAACCTCAATTTATTCGGGGGCATTAATTTCTACTTTTATCATGATGACTTGGACTCTCATCTAGCAACACTACCACTCCAATCATCTTTTTTTTTCCTTCAAGTAATAAATTGTTCTCCCTACCCTCCCGTGAATATAAATGAGATGATTTGCAGAACCATGTGCATATAATCCAATTTAATTATTTAAATTCATATTCTTGGAGATAATTCATAATATTTCATTTATTTTGGGTTCAATATCCCCTATAATAGCCTAAAGAAAGTTAATAATGATATATAAGTGAAGAACAACAACAATTTGAAGAGAAATATCGGACTAAAAAGTATGGTTAACCATTTTGCTTAAAGCAATAAAATTACTAGATGATGATCGCTGGAAACTTGATGTCGTATGAGGCTTTGATAGCCAACCACTGGATAAATATATTACATTTGAAGTTCATTCAGTAACTGAGAGACTATTTAAAGAGGAGAAATATATAATATATTATCACTACACCAAAATAGATATTTCTTAACTAATATAAAATTTAATTTGCATGTTTTATAGCTTTTACTAATTTTGTAATGATTTATGACACTTACAAAGGCTGCAAGAGTCTATAACCGTTTCTACTTGGTTTTTTTAATAAACCCCAATGTTAAACACACGTGTCTTTCCCACAATACTGTAAAAATCAAATTGGTGTGCTTCACTTCGTGCCATACCCTTACCTCACTTCGACATCTTTAATCTATTTAGAAATTTCCAAGGTAACTAATGAGGATGCATTTTTTTAATTCCAACATTCATGAGATCCGAGGTATGATCCCTTATTTTTGTTGCATCTAATATCAACCCATAATTGAGTTTCGATCTTCCTTAATTAAATGAATATTTTGATTCGATTTCTACTTTATTTTGATTTCCAAAATTTATTGTAGATGGTTTATATATGTGAGTTCTATAGTGGAAGAAGAATCTAATGATGAGATTATAGAGAAAGCACATAATGATGAGGCATATATCATTAAAGGACATGTTTTACATTGGAAGAAGAATCAAGCGAGGACGTTGATTTTGTTGTTCTCTATGATGTCTTATCTTACATTTGGTAGCTTCATTTTGATTTTTTTAATGTAAACTGTTTTAATTTAGATTTAAACCATAGATTTAATTGATTAACTTGTTATATAGACCTACATGTACATAGGACGAAAATATAATGTGTTTTAAATGAAGTGACTACAAATGTTTAAGGTCTTTTTTATGTTATGCGAAGTTTCAAAGGCATAACATGTGTTTTCTTCGATTCATAATAGGATATGTTTATTCTCTACATGGTTTACTAAGGTATGGAAATAAAATAATATTATCCAAGCAATATTTTTTAGGCACCATCGACCTTCCACATAGAAATGCACAAGCTTTTGTGGCATTTAGGATCAATTGATTTTTTTGTGGCTAGTTTTTGGCACATGTTGAATAAACACCTGGACTATTTTTTAGTCTAATAAGTCGTAAGTTTTACTTCCCTCTATTGAAGAATATTTTTAGTTATCGTTGTTCTAAATTCACTCAGTGTCGATTTCATAGCAGATTGTACGTATGTTTCTCATTATCAACTCTCTCTTTCTCATTGTTCTATGTATATGTTACATTTATACAAAATATGTCGCTATAGAGGGTAAAAAGAGATTTGGGATTTGGTTGTTAATACTGATTTTGAGTACTTCTCGTTTAGTTTAGGTAGTGGGTTTACTTGATTTGAAGTGGAAAGGTTAAATCACTGATACTAATTTTAATGGCTTCTCATCAAGTATGTTTTTCAGATCAGATTTTGTATGGAAATTATGATATATCCTATTCAATGGAGAATAAGATCACACTAACATAGTGGAATAGTTTGAATTGAGAAAAAGAGCACACTAACAAATTTTAAGCTTGAAAGGTTGTGGTAAATAATTTAATAAGACAGGTCCTTCATCTTTTATAGGAATATGTATTCATTTATCTCCTCTTCTACTTTTTTTCTTGGATATCGAATCTCATTTATTATTAGGGTTTCATATGCTCTTTTATTTCAATGTGTTATATTAATTATGTTTTTTTATCTACTGTAACACCCCGTACTTTCATGGCTTTTAAATTTAAGGATTTATTAAATTTAATTGAGATAAATTAATTTTATTTTAATCCGAAATGTTGTTTTAAATATTTACTAGCGTGAAAAGAGTTAGTAATTATTGGGAATATATTATTTGTTGCATATTACTGGATGAGTATAGTAATATATGAGATTTATTTTTATAATATTGTCACGTGTGAATAAAATGACAATTGTGGAAATTTAAGTCGGGACGCGCCTGTGTCGTGTCGGGACTAAATGTGGATTAATAAAAGTGAATATTTTATAGGTTGTTTGTATGGTCGTTTTGAGTGCGCCAACGCGTCCAGAAGGGTTGAGATAGTCAGAAAGTATACCCGGGGGTTTGATTTGGGTCTCGGGGCGTTTTTAGGCCTAATTAGTACCCCGGGAGGGCATTTTAGTCATTTTGTATTTTTGGGTAATTAAACCCACGAAAATTAAAGGGGGTTATATCAGATGTTTAGGTTAGCTCCTAGGGTTAGATAACTCAAAACACTAGAACGGCCACTGGAGAGGAGAGGAGAGAGCTCTCAAGGCATTCCAACGCTCAAAACTCAACCGTTTGCACCGCCGCCACCGCCAACGCGTAGATCGCGAGACGGGGAATGCAACAACACCAAATTCAACACCAAACCAGATTTTTGAAAATCCCAGGCAAGTGTTTATCTTGCTTATTTCGTTGATGCATCATCCATATTAGTTTAGGAGTTATTAGGATGATATTTATGGAAGAAAAACCCAATTTGAGATGGAAAATTTTCATGTAGTGATGATTTATATGATATTCTGGAAACCCTTGTCATGTAAAGGATTAAGAGTTTGATTAAGAAAAGAGTTTTAATCAGATACAAACACTAAAAAAATTATTTCGGATGATCGGACCATTGGAATCGCTTGAAAGTTTAGTATATTGTAACGAACGGCGAGACATGACTGCTGACAAAAATTCAGCTTGATCAGACTGTCGGATTTCTAAAACTATTATTTTTACTAGAAAGTTTTATGTTTTGAGGACTCTTAGATAGTTTTATATTTTGAGGACTCTTTTAAGTAATAAAAAAATTCAATTTAAACTCCATTTTAATTCCGATTTCGAAACCGTTTGAAATTCTCATCTTTGAAAATAAAATTCAAAATCATGTAATGTAAGGCGAAATCTATATTTTTGGGATATTTTGCATAATAGATAATGTAAGTATATATTAAAGGGGAGAGACAAGTAAGAGAGAGTTACATTGGAACATAAATGGATATCTACTGAATTGTACATTTGGAAGAATAGAGTCCATGAGGGTTACGTAGTAAGTTGGAAAAACCCTTCGAATTAAAGTAAGAGACGAACCATTATAAGCGATAACTAAATAATGAGAAATAAGGATAAATGTTATAATTATGGGTTATGAGATGAACATAAATTTGATATGGTAAAAGTAGTATATTTATATGACTATGTTTATGCATATACTATATACATGTGAAAATCATGCCCGCGCTACTTGCTATCCCTGAGGTTTCCGCGCTGGGACGATCTTATCTCGTGTGCCTTATGGGGGATATTGACTCGTACCCTAGAAGATAGGAATCCTAGGTACAGGCTATCGAATCGGTAGTCACGGTCCTAAGAGACGTGAGGATATGTACTGACCTCTTGGACTTGGAAACTATGCTTCGCCTCAATGTTGTTTGTGTATGTATTTATACAGTTCGAGAGTGATTCTGAACTTGTATTCCCTTTAGTACGATTGATATGGGGATTGGATAACAGAGTATGCCCGCACCATAGTTTTTATATGGGGTGCTGTTATCATATATATATTATACGAGTAGTTAATATATATATGAAATTCTGAAATCTGGAACTGCCTACTGTGATTTGATATGTAGGACATGGTTGATGACTCAAATTATAAATAATTGTTTTGAGAAAGTATAATATGACACTGGAAAACTTTATTGATTAATAAAGTTAAAAGGAGAACCTTGGTTACAAATTGAAATCTTACGTTTTAAATACTTGTGTTGTTCAGTTGTAAATCCTGCGAATAACCTAAGACAAGTTAAATCATTGGGGAAAGATAGTGTGATATATGATGAGATAAACCATTGGGAAGGTTAGTGCGATAGGAGTGCACATTAGAAGAGAGGTGAGAATTTCTGAAGAGAGTGTCGCACTAATATGTTGTTGCATTGGCCTGTATCAATTTAAATACTTGCTAAACGAATTTTTAAATCATATACACTATCGGGCTCTGACCCATTTCTATTTCCTTTTCCCTCTTGTATATATATGTATGTATTACAGGTGCCCAGCCACAGGGGCGTCTTACTTAGGATCCTTTGGAAGGAACGTGTTGGAGCTTAGGTGGGAGTTGCAGGCCTGTTGTTTAGACGACTTTATCCATTTGATTCTACTCCTAGTTCAGTTTTATCCAGCAGGGGCATGTGTCGCCCTCTTTCTATTATTTAGTTGGTATTGTCAGAGATTAAAATTTTTACTCTCAGTACCTTTATTTCGGGATTTATTACTGTCAGGATGTTTTCCTTTAGGGTTGTAAATGTTGGGATTTATTATTGATGATTAAATTCGTGTATGTTCAATTCTATTTTTTATTTTTAATGTGTGACTCTTTAGATGTTAATGGTTTAAGGTTTTATAACCGGATTTCATAAAATGAGAATAAGGTTTTAAATGGTTTTGACACTTCGCTTAATTATTTAGGGTGTTTAAATTGGAAAAGTATTTTTACGACAGTGATGCTAAGAATGAACCAACTGTTCACCTTGATTTTAATTTAATAAAGGAGTGATCGCCCGGTATTTAATTAGGCGGGGTGTCACAGGTGGTATCAGAGCATCAGGTTCTAGTGTCCTTAGGATCTCTACGACTTATTCTGCTTTCAGCCTTGCTTTGTTTGTTATAGAGCCCTATGTTTAGGATTGTCGATTCCTTTGACGAGATTTCATTATCCTGCTATAATGTGTATACACTAGTGAATTCTAATTTCGTTCAGATGTGTGAGTCTGCCGAGCGATGACGGATGTCAGAAGAGGACCGTTAAGCGTACATCAGGAGGCAAGGCTCAGTTGAGATTATGAAATATATCCGAGGATGATGACCGTAGTCGAGGTCAGCTCCATTATGGCATGAGAAGCCACGACTAGAAAGGCGACTAAGGTGCACCAAGGATTTTCAAATGATGTTATAGTCAAATGAGGTGCGAGGGTAAACTTACCCAACGTATTACAAAAATGTGTAGAGACTGTTAGTGGGAAATTTTAGAAATGCGAAAATTGTATGTGTTTACCAAAGGATGTAAAGTATCCAAAGGCTTAAATATAGGACGGAGTGTGGCAAACTGAAAGAGAAAATTTAGAGAAAATTTTCTTGGCTTTCGGGACGAAATTATAATGGTTGGAGTCAACCACCAATTTTAGAAGTGGAATGCTATGCCTATAGGATAACCTTAGGTACAGTGTTGACCGTATGTTCCTTCCTCAACTGTTCAGGATGAGAAGCAAACGTGGTTCTGAACTCATCGCAGGAGGGCATGATAGAAGTCCAATTGTGGATATGAATCCTAATCGTTAGCAAATTTTGTATCGAAAGAGGTAGATACTAGTGGAGGAAATGACTCCAAGTGGGAGACCAACTTGTAATAATAGTTGATAATACTCGAGGAGGAAATTCTGATGGACGACCGATTCATAGGTTGACAATGTCATATTTTGTCAATATAGATGATAACGCTTCTTTGTGGGGGAAGTTAAAAGAATCGAAGAATTTAGTCGAGAATAAGACTGAATACAACGATGGTGGTATAGCACCACAAAAGGATGTGGATACACATCAGGAAAACCATTTAAATGCTTCAGATAGTTAAATTCTTACCAAGTGATGGTAAATTCAGTAAGTACTATTATAGATAGTAACATGATCTTTATGGACTAAAAATCTAAGGGAACAACCGGGATGGATAACTGGAATCGAGTCTACTAAAAGCCGAGAGAAGGACAATCCTAACCTAGTTAGTAGGACAGGTGGTAAGTGGATTATGTGTTGAGGTATTTTGTGCGGAGTGAGATCGCTCACGATAATATGTTCCAAAGTGAGAAAAAGGGACAAGAATATGGTGCCTAGTAAAGGACGACGATTAAAAATAATTTTGTTTTGGTTTGGGCAGACGTGTTACGTCCAAAACCCATTTGTGCAATCAAGACGATTGCCATGATGGAAGTATAAGTTGTATCCTTAGAGGATGTGGCGTGTTTATGTGACACGAGCGAGTCACCATATTTTGTTCATTGCTAGATTAGCATGTGAGACGAGTTTAATGCATATCATTATAAATGCTACCATTATGTGAATATTTTTCCTTAGTATAGCGGGATTTTTTTTCTTTGGTGCTATCCGCGGGGGATGAATGAGTATATTAACAGTGTTTTATACTTTATTGAGGTTACTCGTTGTAGTGATGCGATACACGAGTATGATATTATCTTTGTTAAAATGTTATAGAAATGGGTAGTATGATAGTGGGCATTTATTGCAAGGCTATCGGAGTAGTTACATTAGTGCAACACGTTTTGTTTTGGCGAGGCTTTACCTGTAAGAAGGTTGGACTCACACTTATATTATCTATCCTAGAGACTTCGGAGGAGATAGTGGGCTCGAGATATTCGATACCAATGTATGTATAGACTTTGTCAGTATGATTCAGTATGTACCGGGATTTACCATTGAGCGAAAAGACTTGACTCGGTATTATGTTTAGCACTCCGGACTTAGTGATAGGAAGAGTTCAGTGTTATATTTATCCTTAAGAGATGTGGGAGTTAAGAATTATACCCCTAATGTTAGAAAAAGGAAATTTAGAGAATTTCGATCGTATGTATCCGAGGTTTATAGAATGTAATTACCATCAACCAATACGGGACGATAGTGAAATTGGTGAAACGTTCTTTGTTACACATAATTACGGGAGAAATTGTAACTTTTCTGTCAAAGGACGGAATAAAGGGGTATATACTATGGACGGAGGACCTAACGGATTTCGATAACCGACAATGCTAGGTAGTAGTGTATCGGGGGGGGTTCCTTGTTTGGATTTCGCTTTGCGAGACATCCCACGCATGAAACTTAGCGTAAGGTTGGAAATAGGGAGACGTTTGGTCACTATTCCATGAGTTCGGTACCCTGGTCGAAATGGGATCGGGTAATTATGTATGTAAGTTGGAAGTTGAATTTCTTTTTAAGGTCATTGGAGCCGGATTTTTGTGGTAGGAAAGCATTGAAAGTTACCCCACGAGTTAAGGGTGGAACGATGATAAGGAGAATTTAAGAATTTTGATTCCTAGGGTGATTGAGAGTACCCAAATGTCGTAACCGCGTTCAAAACACGAGGCGAATAAAGAGTTATAATGATTTTTAGCATGGATTATCTGGAAAGAACTTTATATTATACAAAAGAGATGACCTGTAATTATTTTCATGAATAGAGCGTTAGTGATTTATTTTGGTTGTTGTACCTATTTGGGAAAATTGTTATACTTATCTGAGGAAGGTTGAGGATTATTATTCCTCTTTTATTGTCATGGAATTTGAATGCCCTATTCCTTCTATTCCGTTGAATTTAGTTAGTCCTATAGATGAGTAGCACGCCGTTCGCTCTCCCAGGGCGGTCGGAGTGTTGCAAAAATGTGGGCATCTTGGTTAACTAGAGTTAAAATAGTCCGAGTCGAAGGGACGTGGTAATAGACGTGTGAAATATACGTTTGTGGGACTAGTATAACGAAGTGGAAGTGATAGAGTGGATTAAACGTCACATGAGGGGCGATAATCCATACATAAGTGTGCAATTAGAATAGCACGCCCTAACTTGATTGGAAGGATGTGGGAAGCCATTCAAGAATTGGTATTCCTTGAATAAAGTAGAATTTAATTGTTATGAAGCACACCCGGAGCGGAGTTGTTATTAATCAAGTGTGAGAGCGACTTGCTCATACAAAGAGTAATGATGTTAGTATAGTATAAGAGATCCAGAAGTGCGCTTCGTGGAGAGAAGAGCACGGGTCGGAACTTTCGGCATGCTCCAAGGAAGGAAGGGGAGTATTACGTGTCACTTAATGTGAGACATTTCAAGGGAAGAATCGATGTTTAGCGAGACGTAGTGAGTAGTCTCTACATGCACTGCCCATAGGTAAGTGTAATACCCCATACTTTTATGGATATTTATTTATGGGATTAATTAAATTAAATATGAATTAATTGAGAATTAATCCGGATATAATACTAACGAGATGTGAGTTGGTATTTGATTATAAGGTGTATATATGGAAATATATGAATATTGGAAATATGGAAATTGTCGCAAATTGAAATACGACAATTTGGGAAATTTTGTTGGGATGCGTGTGACAGTCGCGTCAGAAATGTAATTCTTTAAATTAAAAAGTGAATTTTACTTTTATCATCCGTATGGTCATTTTGAGTGCGCCAATTCGTCCGGAAGGGTCGAAATAGTCAGAAAACACTAGCCGGGGGTTTAGTTTGGGTCCCAGGGCATTTTTAGGCCATACCGGCAACCCAAAAAGGGTAGTTTGGTAATTTTGGAACTTTGGGAATTAAAATCCACGAAAATTAGAGTTAAAAATCTGATTTAGTCTTAACCCACTAACCCATTTTCAACCCCATTCTAAATAGTGGGCTACGGGAGAAGTTAAGAAAATATTAAACTTGCCAAAAACCAACCCCCACCTCCATTGTCATCTTGTGAAGAACTTGTAGAGAGAGAGAGAGAGGAGAATTCTGCAGAGAGAGAGAGAGGAATTCAACCATCTTCAACCAACAACAAATCTGAAGAACGATTAAGGCAAGTGGTTTAATTACAATTGATTCAATGGCATGTTTTCCATGTTTAGGGTAATTATAGATTTTGTCTTGGAAGATTGATATGAACCCATGAATTTGAGGATTAAAACTATAAACCATGTTAGGAATTGCATGTAGACATATTCTGGACGAATTATGAATTCAAAATACAACCCTTGATGATCTAAAAATGGATTTAAGAAGAGATTTTTACTGTTCTTGAAAGAAATAGAAAACTAGGGTTCTTGATGATGTTTTGATCCAAATAAAGCCCTTGGTTGATGAATTATTGGTTTTAGAACGTTAACAATGTTGTAGGATGGTTGTATGATGATATTATAACGTTAGATTAGAGTTTCATGTACTATAATGGAGTTTTAGAATGATTTGAGGACTGAAAAACGAAGCAGTCCGTAGCCTACCTGGTGCGATCGATCGATCGACATTCATCAGTCGATCGATCGACCACCATCGATCGATCGAGGTTCAAGGTCGATCGATCGACTTTCCCAGAATGAGTAAAATTTTCCCTAGTTAAATTTTAATGATGTTAACCCTTAGAAAATTATCCTTGGAGACTTTATGAATATCCTTAAATGTAAGGAAGACCAATAGGTATGGTTATAAAAATTTGGACCTTAATTAGAATTCAATTTGAGGAATTATTCTAAATCTAATGAAATTCAATGTGTGAGATAATATTAGGGTTAAAAGAGTAAATTTGAATAATTTGATGAAACGAGGTTTGGGGCAGAAGTAAGGACCTTAAGAATAATGATATTATATGTGGGAATAATAGGAAACTTAATAACCCCTTTGATATAGGTTTTAAGTATAAGAAACTATGACGTGAGACGTGTCGACAGTCTACATTATATATTATCGAAAGACTTAAAATATATAAAATTGGAATAATGGTATAAGGATGTAGAGTATACCTTTATTAATATTGAGATATCTAAGATGTGTGAATGCTTAGTATATGATTTTATGTGTATGACATACCTACCATACTTGCTATCACGGGAGGTTTACGTTCGCTTAAGGCCATCTAATCCTTGTGTGCCCGGATTTAGATTGGTAGCTTAAGAACATAATACTAGAATGACTTATTTGTGAGTTAATAAGTCAGCTGACTATGGAGCGTAGGTATGTACGTGACCCATGGGTATGTTGAATTATGTTCGCCTCCATTTTTGTGTGTTGTGCTTATCCCAACAATTCCTGAGAGATTCGGAATTTGTAATCCTTATGTACGTGATGTACCGGGATGGATAGAAGAGTATGTGTGCACCGCAGCTTAGCCTCGAGGTGCTTGTATTGTATATTTATGATGTGAATAATATACGATTAAATGAAAAGGAATTTGTTATGTTTAATTGTGAGTATGGTTATTGTAACGTTATGAAAAGATAAAAGGGGGACATATACCAATAAATGGTTTTGTTAATAATTGGGAATCCGAGAATTAAAGTAGAACTCTCTATTTAATTGTTAAGGTTGGAAATAAAAGCGTGAACCGAGTAGAAATGTTAGAAAATCTTTTGAACTAGATAGATATGAGAAACACATGAATGGGTACAGGAACGTTAGGAGTGCACAGTTAGACGAGAGGTGAGTATTTCATGTGAGAGCACGTCCTAACATGTATTTTGCATTCATTGTTTTAAATGTTATTAAAGCACTTGCTGTTTTTAAAATACTCTCCACTTTCGGGCTCTGACCCGTTTGCTTTCAAATCTACTTTTTTTGTAAAAACCTTTTAGGTGCCCATCCACAAGGACACCATGCATAGTATTTCCATTCAGGTGACGAGATGTAGCTGTTGTGGAAGTTACAGGGCCTTGACAGTGGACGCTTCTTTTCTAGTCTTGACTCCATATCCAGTTTCATCATTTCAGGGCATGTCGCCCATTCCTATTAGAGACATTTTATATTTCAGTTATTCAGACTTTGGTTTGTAATTAATTCAGGATTCAGACTTGTTTTATTTATTTCCATATTGGGATTGTTGTGAAGAGTATTTCCTCCAGGCTTATTATTATTTGTTGGTTATTCTATTGCTTCTTTATGGTGAATGGTTATTTTATTCTTTCATAATTCTTTTATTGCATGTTAATAAGATTTAATTTAAAATTTGACAACTTACTTTTTAAATACTAGGTGGTTAGAAATCATAAAAATGTTTTCGACAGTGATGCTATTAACTGAACCAACTTAGCATTTTGTATTAATTTAATAAAGGAGTAGCTATCCGGTATTTAATTAGTCGGGGTGTCACAGGTGGTATCAGAGCATCAGGTTCTAGTGTCCTTTAGGATCTGTACGGCTTATTATGTTTCCACTGAGCTTTCTTTGATGTAGAGCCCTATGCTTAGGATTATTGATATCTTTGGTGAGATTTCGTTCTCCTGCTATGATGCATATGATAGCGAATCGTATTGGAATCAGGTGTGTTCGTGTGCCGAACAATGTAGTACGCCAGGCGAAGACAGTTGGGTAAACAGCAGGAGGCAAATATATATCGAGGTTAATTGAATTATTTAAAGAAGGATGACCGTAGTTGAAGTCACCGATACTATGGCACGGAAGTCCTGGATAATATAGAAGGCTAAGGCGCGACTTGAGACTTCCGGGTACAACTATAGTAGGAATGGGGTCAAATTAGACACATCCAACAAGGTTGGAATGAGAGAGAAGGAGTTAGGTGTAACATTGAAGAAAACCAGCAGTTGCAATACTCGAAATGCGGGGATGGCGTGTGCTAGTCGAACAAACGTAATATATCCGAAGGCTTGGACTTGTGTCGGAGTATGGCCAATCGAGAGTGGAAATTTGAGGAAAAATTTTCTTGTCTCGAGCGGAGATTCAATGGTGAGAAACAAGCAACCCACTTAAAAGTGGAATGTGATGTCGAGAGGGTGTACACATATGGTCTGACCATAAGTTCCTTCATCAGATGTTCAGGTTGAAAGGCGAATGTTATTCTGAACTCACATAAGAGGGCCAAACAGGGGTCAACTTGTGAGGAGAAATTTAATATTGTAGTGAACCCTACACCGGGTGAAGTAGGTGAAACGGATAAGGGGATATAAAGGGGAGAATTTACATAGAAGAATTGCTAGTCCCTCTGGCATAGTTCTGCTTGGACGGTTAAAGCAAATGGTATTGTCGCATAGTGTTAATTTGGAGGTAAAAATCCCCGGGTGGGGAGATGCAAGAATCGAGAACTTTATATATGAAGTAAGACTGGGGAAAACTGGTGTTGGAGACTCACCACAATGGGAAGACCCAATGGAGAACCAGTTAAAATAATTCGAATAGATGAATTATTACCGAGCGATGGTGATTTCAGTAAGAAATGTGGAAATTAGTAGCATGTTCCGTAGGGCCATCAAAGCTAAGGGAACAACAGAGGGGGTCATCAGAGTCGAGACTACAAATGTCCGAGAGAATGGACCACCTTAACAGGATTTGTGAGACAAAAGATAAGTGGAGTATGTGTAGAGGTATTTCTGTGGGGAGTGAAACCCGTGCGTTATAAAAAATTTCCCGATACAAGAGTAGGGATCAAGGTATTGTGCCTGGCAAGGGCAACAGTTAACAAAATATTTGGGTTGGTACGGACATGTGTGGTAAGTCCAGGAACCATTTGAGCAGCCGGGACGATTGATAAGATAGAAGTATGATTTACATCCTCAGATGATGATGCATATTATTTGTGGCATGAATGAGTTGCTACATTTGTCATAATTGTTATTCTCGCTTGAGAGTCGAATTTAGTGAGTATACCAGTAATTTTATTATTTATAAGAACATTTTTCCTGATAGTGTGGGGGTTACTTTTATTGTCATCCGCGGAGGATGAATGTGTATATTGATAGCGGTTGATAATTTATTGAAATTACCCGTTTTAGTGCTGTATTATACGAGTATGATATGATATTATTTATAGTTTTATATATATGACTATACCGATAGTGTGCTGGTATTGCAAGTTTATTGGGATTTCCACCTTGGGGTAGCATGTTTTGTTCTGGCAAGGCCCCATCTGTGAGAGGGTTGGACTCGCAATTGTACTTTTGTATATATAGGTATATATATATATATATATATATATATATGAATATGTTGTGATTTCAAAAAGGTATATGGTCTTGGATATTTAATCCCAATATGCGTAGAAATTAATTTGTTATGAGTCGTATGTAATTACTTTACTAGTCTGCTAAGAGTTAACTGGTGGTTATAAGTAACACTAGAGAGGTCGTAACAAAAAGAGTGCATTGTTTTATCACCCGTTAGAGATTTGGAAGTTTATACTCATAGTTGTGTGTTTGGGGACGGGAATTTGAGGGTCTCAAATGTCTCTCATGTTGTATATGAAATGTGATTTCCATCATTGTAAAGAGAAAAGGGCCTTTCAGAAGGAGTCCTTTGTTTATGTATAATTGCGAACTGAGATGAAACATTGTTGTTAAAAGACGAGGGTGTAGGGGTACATATTATGGACAGGGCTTAACGGATTCCGATGACCAACAATGTTAGGTAGTAGTGTATCGGGGGGGTTTCTTGTTTGGATTTCACTTTGCGAGACACCCCACGCATGAAACTCAGCGT
Source organism: Sambucus nigra (assembly GCA_949130495.1). NCBI lineage: Eukaryota > Viridiplantae > Streptophyta > Magnoliopsida > Dipsacales > Adoxaceae > Sambucus > Sambucus nigra. Next base: position 393,257,731 of record OX422211.1, on the reverse strand, counting down.
AAGGTTGGTAGTAAGGAAATGTGTGGCCCTTCGTTCATGATTGGGGTACCTCTATAGTTATGGGAGTACGTAGTTATAACGAAAAGTTACAAGGAGTAAATTATGAGGTACGGCCATTAGGGCCAGTTGTTAGTAAATTACGATAAGTACTAACAATGTTGGTTTTGCCACGGCGTGTTGAAGGACACATTAAGGAAAAGGAGGATTTAGGATTTCTAATTCAGAAGCGATTGAGAACGCCCAAGTGGTATAGCACCGTTGTATTTACAGTGATAATAAAGAGTTTGGGAATTGTATGAAGCGTATATAATGTTTAAAAACCTATGGTTGGGTTATAAGAGGCGTAGACATCTTGATTTGTTAAAGTGTAAATCAAAGGAAGAGGGAACATAGACGGGTGAGACTATTACTTATGAGATTAAATGTCATAAGAAAAGGTGTAAGTGAATATCATGTGTAGTAAGTGTAGCACGTTCAAACTTGGAGAAAAGGCAGTAGAAAGCCATTTAATAAAGGGATATCTCTTGAGAAGGCAAATAAATTATTATGAGAAATTTGGAGTAGAGTTCCGATCAATCGAATGTTGAGGGTGACTCAAGAGTAAATAGAATGAGGATGTCGATCGGGTATAAAGTCCAGATATGCACAAAGTGGTGAAAAGTGTAAAGGTCCAAACTTTTGGTATTCGTCGGGAGAATAAGATCATGAAGTATCATTTAACGGGGAAAATTTTATGTGAATATCGACATTAAAAGAGGTATAGTAAGTAGTAGAACAGTTGTGGTTAGATGATCAACCAAATAATTTTGTATCAAGACGACGATTCCAAGAATGGGAGGGTCAAGTTGGGAAAATTTTCTTGAGAGGTAGCAAAATTATTGATAAGTAATGAGTTCCTTCGATTATGTGGGACATGTTGTCCAGAAAGAGAGAAATTGTTATATACTTGGGGTGATTTACACTATTAGATAGTGAACACGCCGGTACGTGGTTCGACGTAGTATTATTTAGAACTGGGATGAAATCCCCGAAATCCACATTTAGGTGGGGTGACAATAAGTAGTGGGAAATAACGATTCAAACTGAGGGTTGTATCACCTATAACCCGAGGTGCAGGCGCAAGGTGACTAACGTCTGATGGATTGTATGAAAGAAATTTTGGATTCATTACGATATTTTCAATTCCAAATCGGGTATACCTAGTGAGGTATATTGAAGTCATGAGGAGGAGATATTGCCTAATGGTAGAGTTGGGGGAAAAACACCCGTATCTATTTATGGTGGACAAGGTGCTCACAAAGGTTTGTGTGACACCAACAGGCTGAGGTGGTTTTCCCTTGTGTGAAAGTCACAACGTCGGGATATTTCAAGGAATGGACAAGCGTAGTCAGATGTGTTATTGATTCATCCCAGGATGGGAGTTTGGAGTTTTGATAAACGCGGGAGTTAGTAGTGAGGTGCGGACTCACAATACAAATAAAAAATAATGCGGCTAATGATGTATAGGCTATTTTTATTCGAATGATTGTTTAATAAGAGCACAACGTGAGGTGCATTTATCAAAGATTATTCTGATAAGGTATCAAGTATGTTAAACAAACTCATTGTGAAGCGAGGGTTTTAGTAATTTGGGCTTTTCTTTATAATTGTTTTGAATACTGGAGGATACCTAATTTTTCCAGGTGTGCCTTACTTATCCGAATTTCGGGACGAAATTCTGTTATTAGGGGGGAGTATGTAATACCCCGTACTTTTATGGATATTTATTTATGGGATTAATTAAATTAAATATGAATTAATTGAGAATTAATCCGGATATAATACTAACGAGATGTGAGTTGGTATTTGATTATAAGGTGTATATATGGCAATATATGAATATTGGAAATATGGAAATTGTAGCAAATTGAAATACGGCAATATGGGAAATTTTGTTGGGACGCGTGTGACAGTCGCGTCAGAAATGTAATTCTTTAAATTAAAAAGTGAATTTTACTTTTATCAACCGTATGGTCACTTTGAGTGCGCCAACGCGTCCGAAAGGGTCAAAATAGTCAGAAAACACTAGCCGGGGGTTTAGTTTGGGTCCCGGGGCATTTTTAGGCCATACTGGCAACCCAAAAAGGGTAGTTTGGTAATTTCGGAATTTTGGGAATTAAAACCCACGAAAATTAGAGTTAAAAATCTGATTTAGTCTTAACCCACTAACCCATTTTCAACCCCAATCTAAGTAAAGGGCTACGGGAGAAGTTAAGAAAATATTAAACTTGCCAAAAACCAACCCCCACCTCCATTGTCATCTTGTGAAGAACTTTTAGAGAGAGAGAGAGAGTAATTCAACCATCTCCAACCAACAAAAAATCTGAAGAACGATTAAGGCAAGTGGTTTAATTACAATTGATTCAATGGCATGTTCTTCCATGTTTAGGGTAATTATCGAATTTGTCTTGGAAGATTGATATGAACCCATGAATTTGAGGATTAAAATTATAAACCATGTTAGGAATTGCATGTAGACATATTCTGGACGAATTATGAATTCAAAATACAACCCTTGATGATCTAAAAACGGATTGAAGAAGAGATTTTTATTGTTCTTGAAAGAAATAGAAAACTAGGGTTCTTGATGATGTTTTGATCCAAATAAAGCCCTTGGTTGATGAATTATTGGTTTTAGAACGTTAACAATGTTGTAGGATGGTTGTATGATGATATTATAACGTTAGATTAGAGTTTCATGCACTATAATGGAGTTTTAGGATGATTTGAGGACTGCAAAACGAAGTAGTCCGTAGCCTACCTGGTGCGATCGATCGATCGACATTCATCAGTCGATCGATCGACCACCATCGATCGATCGAGGTTCAAGGTCGATCGATCGACCTTCCCAGAATGAGTAAAATTTTCCCTAGATAAATTTTAATGATGTTACCCCTTAGAAAATTATCCTTGGAGACTTTATGAATATCCTTAAATGTAAGGAAGACCAGTAGGTATGGTTATAAAAATTTGGACCTTAATTAGAATTCAATTTGAGGAATTATTCTAAATCTAATGAAATTCGATGTGTGAGATAATATTAGGGTTAAAAGAGTAAATTTGAATAATTTGATGAAACGAGGTTTGGGGCAGAAGTAAGGACCTTATGAATAATGATATTATATGTGGGAATAATAGGAAACTTAATAACCCCTTTGATATAGGTTTTAAGTATAAGAAACTATGACGTGAGACGTGTCGACAATCTACATTATATATTATCGGAAGACTTAAAATATGTAAAATTGGAATAATGGTATAAGGATGTAGAGTATACCTTTATTAATATTGAGATATCTAAGATGTGTGAATGCTTAGTAGATGATTTTATGTGTATGACATACCTACTATACTTGCTATCATGGGAGGTTTACGTTCGCTTAGGGCCATCTAATCCTTGTGTGCCCGGATTTAGATTGGTACCTTAAGAAATATAATACTAGAATGACTTATTTGTGAGTTAATAAGTCAGCTGACTATGGAGCGTAGGTATGTACGTGACCCATGGGTATGTTGAATTATGTTCGCCTCCATTTTTGTGTGTTGTGCTTATCCTAACAATTCCTGAGAGATTCGGAATTTGTAATCCTTATGTACGTGATGTACCGGGATGGATAGCCGAGTATGTGTGCACCGCAGCATAGCCTCGGAGTGCTTGTATTTTATATTTATGATGTGAATAATATACGGTTAAATGAAAAGGAATTTGTTATGTTTAATTGTGAGTACGGTTATTGTAACGTTATGAAAAGATAAAAGGGGGACATATACCAATTAATGGTTTTGTTAATAATTGGGAATCCGAGAATTAAAGTAGAACTCTCTATTTAATTGTTAAGGTTGGAAATAAAAGCGTGAACCGAGTAGAAATGTTAGAAACTCTTTTGAACTAGATAGATATGAGAAACACATGAATCGGTACAGGAACGTTAGGAGTGCACAGTTAGACGAGAGGTGAGTATTTCATGTGAGAGCACGTCCTAACATGTATTTTGCATTCATTGTTTTAAATGTTATTAAAGCACTTGCTGTTTTTAAAATACTCTCCACTTTCGGGCTCTGACCCGTTTGCTTTCAAATCTACTTTTTTTGTAAAAACCTTTTAGGTGCCCAGCCATAAGGACACCATGCATAGTATTTCCATTCAGGTGACGAGATGTAGCTGTTGTGGAAGTTACAGGGCCTTGACAGTAGACGCTTCTTTTCTAGGCTTGACTCCATATCCAGTTTCATCATTTTAGGGCATGTCGCCCATTCCTATTAGAGACATTTTATATTTCAGTTATTCAGACTTTGGTTTGTAATTAATTCAGGATTCAGACTTGTTTTATTTATTTCCATATTGGGATTGTTGTGAGGAGTATTTCCTCCAGGCTTATTATTATTTGTTGGTTATTCTATTGCTTCTTTATGGTGAATGGTTATGTTATTCTTTCATAATTCTTTTATTGCATGTTAATCAGATTTAATTTAAAATTTGACAACTTACTTTTTAAATACTAGGTGGTTAGAAATCATAAAAATGTTTTCGACAGTGATGCTATTAACTGAACCAACTTGGCATTTTGTATTAATTTAATAAAGGAGTAGCTACCCGGTATTTAATTAGTCGGGGTGTCACAGTAAGGTTTGGTTGAAAGAGGAGAATCAACCAAAGAATTTTGTGTTTATTGAAAATTCCTGAAATTGGAAGAGGTTGGTAAAGTCGATAAAGTTCTTGGATGGGTTGCCATCCTCAAGACAAGATCAAGGGTTTATCCCGAACATGTGAATTAAGTCGTCGAGAAGGAAGTGATTGATATTCCTTTGGGCTGGCTTACAATATTAGCTAGTATGCCCCAGACTTCCTTTGAAAGGAAGGATCACGCCAGTGCATGGTCCGGCGTAGTATAAATTTCTGAATCAGGATGAGATTGGTGAATCCCACCTTTGATATGGGATTTCAGGAACCAACGGAGATAAGATTTCATTTCGAGTAGGATGTATCACCCTTAGCCAGGGAATAAGCGCATGGTGATTAAAGATTAGTGGAGCCACGTGAAGGAGATTTTGGAATCTTGGTACGATGATTTCAAGAATGCTCTGTAGAAGCACTCGTACCTGTTTGTCATGGACGAGGTACTAATTAAGGTATTGTTATGGAAGAACCTCGACTATTCTCCTTTCGTATGTTTAGAGGATAGTAGATAATCATAATTTTTGGATCAGTCGAGAAAATATCCGATAACTATGGTGGAATTCCACGACTGTTTTAGGCAGTCAAGAGTGGTCAAATGTTCGTATGATCTTCTCAGAATGGGAATTCTGTGTATGAATAAATCCGAGTAATTGTCATGTAGTGAGGTGCGGCCTCCTAATGATAGTGAGATAATGGAATTTATAACGTATAGATGTAACCTATTCAAATGTTGTCAGTTGGGAGTGCAATGTGAAGTGTCTCCAATGAGAATGTAAAACAATGTTGCTGTGAGGAAAAAGCTATAGTGATTGAGCGCCGTACTATGTAGATAGTTTGCGTACTGACAAGGATATCCAGAATTGTGCTACCTGGTAGGCCTTATTTTCCGAATTTCGGGACAAAATTCCGTTATTAGGGGGTAAGTATGTAATACCCCGTATTTTCATGGATTTTAAATTTAAGGATTTATTAAATTTAATTGAGATAAATTAATTTAATTTTAATCCGAAATGTTGTTTTAAATATTTACTAGCGTGACAAGAGTTAGTAATTATTGGGAATATATTATTTGTTGCATATTACTGGATGAGTATAGTAATATATGAGATTTATTTTTATAATATTGTCACGTGTGAATAAAATCACAATTGTGGAAATTTAAGTCGGAACGCGCCTGTGTCGTGTCGGGACTAAATGTGGATTAATAAAAGTGAATATTTTATAGGTTGTTCGTATGGTCGTTTTGAGTGCGCCAACATGTCCGGAAGGGTCGAGATAGTCAGAAAAGTATACCCGGGGGTTTGATTTGGGTCTCGGGGCGTTTTTATGCCTAATTAGTACCCCGGGAGGGCATTTTAGTCATTTTGTATTTTTGGGTAATTAAACCCACGAAAATTAAAGGGGGTTATATCAGATGTTTAGGTTATCTCCTAGGTTTAGATAACTCAAAACACTAGAACGGCCATTGGAGAGGAGAGGAGAGAGCTCTCAAGGCATTCCAAGGCTCAAAACTCAACCGTTTGCACCGCCGCCACCGCCAACGCGTAGATCGCGAGATGGGGAACGCAACCACACCAAATTCAACACCAAACCAGATTTCTAAAAATCCCAGGCAAGTGTTTATCTTGCTTATTTCGTTGATGCGTCATCCATATTAGTTTAGGAGTTATTAGGATGAGATTTATGGAAGAAAAACCCAATTTGAGATGGGAAATTTTCTTGTAGTGATGATTTATATGATATTCTGGAAACCCTTGTCATGTAAAGGATTAAGAGTTTGATTAAGAAAAGAGTTTTAATCAGATACAAACACTAAAAAAATTATTTCGGATGATCGGACGCTTGAAATTTTAGTATGTTGTATCGAATGGCGAGACAGGACTGCTAACAAAAATTCAGCTTGATCAGACGGTCGGATTTCTAAAACTATTATTTTTACTAGAAAGTTTTATGTTTTGAGGACTCTTAGAGAGTTTTATATTTTGAGGACTCTTCTAAGTAATAAAAAAATTCAATTAAAACTCCATTTTAATTCCGATTTCGAAACCGTTTGAAATTCTCATATTTGAAAATAAAATTCAAAATCCTTTAATGTAAGGAGAAATCTATATTTTTGGGATATTTTTCATAATAGATAATGTAAGTATATATTAAAGGGGAGAGACACGTAAGAGAGAGTTACGTTGGAACATAAATAGATATCTACTGAATTGTACATTTGGAAGAATAGAGTCCATGAGGGTTACGTAGTAAGTTGGAAAAACCCTTCGAATTAAAGTTAGAAACGAACCATTATACTTGATAAATAATAATTGGAAAATAAGGATAAATGTTGTGAATGTGGGTTATGGGATAAACCTAAATTGATATAATAAAAGTGGTATATTTATATGATTGTGTATGCATATATTATATACTTGTGAAAATCATGCCCGCTCTACTTGCTATCCCTGAGGTTTCCGCGCTGGGACGATCTTATCTCGTGTGCCTTATGGGGGATATTGACTCGTACCCTAAGAAGATAGGAATCCTAGGTACATGCTATCGAATCGGTAGTCACGGTCCTAATAGACGTGAGGGTATGTACTGACCTCTTGGACTTGGAAACTATGTTTCGCCTCAATGTTGTTTGTGTATGTATTTATACAGTTCGAGAGTGATTCCGAACTTGTATTGCCTTTAGTACGATTGATACGGGGATTGGATAGAAGAGTATGCCCGCACCATAGTTTTTATGTGGGGTGCTGTTATCATATATATATTATATGAGTAGTTAATATATATATATGAAATTCTGAAATCTGGAACTGCCTACTGTGATTTGATATGTAGGACATGGTTGATGACTCAAATTATAAATAATTGTTTTGAGAAAGTATAATATGACACTGGAAAACTTTATTGATTAATAAAGTTAAAAGGAGAACCTTGGTTACAAATTGAAATCTTACGTTTTAAATACTTGTGTTGTTCAGTTATAAATCCTGCGAATAACCTAAGATAAGTTAAATCATTGGGGAAAGATAGTGTGATATATGATGAGATAAACCATTTGGAAGGTTAGTGCGATAGGAGTGCACATTAGAATAGAGGCGAGAATTTCTGAAGAGAGTGTCGCACTAATATGTTGTTGCATTGGCCTGTATCAATTTAAATACTTGCTAAACGAATTTTTAAATCATATACACTATCGGGCTCTGACCCGTTTCTATTTCCTTTTCCCTCTTGTATATATATGTATGTATTACAGGTGCCCAGCCACAGGGGCGTCTTACTTAGGATCCTTTGGAAGGAACGTGCTGCAGCTTAGGTGGGAGTTGCAAGACTGTTGTTTAGACGACTTCATCCATATGATTCTACTCCTAGTTCAGTTTTATCCAGCAGGGGCATGTGTCGCCCTCTTTCTATTATTTAGTTGGTATTGTCAGAGATTAAAATTTTTACTTTCAGTACCTTTATTTCGGGATTTATTACTGTCAGGATGTTTTCCTTTAAGGTTGTAAATGTTGGGATTTATTATTGATGATTAAATTCGTGTATGTTCAATTCTATTTTTATTTTTAATGTGTGACTCTTTAGATGTTAATGGTTTAAGGTTTTATAACCGGATTTAATAAAATGAGAATAATGTTTTAAATGGTTTTGACACTTAGCTTAATTATTTAGGGTGTTTAAATTGGAAAAGTATTTTTACGACAGTGATGCTAAGAATGAACGAATTGTTCACCTTGATTTTAATTTAATAAATGAGTGATCGCCCGGTATTTAATTAGGCGGGGTGTCAAATCTACCTATATATTATTTTCCACGTGTTGTAGAAAAAAGGATTGTGGGAAAACCCCACTTCATTTTCTATTTATGGCATCTCTCTATAGTATTACCATGAACATTGTTTTCTTAACATGTATTGCATGATTATGATTGCATGGTGGCTCGGATGATGTGTTACTGACAAGATATCTCATAATGTATTGAATTCATGTTTTAATCTCAAGTACATTTAAATTGAAGATAATGAAACTTGATCTTATATCAATTATACTGTCATCAGAAAAAATCCTTTTGTTATAAACACTCTTGGTTTCAAAATCTCCCCCTTTGGATGATGAAAATACATTTGATGTAGTTTGAGAAAATAATTTTAAAGTCTCCCCCATTTTTTGAGATGTGGTCTTAGAAACACTATTCTTCTCCCCCTTTGTTACGACATCTTTGAAAGTTGGAATAATTCCCCACACTTTATAATAAATGGGTGAAAGCCTCCACATCTAAAATTTATTCAAAAAGCGATATATCAAGATTTTTATCTATTTAAAAATTGAGTAACAACAAGTATATGGTACGTAATAGATTTTAATCAAAAATCACAAGTTGAGGGAGAAACAATTAGGCTTTCACTTTATTGCATAAAGTCAACAAAATTCAAAAGTGAGTTATATTCACTATTTATTTTACGGATTAATTCTCATTTGATTCACTTTATACCCCGAGTTATGTCTTTAAATTACTATATCTTTTATATCATTTTAATTTGAACTAACATTAAATTCTAAGTCATTTTTTTTGTAATGTATTTAACATAATAAAAAATATTGTATGATCTTGTGAAGCTTGTGTGATCATTCTAATGGTATTTTTGTGATTAAAATGTACCTTCATCTAGATAAGAAATCAATTATACACATTTCCTTGTGTGTGTACTATGTTTTGAACATTTTATTTTTTCTGGATAATTATCCGATATCTCCAGCTGGAACTTTACTATAGCAAAGTAGTCACAACTAGCAATAGACCCATTGATTCAACAAAAGCTTCTGGGTTATTTCAAAATACCCAAATCATTATTTTTTAACATCTTACCCACTTTATCTCACAAAATTTAATTCACCTCTAGAAGCCAAATACTTTCCTCTCATCTTAGCATCTTGGAACTTCTCCTTAGGTGTTCCTAAAATCATTTTAAGTGGTTAACATTTATCTTGGTATGTTTATCTATCCTATATTTTCATATTTATTCCATTTTTAGAGTTAGGGCTTGGTATTAATTACTTTGTTGGATTTTGATGAAATCTATGATCAATGAGTTCTACTTACCATGAGTTAATATTGATTTTCTTCAGTAGATTTTGGTGTGTTTATCTTTGCATTACTTTTTCTAGGTGTTTGTCTAGTCTTATGTTTATATGTATTAGAGTTTTTGAGTATTTGATACTTTTTGTATTTTACGAGACTCTATCTAATCTTTTAGTATAGGATCATTAGTTTATATTTTATTTATACCATATTTTATAGGATTTTGTGCTTTGTGTCTTGTGTCTTGGTGTGTGTTTCCACTTAGTTTCGATTGCTCTGGATCGGGTCCAACCTCAAAGTTGAGATAAGGAGGATGAGGAAAAGGATTCCCCCCTCTCTCCACCTTCTTTCCATGAGCGCGTGGGTGAGTCGGGGATTTGGAGGTCCTCTTTTCGCCACTTGTGTCAGCGTCTTCATGTTTTAGCCTCGGATATAAAATTAGTCTCCATCAAATGCGGGTAACACAAAGAGATGGATTTGATAGCCTATTTTTCTTAAAACATGAAAAAGAATGTTGCCTCCTCGAGAGAATGACATCAAGTTCAAACTGATGCATACGAAACCAAGTGATTCAAAGGTCCAAGGACTAAGTTATAGAATGGGAAGGTTTTAAGCACATATTTTGTCCCTTCAATCTCTCGAGGGATATGTTAATCTTATATTTTCTCTCCATGATACATGTGTACATGTGTGATATAAATAACGAAAGGATGGAATTATCTTACTCGCATCATGTAATGAATAAAATGGAATCATCAGTAGAAGTGTACCAAAAAATAATCAAAATCATATGATGTAAGTGTTCGTCAGATCACGAATCACTATGAAAGAGAGAATGTGCACATGACACAAATATGTAGGAGTCTAAGATTCATGAAATAAATATAATAAAATAAATGATATAAAACTAAAAGAGAGGACTCGAATATCGGGGACGCCTATGTGGCCTTAGGGGCATCAAAGTCCATGTAGTTTGAAAATAGCATAGGGGTGGGGTTCAACCGTTAAATCTAAATGTATGACTCCTATTTTAGTCCATCTTGAAAATTACTACATTTATCTCCTTCATCTTGCACATACTTAGTAGCAAATCTAGACAAAGCAGTAAATTTAGCATCATACTCCCTTACAGACATTTTCCCTTGGGTCAAATTTATAAACTCCCTTAGCTTCTCCCTCCTATAAACCTTAGGAAAATACTTAACATAAAAAGCTTTAATAAATTCAGCCCAAGTAATACCATCAGTACCTTCCATCCTGGGCACCAAATGGTTGCTGGCTTCCCACCAATATTTCGCCTCTCCTTTGAGCTTAAACAGGGCTAGATTCACTTTCTGGTTATCTGGAACCTTCATAACTGCAAATATAGTTTCTAGATCCCTGACCCACATCTCAGCTTATGTAGGTTCAACTGACCCTGAATATTCTGGAGGATTCAAGTTCAAAAACTTCTCATGCATGGAATCTTTCATTTCCTTCCTTGCCTCTTTCTCAATCCTGGCCACAGTCTTTGATTCTAGATATCTAGCCTGTTGTTCTGCCATTTATGCCATATTTCTTTCTTATTGCTCTGCCATCCTCATCATTGCCTGCACCATCATCTGAATATCTGTTGGTTGTTCATTCTCTCTGGCCCTTCCAGCAACACTCTGCTCTTCTTCAGTATTGTCTGTACGAGAAGCTACTCCCTCTTCTCGATGTTGTCCATACCCAGGTTCCATCTGGAATTATCTGTAATACAACAAAGTTCTAACAACCAATATACACAGTTTATACTACTAAACTATTGGTTAGTACATAAACAATTCATAAATATCAAATCAACTCAATACTGCCATCTAACCGTCACAAACGTCCAGAATTAATAACCACTCTATGATACCACTAATTGTCACACCCCAAAACCCAATATCCATACTAATCATTTGTTATTGGAATATTTAGATCATAATCTTGAGCCCATTGGAAATAAGATTCATTCATCAATATTTTCCTACATAATGTGCATAATGAACCTAATATTATTCTTATATCATAAAATTCAATATCAGAGTCATAATTAAGCGAACATACAATACCTTGATTAACTATGATCAACTAAATCCATACTAAATCAATATATACAATGTGTGAGTATATTAAAATCTTCAGTGTGACAACGATAAAATCCCATTTTTAAACCCCATCTCTCTCTAACGGTGCAACTCTCAAAGCTACCGGTCATATGGTATCCTAGCTGGCAGCGTATGAACCTGAAATTGTTAAAATATAAACCGTAAGCATTAAGGTTAGTGAGGTACTCCTTTCCTGTAATAGAATAACAATTCTATATCGAATATGTATATATAAAATCCGAACAATCCTGCCCATTGGCAATAACAAATCATGGATCATAAGATCCAAATAATTCTTCCCATTGGCAATAACAAATCTTGGAACATAAGTTCCAAATAATTCTGCCCATTGGCAATAACAAATCCTGGATCATAAGATCCAAATAATTCTGCCAATTGGCAATAACAAATCCTGGATCATAAGATCCAAATAATTCTGCCCATTGGCGATAACAAATCCTGGATATTTGAATATCCAAACAAATCCTGAATACCGAAGTATTCAAACCAATCCTGGATCATAAGACCCAAACAAATCCTGGATATTTTAATATCCAAACAAATCCTGAATACCGAAGTATTCAGACAAATCCGCTCTTAGAGATATATTCATATTTATATATGAAGCAAATCATAAGTACACTCACCTTGGCAGTTTAACTGGCTTTGCCCTTGCCTTTATCCAGTGCTTGTTCAATCAGCTCTTCTTCCCTTCCTATCATTCTTAAAATATTAGTATCATCATAATAATATCAATAATCCAAAGAACGATTTAAACGTAATTCAATCCATAAGAATCACATGATTCCATTCAAATCATTTATCACAAGTGAAGTTCCATTCAAATCCATGCTAGTATATTTAACATATCCAAATCATAGACCAAATATAAATTCATTAATTCTTGGAAATTCAATCCTTGTCATATTAGTATTCCAATACAAAAGACGGTACATCAGTTTAGGTCTCGTAGAGCAAAATATGCTCATTTCTTTACCACATGGCAAATCTGCCCTATAGGCCCTCTTATCGTTCATTCAACTTCCACGAATTTCCATAATTTTTCTACATCATAAATTTATGTGATATTTCACCCAACATCAGTAAAAATATTGAAAAAAGCAAAATTAAAGTTTCATAGTCTTTAAGGTTCGTTTGCTATGTCAAGCAAAACACCGAACACATGGTGGGCATATTTTCACCCTTAGGGCAGATTTCATACCCGAACTTCAAACTCTCACCAAAGACTCATTTCTTGGTATTGTATCATGATTTTCGGATATGTCATACATATATGAGTCCAGGAAAATCTCCAATTGGAATAAATCAATTATCTTAAGTACACGAAAATATATGGAAGTTTGAATAAACAGAGTTTCTAAACAAAGCAATTTTAGGGTTTTCTACATTCAACTTAACTTAAACTTGCATATATCCATACATATGCACCCAAGCATGAAAGGTCAATAAAAAATCAAGGATTTATATCATATAAATCGTAAATGAAAGAAAAATAACAAGATTCATGGTTGGAATTACCTTAGGGGCTTTTACGTAATTTTCTATGAATTTTTTGAATGTTTCTCCTCACTTTCTTCTTCCTAACCCTCACAATTGTTTTTCCTCAACTTAAAACTCTCCCAAACTGAGTTTGCTGAAGAAAGGAGGATATCTCAAGGGTTTAAGTCGGCCAAAACAACCACCACCTCCAACCAATCAATTTATAACATGTGGCATCATATAAAACAAAATATCATTTAAGGCTAAATGACTACTTTAGCCCCTGTTCGTAAAAAGACAATATCTTCCCACTTGGATGTCCGTTTGATGGACCGTTTGTTGTGTTACAACCTTAACTCATATATCTACAAATATCTAGTTTACACCTCAAGTCATTTTTACGTCATAAAGGTCAAAACTAGTCTTAAACTTGAACATTCCTACCGAAAACTTCAAAATTTCACATTTGTAACTAGTTCGATTCTTCATGTTTTATGAAGGTAGGATTAGACTAAACATAATGAATTAACATTATATATACAAATAACATATTATAAATATCACACAAGCTAATCATGATTTAAATATAATTTATCATAATTATATTCGGGTTGTCACAATTCTCCCCCAGTTAAGAAATTTCGTCCCCGAAATTGACATACCTTGGTTCTCTGAATCAAACAAATACGGATAACGCATCTTCATGATATCCTCACTCTCCCATGTAGCTTCTTCCATGGAATGCCTTCTCCACACAACTTTCACAAGTGGGATTACTTTTGATCTCAATACTTGTTCCTTCCTATCCACGATAGCAAGTGGTTCTTCCACATAACTCAAGTCTTCCTTTAACTCAATAGGCTGTTCTACCAACACATGTGAAGGATCCGCTACATACTTTCTTAACATAGAAACATGGAAAACATCATGTAACTGAGATAACTCTGGTGGTAATGCTAACTTGTAGGCAACCATCCCGACTTTCTCAAGGATTTCATAAGGTCCAATGTAGCGTGGACTTAATTTCCCTTTCTTTCCAAACCTCATAACTCCTTTCCATGGAGATATCCGAAGAAACACATAATCCCCTTTCTGGAATTCCAAATCTTTTCGTCATTTATCCGCATAACTTTTTTGTCTGCTTTGAGCTGTTCTCATTCTATCTTGAATAATCTTCACTTTTTCAGTGGTGATTTCAATCAATTCTGGACCCTCTATCTTCCTTTCACCAACTTCACCCCAACATATCGGTGTACGACATCGTCTACCGTACAATGCTTCATATGGAGCCATACCAATAGTAGACTGAAAACTATTGTTATATGAAAATTCTATCAAAGGCAAATATTCATCCCAATTACCTTTGAAATCAAGCACACAAGCTCTAAGCATATCTCCCAAAATCTGTATTGTCCTTTCAGACTGCCCATCTGTCTGGGGATGAAAAGCCGTACTAAACTTCAAGTTAGTACCCATAGCATACTGCAAGTTATCCCAAAATCTGGATGTAAAAGTAGGGTCCCTATCTGAAACAATAGATACCGGTGCTCCATGCAATCGAATAATTTCATTAACATACAATCTAGCATACCTATCAACTGTATACGTAGTCTTGACTGCTAGAAAGTGAGCGGACTTTGTCAATCTATCCACCACTACCCAAATTGAATCTGACCCCTTCTGAGATCGAGGAAGCCCAACCACAAAATCCATCGTTACATCATCCCATTTCTATTCCGGTATCGGCAATGGCTGAAGCAGACCAGTAGGTTTCTGATGCTCCACTTTCACTTGCGGACATATAAGGCACCTCGCAACAAAATCAGCTATTTCCTTCTTCATATTATTCCACCAATAATGATCCTTTAAATCCCTATACATTTTAGTGCTACTAGGATGCATAGTATAAATGGAATTATAGCCTCATCTAAAATTTCCTCTTTCAATCCACACACATTAGGCACACACAACCGCTGTTTATACAATAAAGTGCCATCATTCACAATACAAAAATCTTCAGACTTACCATCTCGGAGATCTTGTCGATTCTTCTCAAGAAAAGGATCTTGACTTTGCAAATCACGAATACGGGTAGCTAATAAAGGCCTCGCGCTTACATGAGCAAAGAATCTATCCCCATCTACTAGCTGCAATTCTACTCCCATCAATCTCAACTCCTAATATGAGCAACTCTAGCACATCGAATACAAGATAACCTGCCTGAAGCCTTTCTACTCAAAGTATCTGCAACTACATTTGCCTTTCCTGGGTGGTAGTGAATTGTACAATCATAATCTTTAATTAACTCCATCCACAGCCTCTGCCTCAAATTCAACTCCTTCTGACTAAATAAATACTTAAGGCTTTGATGGTCAGTAAATATTTCACATACCTCACCATATAGATAATGACGCCATAATTTCAAAGCAAGCACAATAGCAGCAAGTTCCAAATCGTGTGTAGGATAATTACGTTCATGTGTACGCAACTGCCTAGAAGCATAAGCAATAACTTTACCATGCTGCATAAAAACACAACCCAACCCCTGGTGTGAAGCATCTGTATAAATAACAAAACCATCTCCACCATGCGGAATAGTAAGAACAGGTGCAGTTACCAACCTCTTTTTCAATTCATCAAAACTATTTTCGCAAATCAGAATTCCATTCAAACTTAACATCTTTCCGGGTTAGTTTAGTCATCGGCAAGGCAATCGAAGAAAATCCCTTAATAAACCTTCTATAATATCCAGGTAAACCCAGAAAACTTCTCACCTCAGTGACATTATTGGGCCTCTCCCATTTTACAATAGCTTCTACCTTCTTGGGATCAACACATATACCATCTCCAGAAATAACATGGCCTAAAAATACAACTTTTGAAAGCCAAAATTCACATTTGCTAAACTTAGCATACAATTGCTTATCTTTTAACACATTCAAAATAGTTCTGAGATGCTTTTCATGTTCAACCATATCACGTGGATAAATCAGAATATCATCAATAAAAACTATCATAAATGAATCAACAAAAGGATGGAGTACCCAGTTCATAAGATCCATAAATATAGCTGGAGCATTAGTCACCCCAAAAGGCATCACCAGGAATTCAAAATGACCATACCGAGTACGAAAAGCAGTTTTAGAAATATCACTCTCCTTGACCCTCAACTGATGATAACCCGATCACAAGTCTATTTTTGAAAACACTTTAGCACCCTGTAACTGATCAAACAAATCATCTATACGAGGTAAAGGGTATTTGTTCTTAATTGTAGCTTTATTCAGTTGCCTATAATCAATACACAAACGCATGGTACCATCTTTCATCTTCACAAATAAAACTGGCGCACCCCATGGAGATACACTAGGATGTATGAACCCTCTATCAAGTAAATCTTGCAACTGAATCTTGAGTTCTTTCAACTCAGCAGGTGCCATTCTATACGGTGCCATAGAAATAGGGGTTGTCCCCGGTGCTGATTCGATACTAAATTCAACTTCTCTTTCTGGAGGTAACCCTGACAACTCACTAGGAAACACTTCTGGAAAATCCCGTACAATAGGAACATCGACTAATTGTAAAGATCCCTTCCTAGTGTCAAGAACATATGCAATAAAACCCTCACAACCCCTACTTAATTATTTCCTCGTCTGAATAGCAGAAATGAGGCAACTGGGAACAATTTTCCTTTCCCCCACAAATTTAAATTCAGGCTCACCAGGCATATTAAAAACAACTTCCTTACAGAAACAATCCATAGATGCATGATATTTAGATAACCAATCCATTCCCAGGATTATGTCAAAATCAAAAATATACAATGGAAGTAGATCTATAACTGTATCTCTAGCCCCCACAGTCTAAACACAATCACGAAAAACATATTCAACTACAATCATATCCCCCATAGGCATGGAAATACCCAACCCCACCTCTAAATGAGTCCATAGTCTATTCAGATATATGGAAAATGCATATGACACAAAAGAATGTGTGGAACCAGGATCAATCAGAACATAAGCACTTCTATCAGTAACAGAAAGTGTACCTGTCACCACATCTGGAGTAATCTGAGCTTCTTTCATTGTAAAAACTCGTCCACCTGGTCTGGAACTACTAGCTTGTCCTCTGCCCATATTTTTCACTGCACTGCCTCGAGATAACATTCTGCTTGCTACTTCACTATGTGTTGTTGGAGTCTCTGCCAACTGCGCACAATTCTTTTTAACATGCCCCACTTGATGACAATGGTAGCATTCCACTCCTTTAAGCTTAGGACACTCGGATTTATAATGCCCCTCCTCTTTACAAAAGAAACACGTAACAACTCTCACTGGTGCCTCACCTTTTCCTGACCTCCAACCCAGACTAGAAGATTCTCCACCCCTAGTATCTCTGCCAAATCTCCCTAGACCTCTACTAGTATCTCCACCACCTCTCTGAAATTTATGAGGTTCCATCTTAACACTTCCACCCTCACCTCCCTTCGAGTGAGATGCGTCGAATTTACTTTTCTTAAAACTCTCTCTGCTCGCCACCCCTTGGTTCATTTGCCTTTCTGCTATCGTGGCTTTGTTTACCAGAGAAGCATAATCTTCTAACTCATAAGTGGCCACTCTATTTTGAATAGGACAAATCAGTCCAGCTTGAAACTTACTACATTTATCTCCTTCATCTTCCACATACTTAGTAGCAAATCTAGATAAAGCAGTAAATTTAGCATCATACTCCCTTACAGACTTTTTCCCTTGGGTCAAATTTATAAACTCCCTCAGCTTCTCCCTCCTATAAACCTTAGGGAAATACTTAACATACAAAGCTTTAATAAATTCAGCCCAAGTAATAACATCAGTACCTTCCATCATGGGCACCAAATGGTTGCTGGCTTCCCACCAATATTTCGCCTCTCCTTTGAGCTTAAACACGGCTAGATTCACTTTCTGGTTATCTGGAACCTTCATAACTGCAAATATAGTTTCTAGATCCCTTACCCACATCTCAGCTTCTGTAGGTTCAACTGACCCTGAATATTCTGGAGGATTCAAGTTCAAAAACTTCTCATGCATGGAATCTTTCATTTCCTTCCTTGCCTCTTTCTCAATCCTGGCCACAGTCTTTGATTCTAGATATCTAGCCTGTTGTTCTGCCATTTGCGCCATATTTCTTTCTTGTTTCTCTGCCATCCTCATCATTGCCTGCACCATCATCTGAATATCTGTTGGTTGTTCATTCTCTCTGGCCCTTCCAGCAACACTCTGCTCTTCTTCAGTATTATCTGTACGAGAAGCTACTCCCTCTTCTCGATGTTGTCCATACCCAGGTTCCATCTGGAATTATCTGTAATAAAACAAAGTTCTAACAACCAATATAAACAGTTTATACTACTAAACTATTGGTTAGTACATAAACAATTCATAAATATCAAATCAACTCAATACTGCCATCTAACCGTCACACACGTCCACAATTAATAACCACGCTCTGATACCACTAATTGTCACACCCCAAAACCCAATATCCATACTAATCATTTGTTATTGGAATAATTAGATCATAATCTTGAGCCCATTGGAAATAAGATTCATTCATCAATATTTTCCTACATAATGTGCATAATGAACCTAATATTATTCTTATATCATAAAATTCAATATCAGAGTCATAATTAAGCGAACATACAATACCTTGATTAACTATGATCAACTCAATCCATACTAAATCAATATATAAAATGTGTGAGTATATTAAAATCTTCAGTGTGACAACGATAAAATCCCATTTTTAAACCCCAGCTCTCTCCAACGGTGCAACTCTCAAAGCTACCGATCATATGGTATCCTAGCTGGCAGCGTATGAACCTGAAATTGTTAAAATATAAACCGTAAGCATTAAGCTTAGTGAGGTACTCCTTTCTTGTAATAGAATAACAATTCTATATCGAATATGTATATATAAAATCCGAACAATCCTTCCCATTAGCAATAACAAATCATGGATCATAAGATCCAAATAATTCTGCCCATTGGCAATAACAAATCCTGGAACATAAGTTCCAAATAATTCTGCCCATTGGCAATAACAAATCATGGATAATAAGATCCAAATAATTCTGCCCATTGGCAATAACAAATCCTCGATCATAAGATCCAAATAATTCTGCCCATTGGCAATAACAAATCCTGGATATTTGAATATCCAAACAAATCCTGAATACCGAAGTATTCAAACCAATCCTGGATCATAAGACCCAAACAAATCCTGGATATTTTAATATCCAAACAAATCCTGAATACCGAAGTATTCAAACAAATCCGCTCTTAGAGCTATATTCATATTTATATATGAAGCAAATCATAAGTACACTCACCTTGGCAGTTTAACTGGCTTTGCCCTTGCCTTTATCCAGTGCTTGTTCAATCAGCTCTTCTTCACTTCCTATCATTATTAAAATATTAGTATCATCATAATAATATCAATAATCCAAAGAATTATTTAAACATAATTCAATCCATAAGAAGCACATGATTCCATTCAAATCATTTATCACAAGTGAAGTTCCATTCAAATCCATGCTAGTATATTTAACATATCCAAATCATAGACCAAATATAAATTCATTTATTCTTGGAAATTCAATCCTTTTCATATTAGTATTCCAATAAAAAATACGGTACATCATTTTAGGACTCGTAGAGCAAAATATGCTCATTTCTTTACCACATGGCAAATCTGCCCTATAGGCCCTCTTATCGTTCATTCAACTTCCACGAATTTCCATAATTTTTCTACATCATAAATTAATGTGATATTTCACCCAACATCAGTAAACATATTTAAAAATACAAAATTAAAGTTTCATAGTTTTTAAGGTTCGTTTGCTATGTCAAGCAAAACACCGAACACATGGTGGGCATATTTTCACCCTTAGGGCAGATTTCATACACGAACTTCAAACTCCCACCAAAGACTCATTTCTTGGTATTTTATCATGATTTTCGGATATGTCATACATATATGAGTCCAGGAAAATCTCCAATTGGAATCAATCAATTATATTCAGTACACGAAAATATATGGAAGTTTGAATAAATAGAGTTTCTAAATAAAGCAATTTTAGGGTTTTCTACATTCAACTTAACTTAAACTTGCATATATCCATACATATGCACCCAAGCATGAAACGTCAATAAAAAATCAAGGATTTATATCATATAAATCGTAAATGAAAGAAAAATAACAAGATTCATGGTTGGAATTAACTTAGGGGCTTTTACGTAATTTTCTATGAATTTTTGGAATGTTTCTCCTCACTTTCTTCTTCCTAACCCTCACAATTGTTTTTCCTCAACTTAAAACTCTCCCAAACTGAGTTTGATGAAGAAAGGAGGATATCTCAAGGGTTTAAGTCGGCCAAAACAACCTCCACCTCCAACCAATCAATTTATAACATGTGGCATCAAATAAAACAAAATATCATTTAAGGCTAAATGACTACTTTAGCCCCTGTTCGTAAAAAGACAATATCTTCCCACTCGGATGTCCGTTCGATGGACCGTTTGTTGTGTTACAACCCTAACTCATATATATACAAATATCTAGTTTACACCTCAAGTCATTTTTACGTCATAAAGGTCAAAACTAGTCTTAAACTTGAACATTCCTACCGAAAACTTCAAAATTTCACATTTGTAACTAGTTCGATTCTTCATGTTTTATGAAGGTAGGATTAGACTAAACATAATGAACTAACATTATATATACAAATAACATATTATAAATATCACACAAGCTAATCATGATTTAAATATAATTTATCATAATTATGTTCGGGTTGTCACATGTAGGTTGGTATTTGTAGTGGTACGAAGGTAATATGGTAGAATCAAGTGGGTTACCAAGAGTGTTAAGAAAGTGAGGTGAGGAATGTTGGAAAATGGTATTTTTGTAAAAGAGAAGGCTCTGATTTCGAGAGAATGTTTATTTCCTACTAAAAGGGGACCTACTCCAAAAGGTAAGGTGATGACCCTTTTAAAGTTATCTTTAGGGTTAGGAGGTGCCTATCGGCATACCCCTTAGCCTTCCTATCAAAATAGAGCCTATCTTGCTAGGTAAGAAAAGTACACCTTGTTGATAGACAGGGGGGTTGGGGTGCCTGTAGGTAGTTTGGAACGGACTTTTTCAAGAAAATGGACATAGAGTGCAAACCATAAGTCCAAATCACGCACAGATAGAACCATTGGAAAGGGCCTTCAGATCCCTTCATGAATCCATTCAGTCCCCCCCCCCCGCATTTAGGAGTTGACTGAAGTCAAATAGGGCTAAAAAAGCTCAATGGTCTCTGGACGGAGAGTTTTTAGAGGAAAATGGGTCATTTGTGCGAATCGTGAGGCCGATTCATTCATGCCACATACCATTGAAAAAGGAATTCAGAGCCCTTAAATATTTCATTGAGAGTTGACTGGAGTCAAATGGATCCTGGGAGCACCTGATGGCCTCCAGATCATTACTGTAAGTGAAATGGATCGTTCATGTGGATCGTAAGGCCTATTCTCACATGGGTTGGATTGTTGTAAAGGTAATTTAGAGCCTTTCGATGTTCCGGTGAGCTTCACGTAGGTTGGGGAGTTGACCGAAGTCAAATGGGGCCCGAGAGCATCGGTAGCCTCAAGATCAGTTCTCGGGGTATGGCCTATAGTTTATGGTGAGTGGATGAGTGTTAGAAACCTAAGGAGGTTCTTGGGGGGGGGGGGGGTAGGCTGGGGTGTTTACAGTGTGTGTGAATTTATGGATCCAAAATATCACTCATAAGCCTCGACTTCCTTCGTCCATCCTAGATTTGATAAGTTAATATTTCAAATCTATGAGCATTGGGAGAGATCAATTAATTTGGATTCTTTTTCTAGCATTCATTCATAAGAATTCTTGGATAAAATTGATTGGGTTCGAGTTTTCTCTCAAATTAGACCCTATTACCTCAACTTATTGAGATAATGTTATTAGATGCATGAGGCTGGTAAGGATCCCGTAGGCTTTAGAGTTTTATCTCCCTAGGTGAGGGCAGTACACGTTACACTTTTAACTAAGTGGATAAGAAGTCACTTTAATGTTTGGAAGAAAAATTCCCCAAGTTTCAATACATGTTGACTGATGGACCATCTCGTTAAGAGATTATCACATCTTTTAGTGACAATCATTATATGTCTTGGATTGGGAAGAATTTCCCTCAAGCATTTCTTGCTAAGCATTCTTATATTCTAAATATGGTTAAGTCCTCTTATGTTTTAACGATATATCACCCCCATAACATATCATTTTAACATGCAGAATGGCTATACGTAATTGGGACTAGTGTTTATATGTGTTTGTGTATCATAATCTTGGACTCAGTTCTTTCTCACGTAGAGGATGTTGATAAAACCTGCATTTTATATTTTGGTTAGTTGATCACATATTTAATTTTGGAGTTTTGAATCCTTATTCTTAGAAGTGAGTCTATGCTTTCCATTCAATCCCATTATTAGTTTATTGCTCAGCTTGGTGACTATAGTAGAGTATCTATTCCATTTCATGTTATGCCTTCTCCTACTTATCATTATAACCCCACATCATGTGCTCCTAGTGTACACTATATGTTTAAAAATGATTTGGAATCAACTATTTCTCGATTAACTACTCAATTGCATTTGTTTACAACCCACCTTTGAGGACTTTAGGAATCAATTTTTTCATCCAATACGATGATCTCTTCTTTTTACACTAATTTCTAACACACCTTTGATTCTCATGTGAAAAATGTTAGGGATGCCTTGCAAGATGTTCATAATGATGTTATAGATCTACGTGCTTTGAAGACATTGGAGGATAGGAAGAAATGGTGTATATTTTTTTTAGAGTCGTTGGAATTGGGTTTGTATTAATCATATTATTTGTAATCATTGTACGTGTTAAACATTTAATTTTAATTTTGTTTTAGCTTTATTCTTATATCTTTGCTTGATATATTTTCTCTCTCTATGAATAATGAAAATTGTAGTTTCTAAATATGTAACTCTTATAATTATATTTTGTCTAGATTTCATTTTTATTGTTCACTAACTAAATCATTCACTCCATATTTTTTTGGTTCGGTGAACATGTTTTACTTTCTTAAAATTTCTTAAGAACTTGATCCCATCATGTAATTAGTTCTTTCTGATGTCACTTTTCGTGACCAAAAGGGGGAGAAATTTTTATATAGGGGGATGATAGTTATCAACGCATATTGGGTTTCTTAAAGTTACTTGTTGCTATACAATTTTAAGAGGAATTGTATATATGAGGGACAATTGTTTTTTATAAATATAATGCTCACATGTTATTATTGCTCTATCTGCATGTTCATATTCATCATATTTTCTTTCACATTGGTGCCTTGATGAGTTGTTAGTGTGTGATAGGAAAGTATTTATAAGTTCTTATTTTGATCCATGAAGATGGTTAACTATCTTGTAGTAATTAGTTACTTGCAACTAATTGAATTTTCTACTTTTGAGATTTTCCCTTCGACAGGTGAGCCGTAAAATGTTAGATTTCCTTCATTTTCTCATAATTTTTCTTTTTATGTTTTCACTCGGAATTCGACAATGGAAGAGATTATATGAGTACATTATAACCCATATACTTGACGGAATATATTGTCTAAATTCCTTTTCAAAACATATTTGAGTCTCTATTTAGGAGGTCACCGAAAAGCTTCATCAACTTCGTTTAGAGTGTTTTGAAAAATTGAAAAAAAATTTAATTAACCTTGTTTGGACCATATTATCAAATACACATTTCTAATATACTTCCCATACAAAAAATATATTTTATAATAAATTGCATCTTTTTCGTGTATTAGGTATGAGTGTTATTAGTTGGGAAAAACATACTTAGGTTTTTGCCAAAAACATTATTTTCCAAATTTTCTAAAGAAAAAACTGAGAAGATTCCATGGACAATATCATGAGCAACATTGCTACAACTTCACCATAAGAAATAATTTCTTCACTGCGAAAAAGTACCTTTGCTGATGTATTTGTGCCAATACACTTTTTATAAAAGATATTTCCTTAATATCATCTTGGTTTTTGGTACCAATAAGAAAGCGTGTTATGTGCACTAAGTAAACATCAATAACAAACCATAGAGGGGGAGTGAATAGGTTTGAAGTCAACTTATGACCAATGTTTTTTTATTTCTACCAATTTTTCTTGTAAATCCAATTAAACCACATGAATTAACTAGGCTAAATGGAGTGTGTCTCATAAAAACCACACAATAAGATTAACTAGGTAGATCTGGAAGGAATAACTAGAAAACACAATCTAATTCCAATTTTAACAATTACACTAAATTGAGAAGCATGTGATCAAAGTGTTCACTTGAAAGAATAACAAACACAAACATTCCATAAGATATATTTATGAGGAAAAAACCCCACCCAGGGTTTAAAATTCTCGATGAAGTCCAATTTCAAGTTCTATTTGAAAAGAGTTTTATTCAAAGCAAGAAGGTAACTCTCTATCATTCCCACACGGGTAGTTACCTATGAATGTCAAACATTCCTCCATAGATGACTATAAATCCACGTCGAGCTCCAATTTACGAATGAAAGACTCCAATATACTCTTTGAAATTACACCATACTCCAATTCCTCCAATGAATCAAAGCATATCCAATTTCAGATCACAATGTATTTCATCATACAATTCAAATATAGATTGATTTGAATGGAATAGGCTATATGGAATTTGAACCAAAACACACTTAATTATATATCAAAATTATAGATCAAGTAAAGATCAAAGTTTTAGCAACATAGGAGGGAACAAGTGAATTAGGAAGACAAGTAAAAGAATAATGCTCTCAACCTTGAAAATCCTTTCGTAATTTTTAGTTATGAGGTTGCCTGTAATACCCGCACCTTATATTTTTGTATTTTTCCCATTTTAAATTGTAATAATATGACACTATTAGGATTTAGATCATATACTCCAACATTTATCTCTATATTAAATGACTCTTTTGGCCTTGATGTTAATTGTTCGAAGTTATTGAGTGAAATTGGAAATTTAATGAATTTGGATAAATCGAACGAACTTAGGGTCATTTGAATGAGGTTCTTATCTCCTTTGAACAAGAATGATAGTGGTTCAAACGAAAAATCCTTCTTGTTCGAAGCGAAAATCTAACGACGACGGTCGATCCACCTATGTATAAGTGCATAAGCTCATTAGAAGGTCCTTCAAAGGACTAATCGAACGCAAATCAAGTCTCATTAGAATGAGGTCCCATTATCATTTGAATGATCTGGGAATTAATCAGCCAAATCAATTGGGCTTGGTGTCCAGTGACATTTTTAATCGTTGGATGGATTACGTGTAAAATTTTGGTGACCTTGATGGTTAGATAGAGTTTCAGTGTGTTTGGGGGTTGTTTTAAATATTTTTTGATAGGTTTTGTTTGGGTTTATAATAGGAGAGAAGGGGATGAGTTTCTTCCCTCACATTTTTATCGTCTCTCTCTCTCTCTCTCTCTCTCTCTCTCTCTCTCTCTCTCTCTCTCTCTCTCTCTCTCTATTTCCAAGAATGTTTCATCTTCTGAAAGCCTCTCCCACCATTGCTATACCATGACACCACCATCCCTTTACCTTATGCCACCATATTTCACAAATATTCGACCATATATGAACTTCATACCCCCATTTCCCCCATGATTGAAAAACATTACAAATTTGTAAAGTTATTATTCAGGGTTTTGAAGAAGAATAAGTAGAAATTAATGGAGTTTTGAAGACGGTTTTGCTTGGAACTTTCATAGAGCATGCTTGTGGTGCTAGGCAACCACTTTAAGGAAACTTTAGGAGGTGGTAGATTTCCATCTTCTTCTACCTTCATCTTATAATGTTTGGAGTTTCTATTGAGGTGGAAAGACCTCTACTACTAACTTTAAGACATTATGTTATTCGTATTTAATCTTGCATATAAAGTTTAAGAGTTGGATGCATATATGGTTCAAGAATGATATTTGTTATGATTTGTGAAAATACGTTTACAAATGTGTTTCAATGATCATGAGCAAAATGATATGTTTCAAGAAAACTTGGTGTTTAAACATTTATATGAAATAAAAATGTTGGAAGAACGTTTATTTTGTTGCAATTGTTTTATTAATAAATGTTTCAAAGTTTTCTTATGAGATAATGGGATTTTATATGAAGGGATTTTTATTAATGTTTTGAAGAAACAAAAATTTCTTTTGCCATGAAAGGTATATTTGTGCAAACATTATGAGATTTCTATAATGAATTATATGTTAGACCCTTTTACTAGGATTTTTGGACTTAAATTCCATCTTCTCCAGCATATAAACTTGTTACAAAAAGTGGTCATAAAAGAACATGTTTTTTGGGGATAAAATCAATGTTAGAGTAAAAAGGACAAGAAAAGATGATTTTTAAGCGTAACACAAGTTGGAATGAAACCTTGAGTTCTAGCTTCGGCAAAGAAAAAGGAAAAGTGAAATAATGTGGACATTTGCAAAATGATAAAAAAGCATTAATATGGACTCGTATGACACTGGGATAATTAAGGAGGGCTCGGAGCCTAGGGATAAAAAATCCAAAATCACTGGCCAGAGCATATGGTAACATAGCTGACGGTATGGAGCCCATTAAAGTATGAATATATTGGAAGATTTCAAGAAAAGATAATGAAAATGGAACATGTTGAGAAATGGATTGTGTGGTGAATATGTGAAAAGACGACCTAACTTGAATGAATTAATACATCTTCCGATAAAGGATAAAATGGACAATAAATGTGAAAATTGATTAATGTCCATAAAGTAAAGGAACGGTAAAGTGTATTGGATAAATGGGTATTTAAGCAACCTAAATAGGTTTGACCCATGTGAAAGGTTTTAAAAAAATAAATATTTTTTAACACGGTGCTTGCGTGTGTCGAGAAGTGATCTTTAATGAAAATTCTAACATGGATTAATATGGACAAAAGGGATGATTTTAGTAAAAGAAATGATTTTTCCATCAAAAAGTGTATTTGTGTAAAGTATTTAAACTAGTGTGTTAAATCAAGGAATAAATGTCAAGTTAAATAAAAGGGAAATTCCTTTACCGGATTAAGGTGAATTAATCAGGATAAGTAACATATTTGGAATTAAAAATGGTTTCATGCATGTAAGTATATATATTTATGTGTGTGTGTGTGTGTGTGTGTGTATAGGGTAGTTTCATGTGCACGTATATATAATGTGTTATAGTCTCCTTTCTGCCTTTTGATTCTATATTGCATTGTTGTAATTTCCCAATAGACATTTGGCTCATTCCATTATCTTTGTTATGATAGGTTAGGTGCATTTTTGTATTTTAAGAGCGTTGTACATGTAAGTATTCTTTTTATTTTACATTAGTCGATCTGTATGCTTAGATTCCTGGGATGCTTCCCATAGATCCCTCAGGCAGCTTGATTTAAATGGAAATCTCATGTTAATCAAGTCAAATTTTAATTAAATAAAACTGAACTAGCAACATTATGTAGGTTATTTCATTGCACTTCACACCTAATGCTCGAGTCGGATCGGGTTGACTACGGGTAACCTATAATTTGGGTTAACGCATTACACAAGGTATAATATCTCTAGGTTTAAGTTCCTATCGGGAGTGACGTGGTGAGGTCGGTAGTAGATCTTTCGACGTCAATGTTGGTTTTAGAATGGTCTCGCTAGATTGGTGACGGTTTCAATTCGTGTTCTCGATGGTAGAATCAAATATATTAGCATCACGGGTGATTCATTGCCTAGTGGATATGACCAAGTTAGTTGTCATTAATCACTTTTTTTTATTTAGATAATGTTAGTTGTTTACGAGTGTTTGTGCGAGTCAATAGTGCCGACACCGCAATTTCTAGTATGAGGTTCTTGTGCGTCAACCTTTGATGATGTTAGAAATGAACTAATATGTTAATAGAACGAAATGACGTTCATTGAGTTAGGAACATGGATTGTGTAAAGTCAAATTGTATAGATTAGGCGAGTAGAGTGTCATGCCTATGTGATGTTGACTAGTGATAAAGACGCATTAAGTTCCTCAGTTAGGTACTTTTGGGTAATTAGTGCCGGTGACATGATTAGGCGAAATCGGTACTTACGGGTAGTGCCATGTCATAGATGATTGATGATTCAGTAGACATGAGGAACCTTGTGGATCAACACTTAGGGATGCATACTCGGTCAGAGTCGGTAAGATACTACTTGTAATATCCCATAATTTTATTGATTTTATTTAAAGGATTAATTGAATTAAATGAGAATTAATTGGGAATTAATCCGGGTATAAATACTAGCGAGATGTGAGTTGGTATTTGATTATGATGTTAAAATTTAATATTTCTGAGTATGTATGGGGATTCGTATCGAATATTGCATATTTCCGCCCGTTATCTTTATGCATTCTAGCACTTTTACGGTCCTAAATTCCTATAATTATGCTCATTAACCAGACAACCTTGGATTTGGATATATACATACTTTGCAGGGGTTATTTGTGCTTTTGTAGGTATTGGAACGCTAAAAGTGAGGTTCGGTTGCATTTCGGAGAAGTTCCGTCGTCGAATGCTACTTCAAGGGCAATTTGGTCTTTTCAAACTCACTATTTTTTTATGGAATGAAGTTACCAACATGTAGATCATCAAATTATCTTTCCTTGGCCAGTTACCGTGCGTCATTCTGACTCCGTATGTGGAAGTTATGCCCATTTCCGGAAGGTTTCGGTATTTTCTTCTACTTCAAGGGAATTTTGGTAATTTCATACTGCATAATTTGGAGGGTTTCAAAACAGAATCATGTAGATAATTGAATTAGCTTCGCGTCGGTTCCGACCACGCCTCATTTCGATTCCGTATGAGGGAGTTATAGCCGTTTCCGTGCAACGCCTCAAAACTGGTTCAAAGTGGAAAAGTGGGCTGCCTCCAGCCCAAGGCAAATTCCAAAAGTGCGGTCGACCGGTGCCAAAACAGAGGTCGACCGGTCCCATCAGATATGGACGAAAATTGGCTTATTTTGGGTTTTTTGGGTTGGTTTTGTTGGGGGTTTATTTTGGGGTATTAAATGAATGTTTGGGGCTTTTCTTTGAAGATATCTTTCATTTTTTTAGTTAGGGTTTTGGGATTTTGAGAGCTCATCTTCTCCTCTCTTTGGGTGTTCCCCATTTGGGTGTTGTAAGGTTACTATTCATTATCTCTTCCAATTAATTTAAGTTGTATTTCCTTAATTCCTTGCTTTGATAACTAGTTTCCATGCTTTCAAATTAGTTTATTGTTGTTATTTATTGCTTTAGTTAGTTTAGTTGTTGTTTAAAGTAGTTTAATCCATGTATTGTCCGTAGATAACGGGTTTGGGTCGTGTGTCCGCCATTGATGGGCGTTGAGCTCCGAAAATTAGGTTTTGTGTAAAATTACATTTAATTGAAACCTCGTGTATTAAAGTCGGATTATTATGCGTTTAACTTTCTTTGTCATGCAACGTTAGTGTTTATAGCGGTAATCCGAATTTAAGATGCGTGTAACCATTTTTTGTTAAATGTTTAATCTCGCAACTTTGGGTTAAATTCCTTATTGTGTGATGTTTATACTTAATTGAAAATGCTTGATTAAATGTTTTCGAACCGAAATTTTAATTGTTAGTTGTTTAGCCCATGGTGGGGACACGATCCCGACTCTCATTTTATTAATTCTAGTTTAGACTTAACTTCTTAATTTTTCCCTTTTCTTTATTTCCAACCTATCACCTTTTACACTTTTATTTTAGGAGTATTAAATCCAATAAATTCTAGAAACTCGTCTCTGTGGATTTTCGATACCCGACTTACCGCTATACTTGTATCGCAAGTGCAGTCGTAATTTATGTTTTTGTATTAAGGCGGTGAACAGAAAACAACGATTAGCGTTTTGACACGCGCTACTTTTCACCCTTGATCAAAATGGCGCCGTTGCCGGGGACTAGTTTGTTTTAGACTTTATTTGATTTAATATTTCATAGTATTTTCTTTCTATTTGTATTATTTGCTAACTTTTTGTAGGACTTCCACATTTGAGAACTTAGAAACGCTCGAATTCTTTTCGCGCGCACCTACTTTGTGGAATTCTCCACTTGAGCCATTTTTGGGGTAAGCATGTCTTATTCCAATTCTTTCGGTAATCCTTATTATAATTCTCAAAATTCTCGCAAACCTATGACTTTCGGTGAATACTTAGAGTCCCAAAAATTTGCAAATTCACATATTACTTTGGGCGAGTATAACGAAAGTCAAAACTTAGGTTATTGGAATTTTGATGATGATGATAATGATTTTGGGCCTTTACCTCCTTATAATAGGAATTTTGAAACGAATTCGAATAGTTTTCAAAATTCCTATAATAATGAGTTTTCGTTTAAGTCCGATGGTAATTTTCAAAGTTCCTATTTTCATGCATCCGCACCTCGACCCATGACATTCGGTGAGGGCTTGCGTATGTATGAAAATGAGAAAATTGAAACTCGTTATCGGGAAGAAAATCGTTCGTGGGAACATGAGTTGGATTTATTATTTGAGTCCGACGACGATTTTGCTTCCGAGACTTTTGAAGTCGAGGAATGTTTTGAACCAAATGAAGTACTTGTACCTACTTTGGAACAAGCCATTCTAGACTTTGCCCATCTCGTAATAGATATTGAAAGTGAGGATGAAAATGACGTAATATCTATTTGCAATGAAATGATTTCTTCTTTGTCCCCCAAAGAAGAACATTTCATTGAAAATGATATTATTTCCTTTGAAATTCCAACTTCATGCGATGATGATTCGTCTCATGAGTTTGAATTTCTTTCATCCCCGTTTTCATTCTCTATTACCCCACCGGAACAAGTACCCGATGATTCGGTTTCGAACTTTAATGTTTTAAACCCTATCGCCGATGAGGAGTACTTGCTCGAGTCGCCCTCCACGATCGCATCTTTGCCTTTGTGTGCGCCGCCTCCCATTCCAACTTCAAAATCCTTGGGAGGATTTTCAGCTTTTCTCGGTCCCCACATGTTTTTGTCGCCCGTTCAATCCAAACCCCCTATCGTCCCACCAAAACGTTTAATTGGCGATGGTTCCTTTCTTCCGCCTTACACATGCCTTCCGTTGTTCAAACGGAATTCATATTTTTCGGAAGGCATGCTTGTATGTGAGGGTACACCGGTTATCCTCCAAAGTCAAATCATTTTCACGATGGACCCTCAGCTATTTAGACTTCTAGTGTACAGTTAGTGTGAAGTCTAAATAGTAGGTTGTATATAGTTAGCTTTTTATTCTTTCTTTTTATTTTTTCTTTCCTTTTTAATTTAGTCTAATATAATTAGTTAACTTTTTATTATTTGTTTTTGCTATGCTCGGTACTAACTTGTTTTGTAGATTCTTTGGACTTGTTCTTATGGGGATCACTCCAATTTTGGGTAATATCGCTCTTTTCCTCTCTTTGACTTGGTTCTTAATTTACATTGGGGACAATGTCAAGTTTTAAGTTAGGGGGTGTGGGATATTCTATCCATTTCTTTATTTAGTCCATGTTTTTGCTCACATGTTAGTTACTTAGTATGCTTTTCTTAAAAAAATTCAAAAATTTCAAAAAGATTTTCTTTATTTTTTCTCCTTTTTTGGGCATTTTGCCTTTGTTTCCGATGATAAATATCAATAATTGCCCAATCCAATAGACAGCCCAATGATGCATGTTCTCGATTTTAGAAGTTATTAGACTTTAGTCTCGATTATTGATATTATGAATAACTTCATGAATTAAACTTTAATCCCGTGAGCACATGCACTTTCCTTGCTTTATTGATTTGGTTTAAGATTTTTATAACTCGGTAATCTTTTGTTGCATTGTATATACTTACACCGAGTAAGCTTTGTACCTTTCGTCGTTTGTGAGTGTATACACTATTCTTTTCTCATTGAAAACGCTGAATTCGTTGTTAATCTCACTATTCTTTCTTTTCATCATTCATTAATTGAGTTCATACTTGAAATGTGTTACTTGAGCATGATTTTCATATATTGTTTTGATTCGAGAATTGCGTAAACTTTAGGAAATGATCATAGGCCATCTTTGTTATATCACCCATATTGACCTTGACCTCACCCTTATATGTTTACCCTCATTAACCCCTTTGAGCCTAAATATAGCCTTTCGTTTCATAACCCCAAATCCCATAACCAACTCCAAATTGGAGTTTGAACCCATACATACACTTTTCGTACCTTTGTTTGGAATGTTACCTGGGATTGAATGTTGTTTTTATGACATCAGTTGCAATTTGGGCATATGAGAGTTTGAAAAGTAAATAAAAGAGAAGTGAAGAAAAAGAGTGAAAAAGAGAAAGCAAAAATCAAAAGAAAACAAAAGAGAAAATGAGAAAAAGAAGAAAAGAAAAAGAAAGAGAAAGTTTGTATATGTTGTATATAGTTCAATAAGCTTTGATTACTCTTCCCGATGATATATCTAATGCCGTTTTGGAACTTGTTTTCCAATTTTGATATTGCCCGCATTTTCCCATTATCCCGAGTTTTCATCCCGAACACTTTGAATCCGTACATACATTCCTTTCATTTCATACCTAAGCCTAGCCTACATTATAACCCTATACAAGTCCTATGTGATCTTAGGTTGATGTAATTTAAAAGTTTAAATAGTTTTGATAATCTGTTAAAATGCATTTCGCCTCCTTTAATTAGCTGTATCTTTCATTGAGATTACAAATTTTCATTTTATATATAGCATTCTTCTTTTATGACATGTGTGCGGCCTAGTTTCCATTTATATTTACTCTTTAGCCCGCATGTTCCGTGTGTTACCTCCCTGTTTCGAGTGAATTCGCTTGATGAGTGTAATGCCCGTGAGGATTGAATATATGCTTGCTTTAATGATTATTCGGTTTATATAAGTTTTTCGCCAAATCACACTTTGTATGTGCTCGCTCCCCTCCCACATTTTAAGGTTTCAATTCTATGAGGTGCATTCTGTAATGTTAATAATTTGGACTTTTGTGTGAATTCATTCACTTTGCTAATAATGCGTATGAAATCCTTTTCGCCATTGCTGGGCTTGTCGCACGTTGGGTTGGGCATATTTTGAGGAAACCATGTTATGTTTGTGGGTATCATCCCTGAAAACCCTCACGAGACGACACTCGTCCACTA
The DNA here is from genome assembly GCA_949130495.1 of Sambucus nigra. NCBI lineage: Eukaryota > Viridiplantae > Streptophyta > Magnoliopsida > Dipsacales > Adoxaceae > Sambucus > Sambucus nigra. The sequence goes on along the minus strand of OX422211.1, from coordinate 393,224,069 downwards.
GGGTAACCTAGGGGTTTAACGGCTTATTGCATATGCTAAATGCAATCGTGCTCCCTACGAAAGTGGCATTTATATTTCGATACATATATAAGTCTTGTACCGCCTTCTGTGGACTGGTTTTATTTGTTTCATTACTAGGGACTAGCAATGTTTAAGTTAGGGGGTGTGATTCGTATCGAATATTGCATATTTCCGCCCGTTATCTTTATGCATTCTAGCACTTTTACGGTCCTAAATTCCTATAATTATGCTCATTAACCAGACAACCTTGGATTTGGATATATACATACTTTGCAGGGGTTATTTGTTCTTTTGTAGGTATTGGAACGCTAAAAGTGAGGTTCGGTTGCATTTCGGAGAAGTTCCGTCGTCGAATGCTACTTCAAGGGCAATTTGGTCTTTTCAAACTCACTATTTTTTTATGGAATGAAGTTACCAACATGTAGATCATCAAATTATCTTTCCTTGGCCACTTACCGTGCGTCATTCTGACTCCGTATGTGGAAGTTATGCCCATTTCCGGAAGGTTTCGGTATTTTCTTCTACTTCAAGGGCATTTTGGTAATTTCATACTGCATAATTTGGAGGGTTTCAAAACAGAATCATGTAGATAATTGAATTAGCTTCGCGTCGGTTCCGACCACGCCTCATTTCGATTCCGTATGAGGGAGTTATATCCGTTTCCGTGCAACGCCTCAAAACTGGTTCAAAGTGGAAAAGTGGGCTGCCTCCAGCCCAAGGCAAATTCCAAAAGTGCGGTCGACCGGTGCCAAAACAGAGGTCGACCGGTCCCATCAGATATGGACGAAAATTGGCTTATTTTGGGTTTTTTGGGTTGGTTTTGTTGGGGGTTTATTTTGGGGTATTAAATGAATGTTTGGGGCTTTTCTTTGAAGATATCTTTCATTTTTTTAGTTAGGGTTTTGGGATTTTGAGAGCTCATCTTCTCCTCTCTTTGGGTGTTCCCCATTTGGGTGTTGTAAGGTTACTATTCATTATCTCTTCCAATTAATTTAAGTTGTATTTCCTTAATTCCTTGCTTTGATAACTAGTTTCCATGCTTTCAAATTAGTTTATTGTTGTTATTTATTGCTTTAGTTAGTTTAGTTGTTGTTTAAAGTAGTTTAATCCATGTATTGTCCGTAGATAACGGGTTTGGGTCGTGTGTCCGCCATTGATGGGCGTTGAGCTCCGAAAATTAGGTTTTGTGTAAAATTGCATTTAATTGAAACCTCGTGTATTAAAGTCGGATTATTATGCGTTTAACTTTCTTTGTCATGCAACGTTAGTGTTTATAGCGGTAATCCGAATTTAAGATGCGTGTGACCATTTTTTGTTAAATGTTTAATCTCGCAACTTTGGGTTAAATTCCTTATTGTGTGATGTTTATACTTAATTGAAAATGCTTGATTAAATGTTTTCGAACCGAAATTCTAATTGTTAGTTGTTTAGCCCATGGTGGGGACACGATCCCGACTCTCATTTTATTAATTCTAGTTTAGACTTAACTTCTTAATTTTTCCCTTTTCTTTATTTCCAACCTATCACCTTTTACACTTTTATTTTAGGAGTATTAAATCCTATAAATTCTAGCAACTCGTCTCTGTGGATTTTCGATACCCGACTTACCGCTATACTTGTATCGCAAGTGCAGTCGTAATTTATGTTTTTGTATTAAGGCGGTGAACAGAAAACAACGATTAGCGTTTTGACACGCGCTACTTTTCACCCTTGATCATATGGTAATACATGAGTATTGAAAATATTAAAGTTGTCGCGAGACTCAAATACGACAATTTAGAAATTTAGTTGGGACGCGCGTGTCAGTCGCGTCAGGAACGAAATTATTTAAATTAAAAAGTGAATTTGAAGGGTCCCGGATTTTAATTATCTTAAATAAAATATAATTTTCTTTTATGAAAACTCAAAAGATGCGGAAGCGTATAAAAGCGATGGTTCAACTTTCAAATACAACAAAAAATTAATTCAACTCAAGTCCTAGGATTTGCCTAAATTATAATTATCAAATATCCAAAGTTAGGCGAAACCAAATTTCAGCAAGTGACTTGAATTAAACAAACATTACCCAATATTTAATATAAATCCCAATCAGATTGAGTGTGATAAATAAACCGAATTTTATCTTGAATTAAACCTAAGCATGGATTCTAAATTTTGAAGGAAGATAAAATAAACAATATCACACTACGCCGAGATGTACGAGGAAAAACCCAAGACGGGAAACAACCTCGGACGGCCCTAGCCACAAGTCCACTAGATACGGAATTACAATTACAAGACAGATAGACTTACAACGACTGACTTGATCCCTCTCAAGTCTCGACGCTTCTTCTCGTAGACACCTCTTCCTAGCGGACAACCTCGGAACACCACCGCGATCTCAGAATCCACCGATGGGTCTTTCTATGGTCACCGTCACCCAAGCTTGGAGCCTTTCTCCAAGTGAGTAATACCGCAACAAACTTCTTCTTCTTTGTGATGGGATGTAGGAGGAAACCCGAAACGTCTCTTTTTCAATTCGGTAGAGAAAACCGGTGCCAAAACTCCAAGCAATTGATATGAATATAGAAACTTTGATAAACACAATTGGGTGTAAACACTAGAGTGGTATATGCATTTTCTTTGAAAAATAACCCTCAAAACTTGAACATTTTCCTAAACTATTTTTGCTCTCAAACTCTCTCTAGGAGATAAACTTGGTTGGAAAAGTTAATTAGAAAAATGTGTTTCTCGTCCTTAATAAGTCTTGAAAAAGTTGGTTAAAAACCAAGTGGGGAAAGTGGGTAAAAACTGCCAAAAACTGCTCAAAACTGTTCCCGCCTGGCATTCTCGTTCGAACGACATTGACACTCGTTCGAACGAGACTTCTAACGAGCGACCAGTCTGGGCTCGTTAGAAACTCGTTAGATACCTCGTTAGAACGAACAAACTCGTTCGAACGACATATCGAACGACTGACCAGTTTAGGTTCATTGGCAAACTCGTTCGAACGAAACCTGGTTCGAACAAAAAAACTCGTTCGAACGAAAACCTGGTTCGAACGAAAAACTCGTTCGAACGAGACTTCGAACGACTTCCAGAATTTTTTTGATAAATTCAATTTTTGGCCCAGAAACTTTATGTACTTTATTTTAAAGTTTCAATTAAATTATTCTGAAAGTAAAACATGGTTTTTATTAAACCTAACACCCAATTAATATTGTTCCAAGCTCCTATATAAATATAATTACATTCATACCTTGGGAGCATGGAACCTTAGATGATGACGTAGAAACGAGGCACGCAAACCGGCATTTTGATGAAGCTTTATATTCTTTGCCGCTACGTGTTCAACACACACTTCATAGGCTTGAGAGTATTACAATAAATCACTAACCTATGAATAAATGTTTTTGTCCGGAATTGAGCCAAAACTATATATGGACTCAATTGGAAATTTGTGTCCTTACACAATTATATTTCTATCAATCGAATGGTCATTTTTAGTGCGCCAACGTGTCCGGAAGGGTTGAAATAGTCAGAAAATACTAGCCGGGGGTTTAGTTTGGGTCCCGGGGCATTTTTAGGCCAAATCGGCTACCTAAAGGGGTATTTTGGTGATTTTAAAAATATGGGAATTAAAACCCACGAATTTTAGGGTTAAATAATATATTACTAATGAACCCACTAAGTCCATTATCATCATTAGGTGAGTTAGAGGGCTACGGGAGTTATAGGGAGAGTTTGAAGAGGTTCCAAAAGAAACCTCCAACCACCATCACCATCCTTGAGAGAATTCTGTAGAGAAAGGGGAGAAATCAACCTTCATTCACCAACATCAACTCAGAAGAAACAAACCTAAGGCAAGTGTTTTTATGTCATTATTTGCATTGAATATTTCCTCCATGTATAGTGTAGAAAACTGTTTATGTCTTGGAAATTTTGATGAAGAATACCCAATGGAATTATTGTGAAATTGGTGATTTTGGGTAGGAATTTGCATGTAGAATGATTATGGACGAATTTAATATACAAAACATAACTTTTGATGACCTGAAATCGGATTAATAAGGAGTTTTTATGAAATTAAAATTCTGGGTTCAAATTCATAGGGTTTGGAATAAGAATTGGGGATTTATGATTTTGGCATGTTAAATTGTAAGATTTAGCCCAATAGCATGTTAAGGAATGATCTAGGGTGACTAAATATAGTTACAAACATTACAAACGTATTTGGATAGTCTTAGGGTGGAATTAGAGAAGAGGAGAAAGTAGAAAAATCAAATTTGGAAAATTATGGGGGCAGTCTGCCATCTCGTTAGAAGACCTGCTCGGGTCGTTCGAACGACCTCGTTCAAACGAGCTTCTAACGAGATGACAGTACCCCTTCTAACCGGTTGGTAGATCTTTCGAAGCCTTTTGTTCGAACGAGACTTCTAACGAGTTGACAGAATGGCCTTTTAGGCCTGATTTCATTTCAAATGTTCCGTAGACTTATTTAATGGAGTAATAACCTTCACTACCCCAAAATGGCCAAATTGTCACCTTTCAGCCGACCACCCTTGTCAAGGTCGTTGACCATGACACAAATCTCGCGTTTTGTGTCACGGTCATTGACCTTGACACGACCGTGACAAATAATTGTCACGGTCCTTGACCGTGACAAGGCCGTGACAAATTTACTTGTCACGGCCTTATCACGGTCGTTAACCGTGAGAATTAGTTGTCACGGTCGTGTCAAGGTCAATGACCGTGACACAAAATGCGAGATTTGTGTCACGGTCAATGACCTTGACACGACCGTGATAACTTTTGCAGAAAAAAAAGCCCTATGATTCTTTTTTCCCACCTTTTTTGGTTTTCCCCCTCTCTCTCTCTCATCCGCGATTTCTGCTCTCTCTCTCTCTAAGGTATATCTTTTTTTCCTCTCTTTCTCTTTCATTTCTATATGTATGTGTATGTGTATGTGTATGTGTGTATATATATGTGTGTATATGTATATGTGTATGTGTGTGTATATATGTGTGTGTATATATGTGTGTGTATATATATGTGTGTATATGTATATGTATATGTGTATGTGTGTGTATATATATGTTAGTGATAGTTAGAATTGTGTAAATGTTAGAAAAGTTCTAGAATTCATATGAGGGTCTTAATTATATAAATATTTAAATTGATAATAATTTTATTCATGAAATTAATTCAATTAGGTAAAACCCTAGATAATTTTTTAACAGAATTTGATAATATTATATAAAGTTTAGTAAATTCACAAAATGTTGCCAATTGTATGTTTTTAGGAATATCATTAGTTACTTTCGTGCCCAACTATGTAGAATCCATACACATGCATGTTGTTAGAAAGTCTTAAATTTAATTCTCACTTTAATTTGTAGAATCTCTGTACTTGGTTGGATTTATCCCTTTATGATAATGAAATTTATGCCCCAATTATAATTATCTCATGTCATAATTTTATTGATAAACAATAAATGTAGTTGTCACGGTCGTGGTGGGGAGAGGGGGTGGGGGTGGGGTGGTGGGGGTGGGGTGTGTGTGTGTGTGTGTGAGTAGGTGTGTGCGTGTGTGCGTGGAGGGGGAGGGGGGAGTGGGGGTAGTGGGGGTGGGGTGTGGTGGGGGACGGGGGTAGTGGGGTGTGGTGGGGGGTGGGGGTGGGGGTGGAATTTTCTAACTAAAAATATGATAATATTTTGTTATAATTTGTTAAAACTATGTAAACCTTAGTATGAATGCAAGGTTAGTGATAGTTAGAATTGTGTAAATGTTAGAAAAGTTCTAGAATTCATATGTTAAAATTAATTATATAAATATTTAAAATACCCCAATTGTCACGGTCGTGGTGGGGGGAGGGGGTGGGGGTGGGGTGTGTGTGTGTGTGTGTGCGTAGGTGTGTGCGTGTGTGCGTGGAGGGGGTACTACAGGTAATATATTTATATTTATATTTATATTTATATGAATATTTCAATTTCAATTTCAATTTCAATTTCAATTTCAATTTCGATTTCGATTTCATATTTATATTTATATTTATATTTATATTTATATTTATATTTATATTTATATTTATATTTATATTTATATTTATATTTATATTTATATTTATATTTATATTTATATTTATTCGCAACTAACATTGTATTTGTTGGACAGGAACAATTCAACTTGGATCCAAAGCTACGCGATCCCGTCTTGGAGCCGATTAGGGAGCAACTCAAGTCGTGGAAAAAAAATATGCGGGCACGGTACTTTGGGAAAACAAGAGAGTCGATTATCCAATGGCGTGGATCCGTCCCCCGCCCCCCAAAGAGCCGATCTCATTGGCACAATGGCAGAAGTTCATTGACAATGAGATCGAGGATCGACAATTGGCATCTCGCCAATCGGGGAGGGAAAATCGGGCATAAAAAGACGGACGTGCACTACTCTGGCCGGACCTCTTACGCCGAAGTGGAGCATAGGATGCAGGTAAGATTTAATTTTTCTATAACTACAGAAATATATTATTCTTCATTATTTTACTTTGCGGGGCCGATACTAATTTTACTTTACTTTATTTTATTTTAGGGGGTAGGGAGTGGGCCAGGGGGTAAGCCACATAGGCTCGATACTTATGTGGCTCTTCGGACAAAGAAGGGGAAGGACAAGGAGGTGTCCCCGAGCGTCGCGGCCACGATTGTAAGTAATCCGACAGTTTAATTTTTGTTAATTACGTTATAATTTTTTAGTTTACTTATTTTACTAATCATGTGCTTTTTGTCGTTTCAGGCAAAGCTTAAGGAAGTGCATGAGTAGCAGTCTAATGCCGACAAGGCATCTTTGTCTACAGACGCACTCAGCCAAGTGCTTAGCTCTGATCGCAAGGGGAGGACAAGGGGAGTGAGCTCACGGGTGGCCAAATCTAGGATCATCGGATTGGAGACGAGCGACACCGGGTTGGCTCGAACGGTGGATTCACACGACGCGAAGATGTCCCGTTTGGAGGCGATGGTCCAAGATATGTACGCATTCATGAAGCGTACGTTGGGCGGAGACCTTAAAGGGAAAGGGAAAGGGAAGGAGAAGGCGGTGGAGGAGGAGGTGCGGGAGGACGACGCGCAGGATGACGAGGATGTGGACCTCGCTGCTTCATCACCGACACGTTCGTACTTCGATGATCGACTTCCCTATTTGGAGCCCTTCAACAGACCATTGTCGACACTTGGTTGGCCGAGCGTGTTCATATTGGACGTATTTGATGGCCAGCGGATAGGGCGGGGGCTGAGGGACCCGAATATCGTCGAGGGTGGAATAGTCCATGGACGTGTGCTTCAAGAGATGGAGTCCAGGGTGCTCGTCACGCATGTCATACCCGGGAAGGATAACTCCCTATTGTGGTTGCGCGAACAATGCGGCACGACGTATATTAGTGGGTGCGTCAATTCTTATGTCGTGTGGCCTACTCACCTCCTCAGTTTTATCCAAGACATGTAGTAACATTATTTTTCAGTTTGTCCATTTTAATTATATTTGGATTATATCGTCATGTATATTATTTCTATTTTGAATATTTGGATTATATCGTCATGAATATATATTTGCATTATCTTTAGTTTGTTTGGATATATGATGTTTGGAACAGGTACAACGTTGCTATAACAAGTACAAATATACTGCTGGGCAGTGGCAGTGGCCATACTGCCCAGCTGATTTTTTTTAAATTCTGCCTAGAATTATCACGGTCATTGACCGTGACAATTTTTTTAAAAAGGGTCACGGATTTGTCACGGTTATAAACCGTGACAAACGTGTCACGGTCATTGACCGCGACATGACTGTGACACAAAATGCGAGTTTTGTGTCAAGGTCAATGACCGTGACACGACTGTGACAAAAAAAGTTGTCTCGCCTCGAAATGTCACAGTCATTGACCTTGACAAGTTGGATTTGTCAAGGTCAATGACCTTGACAATTCGGCAGATTTGGTGTAGTGCTTCCCTTACTGACTAGTGAGTATATTTGGGAGATTGGAGTACGTTGACAAGTAGAACTTAGAATCTTGTAGTAAATCAAATGACCCTTATGAATTAGGAAACTAGTGCCTAAACACGACGTGAGAAGAGTTGACAACTTTAATGTATATAAATCGGGGACTTATAAGTGTATGATATTAATGATGATACCAGAACGAGATGTATGCCTGTATTAATATATTGAGATATTTAAGATGTACAAATGCTTAGTATATGTAATTATCTGTGTATAACATACCTACCGTACCTGCTATCATGGGAAGTCGGCGTTCGATTAGGTCCATCTAATCTTTGTGTGCCTACGGGGGGATTTAGATTGGTACCTCGAGGACATAGGTCAGAGAAGGACTTATTGAGAAGTTAATAAGTCTGCTGATCATGGGAGCGTAGGTATGTGCGTGACCCATGTGATGTGAACAATGTTTGCCTCCATTATGTGTGATTGTTATCATTTGAGAACGGTTCCAGAGAGATTCGGAATGCGTGGTCCTAATGTACGTGATGTACCGGGATTTGATAGCAGAGTATGTGGGCACCGCAGCTTATCCTCAGGGTGCTAGTATTGTATATTTATGATGAGAATAATATACTGTAATTTGAAATGCATTGTCATGTATAAATGTGAGTATAAATAATAGTAACGTTTTCGTAACGAACATAAAAATGGAAACCCTCTAGTAAGTAGTATTACTAATATGAGAAATCGAGAAGAAATGTAAGACACTGTGTTTAAATGAAGATGCCGGAATTAAATTGTGAATCATATAATAATGTTAGATTTTATATTAGACTAGTTAAGTATGGGAATAACTTGAATGGGTACGGATACGATAGGAGTGCATAATTAGTTGAGAGGTGAGGAACTCATGTGAGTGCACACACTATCATGTACTTTATATTCACTATTTAATGATATTAAACACTTGCTATATTTTAAACTGTTTTCACAATCGGGCTTTGACCCGTTTGCTTAGAAATATATTTTCTTGTAAAAACCTTTTAGATGCCCTGCCACAAGGAAACCAAGCATAGGAGTTCCATCCAAGTGACGTAATGTAGCTGTTGTAGAAGTTACAAGACCTTAATAGTAGACGCCTCCATTTTCAATCTTGACTCTATATTATCAAATTCTCTCATCTGTTGGGCATGTCTCCCTATTTCCTTTTAGAGATACTTTATTTATTCAGTTATTTCAGATTTTGGGTTGAAATTAATTTAGTGATGCGGACTTGGTATTTGTTTATTTCAGTACTCAGATTGTTATGAGGAGTATTCCTCCAGTTTCATTATTATTTTATGGTTATTCTATTGTGACTATGTTGTGGAGGTTTTATTAGCATTTCATAATCTACTTATTGCATGTTAATCGAATTTAATTAAAATTGGCAACTCACTTTTTAAATATTAGGTGGCTAGTAATTTTAAAAATGTTTTCGACAGTGATGCAACGAACTGAACCAACTTGACATTTTGAATTAATTTGAATAAAGGAGTGGCTACCCGATATTTAATTAGTCGGGGTGTCACAGGTGGTATCAGAGCATCATGTTCTAGTGTCCTTAGGATCTGTACGGCTTATTATGTTTCCGCTGAGCTTTCTTTGATGTAGAGCCCTATATTTTAGGACCGTCGTATTCTTTTATGTATGTTTCGCTCTTCAGCTATTTTGAGATAATAACTGCAAACTTATAAGACTTTACTCTCATTTCAGATGCCTCCACGACATGCAAAGCGAGTTCCTAGGGATGCTCAGCCCGAGCCACAGCCTGCACCAGTTCAGGGCACCATTAATGCCGCAGAGGTTGCAGCTATTGTAGCCCAAGTGGTAAATGCCTCCCTCTCACTTGTGCAGCATGCACCACCTCAGGCGCCGGTAGCCGTGCCAGTTCAGGCTCATGCATTCCCGTCTGCTTGGGAACGTGTTCGTGATGCTTTTGAGAAGGCACACCCTCCGGAGTTTGTAAGTAGCTTCGATGTTGTTGTGTCCAGTCAGTGGAGGAAGAACATACAAAGGCACTTAAGGATGTACGAGTGCACGAATGTTCAGAAGAAGATACTGGCTACTTTTACGCCTAGTAGGATCAGCGTTGCAGTGGTGGGAGTCCATTACCACCCCAGAGGAGAGAGATGCCCTTTCCATACAGGAATTCTGGGTGTGGTTCGTCCGTAAATATTTTCCATCAGCTGTTCACACTTAAATGAGGAGGAAGTTAATGAACCTCAAGTAGGAGGGGAAGACTGTGGCCGAGTACGAGGCCGAATTCACAAATCTCTTGAATATTATTCCCGATGAGATTCTGATTGAGGAGAAGAAGATTTAGAAGTTTATGGACGGATTGACCTGGAGGATCCGACAACACTTGTTAGGAAATCTCTCATTGGCCACTTACTCTGATGTGGTTAACACAGCACTGCTTCATTGCCAGGATCACCGCTTTCACATGTCTGAGAGTAAAAGATCAGGATAGTCCAGCCATCGGGGCAGGACAAGGGTAAATGGTGCCAGCGGGGCACAATCTGCTCAGGGTTAGCACATGTAGGGTGATCAGGGTTCCCAACAGGCGGATCCTAAGAGATTCAGATCTGGGGGTTTCAGGAACGGTCAGGGAGGTTTTAGACATGGCCATCAGGGTCAAAACGGCAATCAGGGCCAGCAGGGCCAGAATGGTCAGCAGCAACAGTTTCAGTAGGGCCAGTATGGTCAAGGTAGGAATGGTAACGACCATCAGGGCCGTGGGCAGCAGGGACAGCGAGGGGGAAACTTTCTTAGGAAATGCTTAGTTTGTGGCAAGATTGGTCACAAACGCCAGGATTGTCCTGATAGGGGCAGGGCCCCACCGTAGCAGCAACATGGTGCTCAACACAAGCCATAGAGGCCTATGTTTCCCGCCGCCCTCCCAGCACCACCACAGATGGCAGCATTACCACCCATCCCAGCGGTACCAGTCCAGCAGGGACAGCTTCAGTATGGGAGAGTGTATGAGCTCTAGCATGTCGCAGTCCCATAGGATCCACCTGCTATTGAGGGTATGTTCTCTATTCAGGGTACTATGGGGCGTATTTTATTTGATACAGGGGCCACACATTGTTTCATTGCCACGAGATTTGCACGCACTATTGGGTTATTAGACATTGCAGAGAGCACGATTACTTGTGTAGATTCACCGTTGAGTAGGGGTTTCATGATTTCCCTTATTTGTAGAGGTGTGGGTATAGAGATCGGGAGATTTACTTTACCCGCTGATATGATAGTATTAGAAATGACAGAGTATGATGCGATTATTGGTATGGATTGGTTAGTTGCGTATCGAGCCGTGATTGGTTGTTTCAGTAGGAGCATTATATTTGCCATTCCCGGGCAGGAGATGTTTTTAGTGGCGATGCCTCACCCTGAGGGAGGATCGGCCACCCATTTGTACTATATAGAGGAGGAGACCTCTAAGGAAGTGGTGATACCACTTGATTAGATTCCAGTCGTTAGAGAGTTCGCTGATGTATTTCAAGACATACCTGGATTATCCCCTAGTAGGGAGATAGATTTTGTTATTGATTTGATGCCGGGCACTCGGACCATTGCCCGCGCGCCGTACCGTATGGCTCCAGCGGAGATGAGAGAGCTAAGGGATCAGATAGAGCAGTTGTTGGGTCAGGGGTTTATCCGAAGGAGTACTTCGCCGTGGGGTGCCCCTGTGTTGTTCGTAAATAAGAGGGATGGATCGTTGAGATTGTTTGTAGATTACTGGGAGTTGAATAAGGTCACGATACGGAATAAGTATTCGTTTCCCCGAATCGATGACTTATTTGACCAGATGAGAGGAGCTTGCTTCTTCTCCAAGATTGATTTGCGATCGGTATACCATCAGTTACGTATCAGGGAATAGGACATCTCGAAGACTGCTTTCTTGAGGAGGTATGGTTTCTATGAGTTCTGGGTTATGCCATTTGGCTTGACCAACGCTCTGGTCGTGTTTATGGACTTAATGAATAGGGTGTTCAAAGAGTTCCTAGACCAGTTCATCATCGTCTTTATTGATGACATCCTAGTTTACTCCCAGACAGAAGAGGAGTACGCCGAGCATTTGAGGTAGGTTTTACAGACGCTACGTCAGAATGAGCTTTATGCAAAGTATGAGAAATGTGGATTTTGGCTGAAGGAGGTTCAGTTTTTGGGGCATATCATTTCAGACCGGGGGATATCTGTTGATCCGAGGAAGGTATTTGTGGTGAGGGAGTGGGGACAACCCACGACACCGACTGAGATCCGTAGTTTCTTGGGCCTAGCAGGATACTACAGGAGGTTTATTCGGGGTTTCACAAAGATAGCGGGTCCTTTGACACATCTGACTGGCAAAGGTGTGCCATTCATCTGGAGCGATGCCTGTCAGTTGGCATTCGATGAGCTGAAGGAAAAGTTGACCTCAGTACCCGTGTTAGCATTGCCCAGACCGGGAGTTGAGTATTTAGTTTACACCGATGCGTCCTTATAAGGACTTGGAGGTGTGCTGCAACAGGAGATTCAGGCCATAGCTTATGCTTCCCGTAAGCTTAAGCCTCACGAGAGGAATTTCCCCACCCATGACTTGGAGTTAGCGGCAGTCGTATTCGCTCTTCGAATTTGGAGACACTATCTCCTGGGGGAGAAATTTCGATTGTTCACAGACCACAAGTCTCTACAATACCTCTTCACGCAGAAGGAGCTGAATATACGTCAACGTCGGTGGCTTGAGTTTGTGAAGGATTATCAATTCGATATCCAGTATCACTCAGGGAAGGCTAACATGGTAGCAGAAGCGTTGAGCCGTAGGCCAGTAGATGAGGTGGCCGAGGTGTGGAAAGCTAAGTGGAAGGAGTTGGGACACCAGGATGCAGTGGCCTGATCGTTCATGTTTGTGATGACTATTACACCTCAGATTGTTACGAGAGTGGTAAAGGCTCAGGAAAATGACTTGTTCTATCAGGAGCAGATAGTTCGATTGCTAGCATAGGGAGCCGAGTCCTATACCGTTAGTTCAGATGGGGGATTACGCTTCAATGGAAGACTGGCTGTTCTGAAAAGGGAAGACTTGCGATACGAGATAATGGCAGAGTCGCACGACTCACGGTTCGTGGTACACCCTGGTGAGGATAAGATGTACCAAGATATGAGACGACAGTACTGGTGGAGCGGGATGAAGAGGGATATCGCCGTGTTCGTTTCTAAATATGCCACTTGCCATCTAGTAAAGGTGGAACATCAGAAACTGGCAGGACTTCTACAACCATTAGAGTTTTCGACGTGGATATGGGAGAGCATATCATGGACTTTATCATGGGGTTACCTACGTCACAGAGGGGTCACGACTCCATATGGGTAATTGTGGACAGGTTGATCAAAGTTGCTCATTTTCTACCCGTAAGGACAGATTACACTACGGGACAGTATGCCCAGCTTTTCATTGCTGAAATAGTGAGACTTCACTGAGTGCCTCTAAATATCGTGTCTGACCGAGACAAGATATTTGTTTCATAATTTTGGGAGAGTTTCTAGGAGGCCATGGGTACAGAGTTGCGGCTGAGTACGGTATATCATCCGCGGACTGATGGGCAAACAGAGCGAACAAATCAGATGTTGGAGGACATGTTGCGTATGTGTATCTTAGATATTGGAGGTGGTTGGGAGTAGTACCTTCCACTGGTGGAGTTTGCTTATAATAACTCCTATAAATTCACCATTGGCATGGCTCCATTTTAGGAGTTGTATGGTTGACCTTGTCATTCCCCAACATGTTGGTTAGAGGTAGGGGATAATAAACTCCTTGGGCCGGAAGTGATTCAGGACACTTCGGTAAGCATAGAGATGATACGGAGCTGTATTCGGGTAGCTCAAGACAGGCAGAAGATCTATGCTGATGCCAAGAAGTTCTTCAGAGAATTCAAGGTGGGGGACCAGGTGTTACTCAAAGTATCTCCGATGAAGGGGATCAGGCGTTTTGGGAAGAAGGAGAAACTGGCACCAAGATACGTGGGGCCATTTCCTATCATCGAGAGGATTGGGCCAGTCGCACACAGACTTGGGTTACTAGAGCACTTCCATAGGATTCATGATGTGTTCCATATTTCCTCGCTAAGGAAATATCTTAGGGATGATTTGGCCCATACTCACATTATTTTGGAGGACATCGATCTTCAGCCCGATAGTTCCTACGAGGAGGGGCTGATTACTTTTTTGGATCGAAGCGAGCGGAAATTGAGGTAGAAAATAGTACCGTTAGTACGTGTTCAGTGGCGGCATCATAATGGCGAGGAGTCCACATTGGAGCGCGAGGATGAGATGCACGAGTGCTATCCGGAGTTATTTTTACCAGTTACTCTTTAGTTCCGAATTTAGGGATGAAATTCTGTTATTAGGGGGGAAATATGTAATACCCCGTAATTTAATTGATTTTATTTAAGGGATTAATTGGATTAAATGAGAATTAATTGAGAATTAATCCGGGTATAAATACTAGAGAGATGTGAGTGGGTATTTGATTATGATGTTAAAATTTAATATTTCTGAGTATGTATGGTAATAAATGAGTATTGAAAATATTAAAGTTGTCGCGAGACTGAAATACGACAATTTGGAAATTTAGTTGGGATGCGCGTGTTAGTCGCGTCAGGAATGAAATTATTTAAATTAAAAAATAAATTATACTTTTATCAACTGAATGTTCATTTTGAGCGCGCCAACGTGTTCGGAAGGGTCGAAATAGTTAGAAAACACTAACCGGGGGTTTAGTTTGGGTCCCGAGGCATTTTTAGGCCAAACCGGCTACCTAAAGGGGTATTTTGGTGATTTTAAAAATATGGGAATTAAAACCCACGAATTTTAGGGTTAAATAATATATTACTAATGAACCCACTAAGTCCATTATCAGCATTAGGTGAGTTAGAGGGCTACGGGAGTTATAGGGAGAGTTTGAAGAGGTTCCAAAAGAAACCTCCAACCACCAACACCATCCTTGAGAGAATTCTGTAGATAAAGGGTAGAAATCAACCTTCATTCACCAACATCAACCCAGAAGAAACAAATCTAAGGCAAGTGTTTTGATGTCGTTATTTGCATTGAATATTTCCTCCATGTATAGTGTAGAAAACTGTTTATGTCTTGGAAATTTTGATGAAGAATACCCAATGGAATTATTATGAAATTGGTGATTTTGGGTAGGAATTTGCATGTAGAATGATTATGGACGAATTTAATATACAAAACATAACTTTTGATGACCTGAAATCGGATTAATAAGGAGTTTTTATGAAATTAAAATTCTGGGTTCAAATTCATATGGTTTGGAATAAGAATTGAGGATTTATGATTTTCGCATGTTAAATTGTAAGATTTGGCCCAATAGCATGTTAAGGAATGATCTGGGGTGACTAAATATAGTTACAAACATTAAAAACGTATTTGGATAGTCTTAGGGTGGATTTAGAGAAGAGGAGAAAGTAGAAAAATCGAATTTGGAAAATTCTGGGCGCAGTCTGCCATCTCGTTAGAAGACCTGCCCAGGTTGTTCGAACGAGCTTCTAACGAGATGAAAATACCCCTTCTAACGAGTTGGTAGTTTGTTCAAAGCCTTTCGTTCGAACGACACTCGTTCGAATGACCTCGTTCGAACGAGACTTCTAATGAGTTGACAGAATGGCCTTTTAGGCATGATTTCATTTCAAATGTTCCGTAAACTTATTTAATAGAGTAATAACCTTCCCTTACTGACTAGTGAGTATATTTGGGGGATTGGAGTACGTTGAGGAGTAGAACTTAGAATCTTGTAGTAAATCGAATGAACCTTATGAATTAGGAAACGAGTGCCTAAACACGACGTGAGAAGAGTTGACAACTTTAATGTATATAAACCGGGGACTTATAAGTGTATGATATTAATGATGATACAAGAACGAGAAGTATGCCTCTATTAATATATTGAGATATTTAAGATGTGAGAATGCCTAGTATATGTAGTTATCTGTGTATAACATACCTACCGTACTTGCTATCATGGGAGGTCGGCGTTCGATCAGGCCCATCTAATCTTTGTGTGCCTACGGGGAGATTTAGATTGATACCTCGAGGACATAGGTCAGAGAAGGACTTATTGAGAAGTTCATAAGTCTGCTGATCATGGGAGCGTAGGTATGTGCGTGACCCATGTGATGTGAACTATGTTCGCCTCCATTATGTGTGATTGTTGTCATTTGAGAACGATTCCTGAGAGATTTGGAATGTGTGGTCCTAATGTACGTGATGTACCGGGATTTGATAGCAGAGTATGTGGGCACCGCAGCTTAGCCTCGGGGTGCTAGTATTGTATATTTATGATGAGAATAATATACTGTAATTTGAAATTCATTGTCCTGTATAAATGTGAGTATAAATAATAGTAACATTACTAATATGAGAAATCGAGAAGAAATGTAAGACACTCTGTTTAAATGAAGATGCCGGAATTAAATCGTGAATCGTATAATAATGTTAGATTTTATATTAGACTAGTTAAGTATGAGAATAACTGGAATGGGTACGGGTACGATAAGAGTGCACAATTATTTGAGAGGTGACGAACTTATGTGAGTGCACACACTATCATGTACTTTATATTCACTATTTAATGATATTAAACACTTGATATATTTTAAACTGTTTTCACAATCGGGCTCTGACCCATTTGCTTCCAAATATATTTTCTTGTAAAAAACCTTTTAGGTGCCGAGCCACAAGGACACCAAGCATAGGAGTTCCATCCAGGAGACGTATTGTAGCTGTTGTGGAAGTTACAGGACCTTGACAGTAGACGCCTCCATTTTTTATCTTGACTCTATATTATCAAATTCTCTCATATGTTGGGCATGTCGCCCTATTTCCTTTTATAGATACTTTATCTATTCAATTATTTCAGATTTTGGGTTGTTATTAATTTAGTGATGCGGACTTGGTATTTGTTTATTTCAGTACTCGGATTGTTGTGAGGAGTATTCCTACATTTTCATTATTATTTTATGGTTATTCTATTGTGACTATGTTGTGGCGGTTTTGTTAGCATTTCATAATCTACTTATTGTATGTTAATCGAATTTAATTAAAATTGGCAACTCACTTTTTAAATATTAGGTGGCTAGTAATTTTAGAAATGTTTTCGACAGTGATGCTACGAACTGAACCAACTTGACATTTTGAATTAATTTGAATAAAGGAGTAGCTACCCGATATTTAATTCGTCGGGATGTCACACTATTATAGTAAGTGCCTTGGCGGTTGCTAATTAAAAGTTGTACCTCGCAAGGTATAATGAGAGTTATAGGCAAATTGAGGTAAGTATGTTACACTTGCAATAATTATGGTTAAGGACACTTAGGAGTGAACTCTAAATATATTTCCATGTTAGGTTTTTAGGAGATATGATGCAAGTTTTAGGAATAGGATCCCTAGTGATGTAAACCTGGAGGCTTATATTTTGTATGCGACATCCCATATCCTTTCGAAATTCTTATTAGTGTCAGTTTGAGATTTGGTATGTGTCTTAAAGAAATGTCTATTTGGAGAGGAGGTAAGATTATAATCTAAGTGTCAGAACCTATTTTAGCAGCCTAAGTAATGTCTAGATGCGAGGTAAGTCAAGTGTGAGTATGGTTTAAAGACGTCTTGAAGTTTTCGTATGATTAATTATGTGTGGAATCATTAGGAATAGAAATCAACTTGTTGTTATGTCTTAAGGTATTTAATAGTTAAGGTGTGCTATATGTTGAAGCTCGTGGAGTAGTATCTTTACGAGCACCTAATAGTCATGATGTGGATATTGAGAAATTTGTAGAGCGTGCCTGCAACGAGAGATTCATAGGTGATAAAATATTACCAAGTTTGAGGACTCTTAGGTTGGGTATGTTTTGTGTGCTTAGAGAACCAATTAAATTTGATATTGTGAAGCGCTAGTGTTTTAGTAATTATTTTATCGAGGGTCAGGTGATGGATTTCAGGTAATTGGTCAAACTCAAAGGATTCGAACCATGTAGTCCTTGGGGAGGTCGTCTAATTTGATATAAGTGGGTGAGGAAACCTTGTAAGGATAATTGGAGATTAGTACCTCGGTTGGAAATAACACCTTTGTCAAAAGATGGTTAGTGGGGGAAGTCTAGTACTTGATTCTCACGGGTACTAGGAAATGCAATTAAGAATTAAACCGATGATGTCATAATAAATACTAGAAAATGGCACCATAAGGGGAGATATCGAAGCATAATATGGGTATCATCATATGTCTACGGCATAAGATAGAATAGCCCTAGCAAGGATGAGATTACTTTTCAGCATGTCCTGCGAAATGGGTATGGACTAGGAGATGTAGCCCTGTGTAGCACTTACTACCCTTAGAATGCTAATGGTGACCGGTATGGCCCTCATGTAAATTCAGTTTGGGTAGAACCCGAAGATTAGTTCAGTGACAACCTTGCGTAGTCAGAGGTTATAATAAGGTGAATGTTTCGTTTAAATAGGGTACTAGTTAAGGAGACATGGGGTTACGATCATGATATGATAAGGCAGATAATAACCTAGGTGTAGTAGGTTATTGACATTATCAGTGGTAAGATGGACAAGGTTGGTGTCGATTGTGGCATTAGCATTCGTTGACCAGGGTGGCTCGCGATAATCAAAGATGTAAGGAGAAAGCCTTATTCTTAAGGAGGGAAGTCCAGTGTTTGACTTCTCAAAGCGTAATAGGTTTGTATGTGGCTTTCGTCTTGTGAGGATGAACGGTTTGTGATCCGATTCGTCACAGTCAGTGACTCGATCCAGGGTGTGTGGCTAGATAGATACCCAGTGGGAATTCATGGGATGCAGAGTAAACTTTAAAGCGTGTGGCTATTTTCGCTTTTCGTAAATCATTGTCCTTTGTGTGTGAATTGGATTTTTCTAAAATTATTGTTCATTCTATTTTATTCTCGTGTCCCTTTTAGTTATTGTGATCGAGGATTTTGTTCCCGCGATTATAGCAACCGAGATTTGTACCAGGATATAGTACAACGCGACTTAGCCCAGTAGAGTGTGGTTGGACCTTGCATGGTCAATGCATCTAATAACTGGGCGAACCTTTTTCTAAGGTATCCTTGTTATTGCATAGAGTTATGTGTATGGGTGGTTACTCTTTCTCCCACACAGTTTACGCATAGTATCTATTCGCCTTAGAATTAGCAACTTTATGATTGGACGATATGGAAGTCAGTGGCTCTAGTTATAAAGGGAGGGATGATGACTTGAGGACATTGTATAGTCTAGAAGTCAAAAACACTTAGTAAACAATGTTAATTTTCCATGATGAGTGGATTGTTACAATACCCGAGTGAGTGCTCCAAAATTTGATGTCTAGAGTGATACTAGATTTATAGGGGGAATGCTAAAAAAGTGTCAGCTGGGGGCCCAATGATGATTTGGTCTGTGTTTTACTCCTCGGAGTGGGTAACTAACGATGTAAGGTTAGTATCAATCATAAGTGAAATTGGTTAATCACGATGACCTAAAGATTCACGGAGATGTAGGTTGTGTGTTCCTAAGGTTCTGTAATACCTCGTAATTTTATTGACTTTTAATATGAGATTAATTAAAAGTAAAATGGGGATTAATTAGAATTAATTATGAATAATAATTGGAATTAATCCGGATTGAATATTACTAGAGAATAAAGTAATATGTGATTGATATTGAATACTACATAGTTATTAAAAGTAATATATGATTATATTATCGCGAGTGAATAATACGCAAATTATTAAAATTAAGTCAAGACGCGCGTGTGAGTCGTGTCGGAACCTTAATTGAAAGTGATAAAGGGAAATTATTTTTAATTCATTCAAATGGTCATTTTGATGTGCAATGTTGAGTCCTAAAGGGTTGAAATAGGCAAAGAAGTCTACCCCGGGGTTTAATTTAGGTCTCAGGTCAATTGGGAACCAAAAAGACACCCCGAAGGGGTATTTTGGTCATTTTATTTGGGAGGTGAATAGTAATAATGAAAATTGGGTTTTATTATGTAAGTGAGGAGATTAGAGAACTTAGGTTCGTCCACCCAAAAATAAAGGAAAGGTCTTTGAGGAGAGTGAGAGGTTTTTCAAGGAGAGGAAGAGGTTTTGAGAGCAAACCAATGACAACCACCTTACATCACCTTGCACCACCACCGAAAAAGTGACCAAAAAAGAGGAGGGGGAATCCTAAACATATCTTCTCCAAAGGATCAGACCTACACCTTAAGGCAAGTGCAATTCGTGTTCCAATTAGTGATTATAATATCCATGCTAGAATATGATTAATATTCACCCATGACAGTTGTGAAAATTGTCCATGACATGATGAATAAATTAATTAATGTGATAGGTATTGCATGTAGTTGAGAAATCCACATGTTAAGGTTATTAGATTGATGATTTGATTTGCAAATAAGGAAATTATATTCTGGGTTTTTCTGAAGAACATCGATGGTGAATATAGAGTTTTTAGGATTTTAAGGATTATATTGATTTAGAATCAAACCCTTCTTTAAAGTAAGGAATGAGAAGTTTTATATGTGTTTTAATCACCCATAAACATGTATAAATGATGTAGAGATAATTGGGATTGTTTAGAATATATTCCATGCGGGTTTGGGTGTAAGAAAATGGAGAAAAATGCAAAAAAATGAGGCGGAAGATGAAGTGCAGAAACATCGAACGAACTATTATGTCGTTTAAATTCATTCGAATGAGACATGATGTCATTCAAACAAGATACTATATCATTTGAGCAATAATTCAGGGACTTCTAACGAGATGTCAAAAATCTTGTTTAAGCCCAAAAAAGTTTGGAATTTCGCATTTTATCCCATTGTAGGTTATGAATAATTTTTGGTACATTAACAAAGAATGAGAGACTTGGGTTAATGTTGAGAAATTAAATATTGAATTAATAAAGGAATTATGTGCGTGATAACTACATCATTAAATACTATAATTAGATTTAATCGTGATTAACAAGTACGGGTAGTATTCAAGAAATACAATGGGTACTTGGGGTAGGATGAATTCCTAATATGAGACATGGGTCGAGTGTGTACCAATTATTATATAGGTTAAGTATATAGATATTTCTTGAAGATTTTTGTGTATGACATACCTAGCCTACTTGCTTTCGATGGGAGGTTTATGCGTTGAGAGCAATCATATCCTGATGAGCCTTATGGGGGATTTTTGGCTTGTTGCCTCAAAACATAGGACTTAGGTTGGATTGCCATTAGTGAGAACAGTGGTATTAAATGGTAATTTGGGTGTGTAGGTATGTGCGTATCCCAAAGGCTTAGAACTATGTTCACCTCCAATATTTGTGTTTTGATATTTTTTGTTTGAGGGATATACTGAACCAACAATCCTTTATACAATGATGAGATGTAATGGGGCTAGATAGTAGAGAATGCATGCACCACAATTGTGTCTCGAGGTACAGTATTGTATATGTATATATATATATATATATATATATATATATATATATATATACACTTGTGATATTACCTACTATGTGAATTAAATAGACATGAAAAATAGGGAAATTTTAAATTAATTAAGTTTGAGAACACTTAATTATACTCAGAACTGAATTAATATATATTTATTTATTCCATGTGTTGCGAAGAAAATAGGTGGGGAAGATAAGGGCTATGGATAGTTGACATAGTGATATAATCTAGTGAAAGTGAGAATAATATCTAGAATAGCATGGAGATACGTTAAGCGTGCACGCTAGATGAGAGGTGAGTGATATACCCATATATACCCTCGGCCAGGCCGAGGGAGAACTCCGCCCAGACGACCCTTCAAAAGGTCAACCCCTCATCAGGCCAGGATGACCCTTCAAGGGGCTGACCCTTCATCAGGCCCGGACGACCCTTCAAGGGGCCGACCCTTCATCAGGATCGGACGACCCTTTAAGGGGACGACCCCTCATCAGGCCCAGATGACCCTTCAAGGGGACGACCCTTCATCAGGCCCAGACGACCCTTCAAGGGGCCGACCCCTCATCAGGCTCGAACGACCCTTCGAGGGAACGACAGTACGAGGCCTAAATTAGGCCAGACACACTACCTGAAGGAACTTTGCCCTCGGCCTCATATCATAGGCTGAGGATGACATCATCATAGCGCGTGGCTTAGGAGACACGTAAAACAGTGCGCGTGAGGCTCACATGGCACATGGAAGACCGTTATAACAATATCACCCCCTCACGTAAGGGAATTTTATGTCATCATTTGGCATCTACAGGTGTCAACAGGGGATTGGCTATATCATCATTCACATGCACCATGCGTACTTGGGGGTACACTACACCCCCCAAGACCTATATATACTTGTCACCTATAACCCTACAAAGGGATCGATAATTGTAACCCTAGATAAAACTCTGCTTGTACACATAGTAGAGAGAGAAAGGGAGCTTATGTGCATTGTATCCAAGGCCATTAGTGCCCATACTTGGTGGATTACACACTCACAGTGGATGTAGGCCTAATTGGCCGAACCACTATACATCATTATCTTGTTCCTCTTATACTCATCTCCTTCTACACACTTACTCACTTATACATATACATCTCTATGGCTGCCATGGTTACTACTATTTGAGCTCATCATCACTTATCTGGGGTGCTAGATTTCAGCATCATCAGTGAGAATCTTAAGAGATAGTCTGAGAATCTAACATGTATATAATAATTGCTAATTGTTGCATTTATTCACTTGTTGTATTTAAAGTCTTTTACAATTGGGCTCTGACCCATTTTTTCTTGCATATTCCCTTCTCTCTTGTATATACTATATCAGGTGTCCAGCCACAGGGCCGCCCAACGTAGAGGATTGGATATTTATTTGCTATGGATACTATGGAGTTGTGGACTTTGCATTAGACGCATCATTCTATTGATTCATGTACTCTATAGTCGTTTCTTTTATGGCATGTTGCCAAAGGATTCGTGTCATTTTCATTATACCTGAGTTAGTGGTTTTATTTGTGTTGGTGTTGGATACATTTGGTTTATTATATTTAGATGTTGAAACTAGGAAGGTTATTCCAGTTACATTAATTAAGTTGTGATGATACTTATTTATTATTCATTGTTGTGGGATGGTTTATATTACAACTTGTTGGTATTGTTAAAAATGAATTTTATTAAAAATTAAAATTGAAAATTTAACACTAACTTAATTAATTACTAGGTGGTTAATAAAGAAAGAAAGTTATTTTTTACAGTGATGTTAAGAATGAGCCAACTGAATAATTCGAGTTAATATGGTAAAGAATTGGCCACCCAGTATTTAATTAAGCAGGTTGTTACAGGTGGTATCAGAGCATCAGGTTCTAGAGTCTTTAGGATTTGTACGCTTCATTATGCCTTCAGCTTAGCGTCCTTTGATATAGAGCCCTATTATTAGGACTGTTGCATTCTTATTGAGCACTTACGTACTTATTCCATTCTGTGATAATAAAATTGAATACTGATGGGGATAATCTCTCTCATTTAAGATGCCTCCAAGACATGCACTGCAGTCCACTCCATCTCAGGGAACTATGAATGCTGCAGAGGTTGCTGGCATTGTGGCATAGGCAATCAAAGAAGCTTTAGCGGTTGTTCAGTAGGCAACAACGCAGGCACAGGAAGTGCCACCAGCACCAGCTCAGGCGTTTCCCACTGCTTGGGAGCGCGTTAGGTATGCCTTTCAGAAGGCACACCCACCTAAGTTTTAGGGGGTTTTGATGTTGTAACTGCTAGCCAATAAAAGAAAGTCATGCAATGTCACTTGATAATGTATGAATGCACGGAGGTACAACGTTAGATAATAGCTACTTTTAAGCTAGTTGGGAAAGCTTTACAATGGTGGGTTCCCACTAAAATTGCTAAGGAGAGATATACTTTGACCATCCAAGACTTCTGGGTGTGGTTTGAACGTAAATATTTCCCTTCTGCTAGTCAGACTGAGATGAGGCAGAAATTACTGGACCTAACCTAGGAGGAGGTGGATAGTGGATGAATATGAGGAAGAATGGATGAGGCTGACAAATTCGGTTCCAGGAGAGGTATCTACTTAATAAAAGTGAATTCAGATGATTATGGATGGCCTGAACTAGAAGATTCTCCAACACTTATTGGGAAATATTTCACTAGAAACTTAAATAGGTGTACTTAATGTTTTAATGCTTCACTAACAGGATCATTGCTTATATGCTAAGAGAGATAAGTGGGGGATTGAATCCAACCAGCAGGGCAGGAACGGGGGAGTAAGTTCTAGTGGGGCCCAATCAGGCCAGAGTCAGCAGCGTCAGGGTGAGCAGGGTTCCCAATAGGGGACTATTCTAAGCGTCTACATTCTGGAGGTTATTGCTTTGGGAATGAAGGTAATAGGTAAGGCAAGTAGGGTCAGCATCATGTTCAGCAGGGCCAAAGGAGGGGTGGTAACAACCAGCAGGGCCGGGGTCAGTCGAGACAGAATGGGGGAAAGTTTACTAGTAAATGCTTCGTGTGTGGCAAGCTTGGCCATAAACGATAGGATTTTCTTGATAAGGTCAATTTTCCTCAGCAGTAGGGTGCTCATCAGGAGGTACATAGACCCATTTTCCCTCCAGCTACCCTCCCAACATCATCTCAGGTTCCAGAACTACCTACTCTAACACTACAAGGACAATTACATTATGGGCCTGTCTACAACGTTCATCAGGCAGCATTCTAGCAGCCACCGCCCTTAGTTGAGGGTATGTTTTCTATCTATGGGGACATGGGGCATATTTTTTTGCCATGGGAGCCTCGCATTCTTTTATATCCTCTATATTTGCACGGGCCATAGGGTTATTAGACACGGCTGACAATATTGTTACTTTTATAGACTCACCGATGGGTAATGGGATGCCTATTTCTTTATATGTCAGAATGTGAGTATAAAGATAGGGAGTCTGATTTTATCAGCTGATATTCTTATATTAGACATGTTCGAGTATGATGTTATTATCGGGATGGATTGATTAGTCGCGTACAAAGCTATGATTGATTGTTATAATCGGAGCATTATTTTTTCTATTACGAGACAAAAGATGTTCCTTATGGTGATGCCTCGTCCTGAGGGAGGATCGTCCACGCATTTGTATTATGTAAAGGAGGATACCTCTACGGGAGTGATGATTCCCCTTGATTCGATACTGATAGTTTGTGAGTTTGTCGATGTATTGTAGGAGATACCGGGGCTACCTCCTAATAGGGAAAAATGCTTCTGAATGAATTTAAGGATTATCGGTTTGAGATAAATAAATAGTAACCACGGAAATTGGATTTTATTATATAAGTGAGGAGATTATAGAACTTAGGTTCAGTCACCCAAAAACAAAGAAAATGTCTTTGAGGAGAGTGAGAGGTTTTTTGAAGGAGAGGAAGTGGTTTTGAGAGCAAACCAAGGGACAACCACCTTGCACCACCATCGAAAAAGTGATCGAAAAAGAGGAGGGGATATCCTACACATATCTTCTCCAAAAGATCAGACTTACACCTTAATGCAAGTGTAATTCTAGTTCCAATTAGTTTCTATAATAACCATGTTAGAATAAGAGTAATATTCACCCATGAGAATTGTGAAAATTGGGCATGAAATGATGAATAAATTAATTAATGTAATAGGTATTGCATGTAGTTGACAAATCCACATGTTGAGGTTATTAGATTGATGATTTGAATTGTAGATCATAAAATTATATTCGGGGTATTATGAAGAACATCAATGGTGAATATAGAATTTTGAGGATTTTAAGGATTATATTGATTTAGAAAAAAAAATTTCTTGAAAATAAGGAATAAGATATTTTCTGTGTTATAATCACCAATAAACATGTATAAATGATGTTGGGATAATTGGTATTCGTTATAATATATTCCATGTGAGTTTGGATGTAAGAAAATGGAGAAAAACGCAAAACATTAAGGTTGAGGACGAACTGCTGAAACGTCTAACGAACTGGGATATCGTTTGAAGTCATTCGAACAAGACGTGATGCCGTTCGAACGAGATTCTATATCATTTGAACAAGAATTCAGGAAATTCTAACGAGATGTCCAAAATCTTGTTTAAGCCCAGAAAAGTTTGGAAATTCGTATTTTGTCCCACTGTAGGTTCTGAATAATTTTTCGTACATTAACAAAGAATGAGAGACTTGGGTTAATGCTGAGAAATTAAATATTGAATTAATAAAGGAATTATGTGACTGATAACTACACTATAAAATACGATAATGATATTTAATCATAATTAACAAGTACAGGTAGTATTCAAGAAATACAACAGGTACTTGGGGTAGAATGAATTCCTAATATAAGACATAGGTCGAGTGTGTACCTATTATTATTTAGGTTGAGTACATACCTATTGCTTGATGATATATGTGTACGACATATCTAGCCTACTTTCTATCGATGGGAGGTTTGTGTGTTGAGGGCATTCATATCCTGATGAGCCTTATGGAGGATTTTTGACATGTTGCCTGAGAATATAGGACTTGGGTTGGATTTCCATTAGTGAGATTAATGGTATTGAACGGCCATTTGGGTGTGTAGGTATATACATATCCCAAAGGCTTAAAAATATGTTCGCCGCCAATATTTTTGTTTTGATATTTGTGTCTAGGGGTGCAGTATTGTATATGTATAATAGAGTGAATGTATATATATACTTGTGATCTTATCTATTGTGTGAATTAAGTAGATGTGAAAGATAGTGAAATCTAACATTAAGTATGTTTGAGAACACTTAATTATACTGAGAATTAAATTAATATACATTTATTTATTCCATGTGTTGTGAATAAAATACATGGGGAAGATAAGGGCTATTGATTGTTGGCATAGTGATATAATCCAGTGAAAGTGGGAATAATAACTAGAATAACTTTGAGATACGTTAAGCGTGCACACTAGATAAAAGGTGAGAATCTCAAGAAAGAGTCCGAGAATATAACATGTATATATTAATTGCTAATTGTATCGTTTATTCACTTGTTGTTTTTAAAATCTTTTACAATCAGGCTTTGACCCAATTTATCTTTCATATTCTCTTCCCTCTTGTATATACTATATCAGGTGTCCATCCACAGGGACACCCAACATAGAGGATTGGATATTTATTTGATATGGATACTATAGAGTTGTGAACTTTGCTTTAGATTCATCATTCTATTGATTCATGTACTTTGTAGTCATCTCTTTTATGGCATGTTGCCAAAGGATACGTATCATTTCCATTCTATCTCAGTCAGTGGTTTTATTTGTGTCGGTGGATGCATTTAGTTTTATTTGGTTTATTGTATTGAGATATTTGAAACTGGGAAGTTTATTCCAGTTAAATTTATTAAGTTGTGATGATACTTAGTCATTATTCATTATTGTGGGATGGTTTATACTACAACTTATTAGTATTGTTAAAAAGGAATTTCATTAAAAATTGCCATTGGAAATTTTAACACTAGCTTATTTAATTACTAGGTGGTTAATAAAGAAAGAAAATTATTTTTGACAGTGATGCTGAGAATGAGCCAACTGAATAATTCGAGTTAATTGGGTAAAGGATTAGCCACCCGGTATTTAATTAAGAAGGTTGTTACAGGTTTGAAATGGTTCTTGATGATAAATCAGATAATTGGTTGTATTACAGCTTAAACTTGGGCGAGTGTTATTCATTAGAGGGTGTTACCTAGTACGGGATCCGTTGCTTTGGGTATTGTCAAGATAGTCTTGGGGCTTAATTGGGCTTGATCATCAAGTGAGTGGAGAATCGAGGACGGTTATGTGACATTGATGGTTATCATGGCAGTGAACGTTAAAACATATTGCAAGTTGAACTCTTGGTGACAACCACTGTGGTAGGGCGCATGATTTCATATTAGCTATTGAGGACTTCAATGATTTGATTTTGGAGGATTCTATGACTTATAACACGATTTGGTAAACCCCACGGGCTTGAGGAATTGGTGGACCATAAATTTTTGGGACGAAATTTCCTAAGGAAGGGAAAATGTAATACTCGTCCCCAATATTTTATTATATTTTCTGCATTGATTGTAATGATACGAAACTCTTAGGATTTTGATCATTATACGTGGACTTTTATCAGTACCTCAAATTACTCTTTTGCCCTTGATGTTAATTTTTGCAAGTTATTGGGTGAAATTGGAGATTTAATGAATCTGGGTAGATCGAATGAACTTGAGCGTCATTGAATGAGGTTCATGTCTCATTTGAATGAGAATACTAATGTTTATACAAAAATGCCTCCTCGTTTGAAGGGGACATAAAAAGACTTTTAAATGACCCACCTCTATATAGGTGGACAACCTCGTTATAAGGTCGTTCGAAGGACTAATCGAATGAGAATCTAGTCTCGCTCGAATGAGGTCCCATTATCGTTTGAATGATCTGGGAAGAAATCGGTCAAAACAATTGGGCTTGGTGTGTTGTATTTTTAATCGTTGAGTGAATGAGGTGTCAAATTCTGGTGGCCTTAATGGTAAGATAAGTTTTTTGTGTGTTTTGGGGTTGTTTTAAATTACTTTTTTATGTGTTTTATTTCAGGTTATAAGAGGAGAGAATGAGGTGAGTCTTCTCCCTCACATTTTCAGCATCTCTCTCTCTCTCATTTCAAGAAAGTTTCATCTTCCCCAATCCCCTTCCACCACTGCTACATCATTCCACCACCATCTTTCCACCTTGTGCCACCATATTTCAAAACCATTCCACCATAGATGAACTTTTGCACCCATTTCCTCCATTATTGAACAAAGCTACAAATTTATGGAGTTTTTGTTGGGGGTTTTGAAGAAGAATAAGTAAAACTCTATGGAGTTTTGAAGGGTGTTTTGCTTGGAACATTAATGGAGCATGCTTGTGGAGCTAGGAAACCTCTTTAAGGCCACCTTAGATGGTTGGATATTTGTGTCTTGTTTTACCTTCATCCTAAAAAATTTGGAGCTTCTATTGAGGTTGAAAGAACAATAATATTAAGTTAAAGACTCTATGTTATTACTTTTTGATCTTGAATATAGGTTTTAAGAGTAGTATGCATGTATGGTTCAAGAATGGTATTTCTAATGGTTTGTGAAGATTGGTTTACAAAAGGGTTTTAATGTTTTTGAGAAAAATTATATGTTTCAAGGAAAAGTGGTGTTTATACATTTTTATGGAATAAAAATATTGGAAGATTGTTTATTTTTTTGAAAATATTGTATGAATAAACTATTCAAATCTTTCTTGTGAAAATTTGTGATTTTATATAAATGGACATTTTATTCAAGTTTTGAAGAAACAAAAATTTATTTTGCCTTGAAAAGTATGTTTGTGCAAACATTATAAAATTTCTAGAATTTATTATATGTTAGACCATTTTAATAGGATTTTTTGACTTAAAATCCATCTTCTCTTGCATATAAACTTGTATTATTTTTATGATGAACATATAAATATGTTTAACGAGGGTTTTATTGGGTTTAACATGAAATAAAAAATATAGAAATTTCATCTCTTAAAGTGTGTGAAAACCGTGGAAATGTAATAAGTGCAAGTTTTGAGGACTACATGTATTAATAAAGAAAAATGGTGTTTTTGTTATAAAGTACTCATTAAATGTTCAATGATTTCTAAGAGAAACATGGTAATGAAATAAAAGATATTCCTAACTTCAGAAGCATGTAACTCGAAAGTGTTAAATGTAACACCCTATCTAATTAAATACCGGGTATCTACTCCTTTATTAAATTAATACAGAATATCAAGTTGGTTAAGTCTTAGCATCACTGTCGAAACAATTAGTTAATTACTAGCCACCTAATATTTAAAAAGAGAGATGTCAAATTTTATTAATTAAATTAATAATTACCAAATATATTAAATCATCAACCACCAATTGCATAAACACGCCCATATAAAAAACCAACGAAATGAAATAAACTGAGTCTGGAGTAAACACTCCCACAATAATAATACTAGAGGAAATAAAAACCCAACACAAGAGTCTGAATAAACCAATATATGAGATAAAGAAAGTCTGTAACTATAACCTCTAAGAAGGAATGGGCGACATGCCCTAACTAATACAAATGCTTCTGAAGGAATCAATGATAAATATGGAGGCGTATAATGTTAAGATCTTGTAGCTTCCACAGCAGCTACAACACGTCATCAGAATGGAACTCCTATGCTTGGCATCCCTGTGGCTGGCGCCTAAAAATGTTGTTACAATACATAATAGATTTGGAAGAAAACGGGTCAGAGCCCGAGGTGAAAACAGTTTAAAATTTTAGCAAGTGTTTAAATTACAATTAAATAACACATATTATAAACATGTTAGCTGCGTACTCTCATATGAGTTTATCACCTCTCAACTAATGTGCACGCCTAATGTATACCCTTAACCCATCGTAGGTATGCCTCTAACTAACTAGTTTGTAAAACTCCCGCTTTCTCATTATAACATAGGGTATCTACTCGTAACACCCAAATAAGTCATATTTATAACCCATATTCCAATTCATTAAATTACTTATCTCAAGTGTCAGTTAAATTTTTCATATTCTTAGCCCATTCAAATATCTTAGTTATTCACATCTACTAAGAAACATAACAGAACTATCACAAGTGTATATAGTTATATATATATATATATATATATATATATATATATATATATAATATCTCATATACAAATCAGGCACCCCATAAGGATAGAACCTACGATGCCCTCATACTCTGCTATCGAATCCTGGTACATCAAGTACATGAGGATCACAAGTTCCGAATCACTCAAGAACCATTTCAATAAAATCACACATAGTGGAGGCGAACATAGTTCACATACCCATGGGTCACGCACATACCTACACTCCCAAGGTCAGCAGACTTATCCATTCAGCGATAAGCCCTTCCAAGTCCTATGTTCTGAGGTATCAGTCTAAAGTCCCCCCGAAAGGTCACATCAAGACCAAACTATCCTCTTACAAACGACCTCCCGTGATAGCAAGTATAGTAGGTATGTTATACACACAATAATCCATTTACTAGAAAATAACACAACCAGTATATAAACAATTTCAATATAGATATTCTCCTCCTCTATATTTTAAGTCACACCTATAATATTTACGTTCCGGATATTCTACGTAATATTTATTTAACGCGACAAGTCTCGTCATACGGATTCGGGTAACTATACCTATCCCAAGTGAATACTAGGTCTCCCATTTGTTCCTAAGGTTATCTCAGCAAATATAAAATCCCTTAAATTATCTTTCATTCCCAAAATCGAAAGATCTCAAACCATTCTCACTTGGTAACCGTTCGTAATTATAACGTTCAATCCCATAAGTTATAACATCTTCTGGCAATAATTAAGACCCTACTGACCTTAACTAAGTCCCACAATATCAAATTCATCACCCTAAGAATCATCATCAGCCTTGAGATCTTCATTAAACCTTAAGGGAAAATAATTGCCAAAAATCAGGAGAGGTCGATCGATCAACAAAAAGGGTCGATCGATCGATCATTAATCTATCGACATTCTTGGATCGATCGATCGATCGATCAAGCAGGTATTGCGAATCTGCATAATTTTGCCTATGGGTTTCATCAAACTTAACCCTTAAATCCTCTACTATAATATCCCAACTCCAACATATCTATTCCTAACATCATACCAACATAAATACATAATCTCTAACGTTTTGAAATCATCAAATCCAAATGGGAACTCAATGTCTTGGATCAATTCACATAATTTTCATATAAATCTCTAGTTCTCCTATTTTCCTCAAGAACACTATATAATTCATTACAAATTTATAATTGTCTAACCATGAATCATAATTTTGTGGCTTCTATTATCTCAAACGTTAAACTACATGCAAGACCTACCCAGATTACGATTTTAATTGTTCAAATCCATTCAATTATCATTAATCAAGGTTATTCTCCAATTCTAACCTAACATGGATGATGTATGCACTAAATAATTTGAAGTTAAATCACTTGCCTGGTAATGAAGATTCTGATCCAATGAAGTAGACGGTTTGGGGATGATCCCTGTTTTTCGATCTATCTGGTGGTGGTGACGACGGTGCAAAAGCCTCTAAGTGGTGGTTGTAGACATGGAAACCCTTGGAATTTCTCCTCTCTTCCTCTCTAATTGCAATAATGTTTTTTGGTTGTGAAAACCCTAAGGGACTCAAGTGTTGACTTATAATTAAAACCTAAATTTCGTGGGTCACTATTCACCAAAAATAGGAATTAATAAAATAACATGTCGGGTTGTCGGTTAGGCCTAAAAATACCCCGGGACCCAAACTAAACCCCTGACCAGTGTTTTCTGATTATCTTGACCCTTTTGTACACGTTAATTCACTCAAAATGATCATACGGATGACATAAAAATAAAAATGTTTTTAATATCATTAAATTGGATCCTGACACGACTGACATGCGCGTCCCAACTAAATTACCGAAACTGCCGTATTTCAACTCAAGACAATTTTAATAACATCAATAATCACATATTACCATAATCACTTAGTAATATTCTAACTCTCATCTCGCTAGATATTTAAATCCAAATTAATTTCCAATTAATTATCCCAAATTAATTTAAGAACTCTAATAAGTAGAAGAAATTTCATTCAATTAATCTCATAATTAAAAGCCATAAAATTACAAGGTATTACATACTTCCCCCCTAATAACGAATTTCGTCCCGAAATTCGGAAAAGTAGACATACCTGAAAAAATAGGTACCCTCCTGTACTTAAAACAAAGTACAAAGAAAGGCTCAATCACCACATCCCTCGCTTCACAACAATCTTGTTGAACACTCTTGACACTCTATTAGTTATAGGGTTACACCTCAATAAATGCACCTCACATTGTGCTCTTACTAAACAACATTCGAATAAGAATAGCCTATACGTCATTGGCCGCATTATCTCAATATTATTATGAGTTCGTACCTCACTTCATATCACTTTCGCGTGTATTTAAACACAAAACTCCCATCCTGGGAGAAACCATAAAACATCTGACTAATCTTGCTCATTCTTTGAATCTCTGTTCCCAACGTTGTGACTTTTTCACAAGGGAAAGCCACTTCAGACGGTTGGTGATTATCACATTATAGTCATCGGACTCTAACGTCTGACTGATACCAAAACTTTGATAATCCGCTCACCTCTAAGCATCCAGAGGGAGGATAGTAAGGTTCCTATACACTAAACATCTGTAAGCACCTTGTCCACCATAAATCGGTACGGGTACTTTCACATAACTCTACTATTTGGCAACATCCTCGCATTTTTACCATATATATGTCACTTACGATCTATACCCATTGTTGAAATTAAATGATCGTAATGAGTTCAAAATTTTCTTCCGTACAGTTCCACATGTCATCAATCACCTTGCACCTATTACTCGTGATATAGGTGATAAAACTTTCTCAAAATGAAACTATTCCCACTACTTCCTTATACCTCATATTGAAGGTGGGTTCCGGGTATCTCATCCTAGTTCAGAATAATGCTGGGTAGGACCACATACTGGCACAATCACTATCTAATAGGGTAAATCACCCAAGGACATAACAATTTTGTTTCTTTCTTGACAACTCGTTCCATGCATTCAAAGGAGCTCGTTACTTATCTTTATGATTGTAACCCATCAAAGAAATTTACCAACTTGAGTCTTCCTCTACTAGAATTGTCGGCTCGACACTAAGTTTTTGGTTGATACCCTTACTCCAACCAATTTCTATCTATAAGTGGTGTACGTGGGTGATACTAATTATGCCCTACTCAACACCGACTTACACTTATAACTACTCCCATTAAGTTGTACTTAATTACTCTTTTCTTCCCTCGGCGTATACCAAACGTTTCGACCCGTGCACTTTTCACCACGTTGTGTATATCTGGACTCTTTATACCGTATTGACATCCTCACTCTATTTATGCATAAGCTACCCTTAACATTCAATTGGGTGGAACTCCGCTCCAAATTGTCCATAATCGTTAAATATTTATCTTCTCAGGGGATATCCCCTTTTTAAATGGCTTCCCACTACCTTCCCACCAAGTTCGGATGTGCTACTCTGATTGCACATGAGTACACTGATTATCACCTACTCCTACAATGCTTAATCCATTCTACCACTACTATTTTGTAATAGTAGTCTCATATGTATAAATCTCATCCATCTCTGTGTCTCTTTTTTCGTCCATTATTACATCAGCAAACCAGGGTTTCTACACCCTTTATAACCCATGCATACGGGTTTAAACATCATATACGCTTCATACGTACTCCAAACTCTTTAGTGTCCCCGCATTTGCAACGTGGCTATACCTCTTGGGCATTCTCAATCACCCCCGAATTTGAAATTCTAAATCCTCCTAAACATAATTTCATCCTTCAACCCGCCAAAATAAAATAAAATTATTAGCACTTCCTCATTAATAACTGGATCTACTGGACTTATATAGTAATTTACCCGCTAATTTTCAGTTATTACTACATACTTCCCTAATGATCGAGGTACCCAAATCATGGACGAATGGTTAAACATCTCCTTAGTACCAACCTTACGCTAAGTCTCATGCGTGGGTTGTCTCGCAAACGAAATCCAAATAAGTAACCCCCCCGCCCCCCCCCCATACACTACTTCCTAGCATTATCGGTCACCGAAATCCATTAGGCCTTCAGTCCATAACATGTACCCATATATTCCCGTCTCTTGACAACCAAGTTACATATCCTTTCACAAAATTCTTAAATAAGGAACTTCTTCCGAAAGACACTGTCTCTTAACATTGATGGTAATCACATTCCATAAACATCAAGCAAATATGATCGGGGCTCTCAAAATCCCATCCCCAAACATACAACTATGAGTATTTACTTCCACGTCTCTAAATGGTGATATAACTATGCACTCTTTTTATTACCATATCCCGAGCGTTGATTATAATAACCAGCTAAATCTTTCCACTGAATAGTAAACCAAATACATCCCGAATTATATTAATTAAATCCTTAAACATACTGGGATCAATTATCTGAGATCATTGAACCTTTAGAAATCTCGATAATATATATATACATATATACAAATATATAAACACGAGCCCTTCCCTCTCGCAGATGGGGCCTCTCCAGAACAAAATATTCTACCCCAAGGTAGTGACCCCGGTAGACTTGCAATATCCGCACACTATTGGTTTAAGAATATTATAAAACCATAATTAGGATAACATCATACTCGTATAACACAACACTAAAATAAGAAATTTCAATAAGGTATATACCACTATCGATACACTCATTCATCCTTTGCGGATAACACGAAAGGTAACCCCACTATACCAGAGAAAATATTCGCATAAATAATAACATTGCCAAAATACTCACTAAACTCTTCTCTCACGCGAATATAGTAATAACAAAAAAATGTAGTAACTCGTTCCTAACACATATAACACGCATCATCATCTGAGGATATAACTCATACTTCTATCTTGCCAATCGACCTGGTCGTTCAAATGGTTCCTGGACTTAACATTCCTGTCCGTACCAGACCGAAAATTTCAATAATTATTGCCATTTCTAGTCACCATACCCTTATTCCTCTACTTGCTTCAAAAAAAATTTAACGCACGGGGTTTACTCCCCACAAAATACCTCTACACATATTCCACTTATCTCCGATCACATTTACCAAGTTAAGGTTGTCCTTCTCTTGAACGTTTGTAGTCTCGACTCTAATGGCTACCTCAGTTGTTCCCTTAGCTTTGATGGCCCTAAGGAACAAGCTACTGGTATCGACAACTCTTACTGATATCACCATCACTCGATAAATTTTTTTCTATCCGAATCATTTAAATGGATCCCCTGGTGGGTCCCCCCCCCCTTGTGGTGCTTCACCAACACCATTTCCCCCAGTCTTACTCTTTGACTAAATTCTTCGATTCTTGTAGCTCCCGACACAAGGAAGCGTTCACCTCTAGATTATCAACACGACATTGTTATCATCTGCATTGACCGTCCAAGAAGAATTTTCCAGAAGTGCTATCAATTTTTCATGTAAGTTAAGTTTCCCTTTTTATGTCCTCTTCTCCATTGCACCTACTTCATCCGATGTAAGGTTCGCTAATTAATTAAATCTCTTTTCACAAATTAACCTTTGTCTGACCCTCTTGTGTGAGTTCAGAACAACGTTCGTATCTCATCCTAAACATCTAATGGAGGAATTTATGGTCAAACCAAACCTATGCGCCTTTTCTTGACAAAACATTCTACTTCTAAGTGTGGTTATTATCTCTCATCACTGTAACCCTGCTCTTACGATCCAAGAAAAATTATACCCCAAATTTTCACTCCCGATCTGCCATACTCCAACATATGTCCAAGCCTTTGGATATTTTTACCTTCGTTGTCTAACACATGCCATTTCTGCATTTCTAGTAATTCCACTGCTGGTTCTCTTCAATGTTTTGTCTAACTCTCTCTCTCCCATTTCAACCTCGTTGGGTGAGTCGAATTTGACCCCACTTTTTACTATAGTGGTTCCTGGAAGTCATATGTTGTGCCTTAACCGTATTTACCGTTCTGACCTTCCGTGCCATAATAGGGGTGACCTCAACTATGGTCATCATTCTTGAATATACCTTATAACCTCAACTGAGCTTTGCCTCCTGTTGTCCACCCAATTGTCCTTCCCTGACATACTGCATCCTTCGGCACACGAATGCGCCCGAATGCAAATAAGATTCACTATCATATACATTATAGCGGGAGAACACAACCTCACCAAAGAAATCAACAATCCTAAACATAGGGCTCTATATCAAAGAAAGCTACACTAGAAGCATAATAAGCTCCACAGATCCTAAAATACATTAGAGCCTGATGCTTTGATACCACCAATAACACCCCGTCTAATTAAATACCAGGTGGATACTCATTTATTAAATTAATACAGAATATCTAGTTGGTTTAGTCTTATCATCACTCTCAAAACAATTAGTTAATTACTATCTACCTAATATTTAAAAAGAGAGATGTCAAATTTTATTAATTAAATTAACAATTACCCAAGTAATGAAATCATCAACCACTAATCGCATAAACAATCCCATATGAATAACCAACAAAATGAAATAAATTGAGTCTGGAGTAAACACTCCCATAATAATACCTGAGTCAATAAAATCCCAACACAAGAGTCTGAATAAACCAATATCTGAAATAAAGAAAGTTTGTAACTACAACCTTTAAGAAGGAATGGGAAACATGCCCTAACTCATAAAAATGCTTCTGAAGGAATCAATGATAAATATGAAGGCGTCTAATATTAAGATCATCTAGCTTCCAGAGCAGCTACAACACGTCATCAGAATTGAACGCCTATGCTTAGTGTCCCTGTGGCTGGGCACCTAAAAATAATTTTATAATACAAAATAGATTTGGAAGAAAATGGGTCAGAGCCCGAGGTGAAAATAATTTAAAAGTTTAGCAAGTGTTAAAATTGCAATTAAACAACAAATATTATAAACACGTTAGTTGCGTACTCTCACATGAGTTTCTCACCTCTCAACTAATGTGCGCCTAACGTATACCCTTAACCCATCCTGGGTATGCCGCTAACTAACTAGTCTATACCAATCATGCTTTTTCATTCTAACATAGGGTATCTACTCATAAAACCCAAATAAGTCATATTTATAACCCATATTCACATTCATTAAATTTCTTATCTCAAGTGTTAATTAAAATTTTCACATTCGTAGCCCATTCAAATATCTTAGTTATTCACATCTACTAAGCAACACAACAGAACTATCACAAGTATATGTATATACACCAGTATAATATCTCATATACAAATTAGGCACCCCACAAGGATAGAACCTATGATTCCCTCATACTCTACTATCGAATCCCGGTACATCACGTACGTGAGGATCACAAGTTCCGAATCGCTCAGAAACTGTTTCAATAAAATCACACATAGTGGAGGCGAACATAGTTCACATACCCATGGGTCACGCACATACCTACGCTACCAAGGTCAGCAGACTTATCCATTCAATGATAAGACCTTCCAAGTCCTATGTTCGGAGGTATTAATCTAAAGTCCCCTCAAAGGTCACATCCGGACCAGACTATCCTCTTACGAATTACCTCCCATGATATCAAGTATTGTAGGAATGTTATACACACAATAATCCATATACTAGAGAATTACAAGACCAATATATATACAATTTCAATATAGGTATACTCCTCCTCTATATATTAAGTCACACCCACAATATTTATGTTCCGGATATTCTACGTAATAATTATTTAACGCGGTAAGTCTCGTCATACGAATTCGGGTACCTATACCTATCCCAAGTGAATACTAGGTATCCCATTTTTTCCAAAGGTTATCTCCATAAATATAAAATCCCTTAAATTATCTTTCATTCCAATTTCAATCCCAAAATTAAAATATCTCGAACCGTCCTCACTCAGTAAACGTCCGTAATTATAACGTTCAATCCCATAAGTTATAACATTTTTCGGCAATAACTAAGACCCTACTGACCTTAACTAAATCCCACAATATCAAACTAATCACCCTAAGAATCATCATCAGCCTTGGGATCTTCATTAAACCTTAAGGGGAAACAATTTTCCATAAATCAGGAGAGGTCGATCGATTGACAAAAAAGGTAGATCGATCGATCATCGATCGATCGACATTCTTCGATCGATCGATCGATCAAGAGGTATTGCGAATATGCATAATTTTGCCAACGGGTTTCATCAAACTTAACCCTCAAATACTCTACTATAATGTCCCAAACTCCCAAATATCTATTCCAAACATCATACCAACATAAATACATAATCTCTAACATTTTAAAATCATCAAATCCAAATGGGAACTCAGTTTCTTGGATCAATTCACATAATTTTCATATAAATCCCTAGTTCTCCTATTTTCCTCAAGAACACTGTATAATTAATTACAAATTTATAATTCTCTAACCATGAATCATAATTTCGTGGCTGCTATTATCTCAAACATTAAACTACATGTAAGACCTACCGAGATTACGATTTCAATTCTTCAAATCCATTCAATTATCATTATTCAAGGTTATTCTCCAATTCTAACCTAACATGGATGATGTATGCACTAAATTATTGCAAGTTAAACCACTTTCCTGGTAATGAAGATTCTGATTCGATGAAGTAGACAGTTTGGGGATGATCCCTGCTTTTCGATCTATTCGGTGGTGGTAACGGCGGTGCAAAAGCCTCTAAGTGGTGGTTGTAGACATGGAAACCCTTGAAATTTCTCCTCTCTTCCACTCTAACTGCCATGCTATTTTTGTGTTGTGAAAACCCTAAGGGACTCAAGTGTTGACTGATAATTAAAATCTAAATTTCGTAGGTCACTATTCACCAAAAATAGAAATTACTGAAATACCCTCCTGGGTTGTCGGTTAGGCCTAAAAATGCCCCGGGACCCAAACTCAACTCCCGACTAGTGTTTTCTGACTTTCTCGACCCTTTTGGGAACGTTAATGCACTCAAAATGATCATACGGATGACACAAAAATAAAAATGCTTGTAATATCATTAAATTGGGTCCTAACACGACTGACACGGGTGTCCCAACTAAATTATCGAAACTGCCGTATTTTCAACTCACAAAAATTTTAATAAATTCAATAATCACATATTACCATAATAACTTAGTAATATTCAACATTATAATCATATTTAAATACAAACTATCGTCTCGCTAGATATTTAAATCCGAATTAATTTCCAATTAATTATCCCAAATTAATTTAATAAATTCAATAATTAAAAGCAATTTCATTCAATCAATCTCATAATTAAAAGCCATAAAATTATGGGGTATTACATTAAATAAGTGTTAATGGGTTAAAAACACTTAAGAAGTTAGTGTGGGTAACCCAGTGATGTTTTGGAAAATATCACTTGTGAAAATGGAGGAAAAGACAAGTTTGGAATCAAATGGGTAAAATAATAATTTTATGTAAAGTGGAACATTTTTATGAAATAAAAATATTAGAAAGGTGTTTCACAAAGTGGTCCTAAATGAACATTATTCTTTGGATAAAATCAATGCTAAAGTAAAAAGAACAAGAAATGATGATTTTAAAGTGTAACACAAATCGGGGTGAAACCCCATGTTTTGGCTTAGGTAGGATAAAGGAAAAGTAGAACAATGTGGACATTTGCAAACGGTTAAAACACATTGATATAGACTCGAATGACACCAGGATAATTAAGGAGAGCCCAAAGCCTTGGGATGAAAGACCTAAAATCTTAAGTTAGAGCATATGGTAGCATAGTCGGCGGTATGGAGCCCGTCAACATATGTGGATATAAGAAGATTATGAGAAACGATACTGAAAATGAAGCATATCACAAAATGGGTTGTGTGATGAATATATGAAAGACAACCTAACTCGAATGAATTAATAAATGGTTCGATAATGGATAAAGTAGATAACAAATGTGAACATTGGTTAATGCCCATAAAGTAAAGGAGCAGTAAAGTGTAATGGCTAAATGGGTATTTAATCCACCTAAAGTGGTTTAACCCTTAATTATCACAAGGGTGTGTTTATAATAGATTTTCAAAATAAAAACAAGTATTTTCTAACACAATGCTTGCTTGCGTTAAAAGGTGATCTTCAATGAAACTACTAACGTGGATTGGTATGGAAAAAAGGGTAATTTCTATAAAAGAAATTATTTTACTTTAAACAAAGTGTATTTATTTAAAATATTTAACCGGGTGGGTTAAATCACGGAATAAATATCAAGTCACGTTAAAGGAAATTTTTTTAACAGGATTAAGGTGAATTAATCGGGATAAGTAACATTTTTGGAATAAAAAAAGGTTTCATGCATTTAAGTATATATATTTATGCATACATATTGGGTAGTTACATGTGCACATAGATATAACATGTTAGAGTCTCCATTCTTCCATTCGATTCTGTATTGCATTGTTAGAGTTTCACTCGGCATTCGTCTCATTCTATCGTACTTGTTACCACAGGTTGTGTGCGAGTTTCGTATTTTGAGAGCCTTTCATAGGTAAGTATTCTTTTTATTTTACGTTCGTAGCTCTGTATGCTTGGATTCCGAGGACGCTTCCTATTGGTCCTTCAAATAGATTGATTTAAATGGAAATCGCATGCTAAATAAGTGAAATGTTAATTAAATAAAACTGGACTAGTAACTTTATGTAGATTATTTCATTTCACTTCACATTTAATGCTCGACTCGGACTGGATTGACTGTGTGTAGCCTATAAAACTAGACTTCAAAAAGATTATGTAGGTCATTTTGTTACATTTTTACATACCTCAAAATGGAAGGGAAATGGGACTTTAAATTGAAAACTTTCAAAATCTAACCTCTTTGTGTGCACGATTTGATCTGGTTATGAACCGATCTTGTCTAGTATGTACATCATGGTCTAGTCATGCGAACGGGAACAAAACAAAGACGTTCGAATGGGTCCATATGCATGGGATAAAAAATAAGCTGTGCGAATTGTTGGGACAAAAAAAAGTTCTCAAAATAATTTTTAATATGAACTAACAAATTTGAATCACTAATATATTTCCCAAAATCATTTTTTCAAAAGTTCTAAGATGGTTTTAAAACAATAAGTACTTGTTCCATAGATTTTTATAATCCTCAAACATTTAAAAAAACATTTTATGCACATGTGTGTGTTTCAACCATAGTTAATTCATAACCTATAAAAAGGATATAGTCTTAACTTCAATGTGTATGGATGAAAACGGAATTCTTCAAATGAGAAGTGGTGAATGATCTTTAATCTTCAATCTTTAAGGTTCGTATAACCTTAAGTATACTGAACCTCACTCATAACAAATCAAGTCAATGTTAGGTGATAGACTAAATGTTTTGACACGAGCATATAGCCGACTTATATATAAATACAAAATTAAATTTTTAATCAAGTACACCTATTAAGATGACTTTGGACATGAAGTGAATACTTGACTCCATAAGAGTTTGACACCTACGTATTATCCTTCCAAACACTTTCAAATATGTAGTTAAGTGTTCCATACTCTTCCAAATCGAGAGTAAGAGCATTACAACAATATTTTAGATGATCATAATTTTATAAATATTTTAGGGCACATTTTTTTACTCCTCTTCTTGAAATTCTACAATTCCTAGATTTTTGGGATTTTCTCTTTGAGAAAACCTTAGAGATTTAAGTCTCATATTTATGTTTAAAAATTATTTTTCCCAAACATTTTGTTTGTGATTAAATATTTCCTTTTTCTTTGGCTTGAAAAATAAATTTTGAGACTTAAAGCACCATATCCTTGTAATGCATAAAATACAACCTTTTAGGATTAACACATAACCTTGGTGTATATTTTTTTGGTTGCCTGGAGTTTTTATTCTTGGAACAAGTTGCTTCATGTTTAAAGAAGAAATTTTTTATGAGAGTTTTGACGACATTGGTCACAGACCAAAATTAGTGACAGTTGGGCAGCGTTCTTCAAATGTCGACACTCTCCTCGGAGGATATTGTGTAAAAGAGTTTCTAGTCGATAATAGTGTCGTGCGGGTGCAAGTCTTTATATTCTAGTTGTAATATCTCTACCATAATACATTTTTCATTCTTACTCGCCCGAGATTTTTTTTATTAGTGAGATTTTTCCTCGTATATTTATTACCGTGTTTATTTTACTCTTTTCCAATTTTTAGAATCATTTTCTTAACTAAAAAATTAAACTAGGAATATAAAACATCGTAAAATGCCTCGTATTTTCATGTATATTATTCAATCGGGAAAAAATGTGGAAAATTAATAACGTGTTTATTGTCACGAGAGATGTCATCATTTACATTTTTTGTTATTTAATTTGTATTTGAAAATATATTTTATTTATGTTAATCCATTAATTGGTTAATCGATATTTGAAGTTGTGTCGGTTGATTATTAATTTTTTGAGTTGCTAGTTACTTGATTTGGCACACTTTATATTCGTCTTTTGAGACGCATAGAATGTTCATTAATATCGTAAAAAGATGGGTTATAGGCATATAGGGTTAATAGAAGGCTTGTGGTAAAGTTTTATATAAGTTGGGGAGTGATTTTGGGCAGTTTTAGGTGAGGCCCACTTATAGCCCAAGTATTTGTGATTAAGGGGTGTTAGGCAGTGATTAGAGTTCTCATAACTCACATATTACAACTTGGGAGGCACCTTGACAATATAGAGAATGAAATTCAAGAGAAGAAGATGAGCTGAGAGGATCTTATCATGATTATCTCCACCAATATCTTTAGGCAAGTTTATCTCGAATTTGATAACAGTCATTTTTGTGTTAGATTATATCTATTCATTGAAATCTAAACCCGGACATATTCAAATTTGATTTTATATAATTGAAAAGTTAAATTTCATAATTAATCTAATTATGATGTTAATTAAGTTAATTTCCATCTTAAATTGAAAGATTTCCTTATGATCTTTAATTGAAATTGTTAAAGAATGAATAGAACTTGTTTTATATTGTGAATCCTTCAAAACCCCTCTGATTAGATGATCAATCAATGGAAATACTTAGTCAATTGAAGGAATTTGATAAAACTAGGGTTCTTGTATTAAATATGATTTTTACTTTTGAATATTTCCCTTATGGTTCAGATGTTTCTTGGGGATTGGATGAAGCTTTTGAAGTCATTAATTGAGTTCTAGAGAGATAATTTGGGTTTTGGAGATGATGAATACCATAATAAAGAGGGGTTTTCAAATATTGGTAGTGATCGATCGATTGATGATCCCAATTTTGGTTCAATATGGGCTTACGTTTTCTTTGGTTGGATTGATGGATTTTGGGGCATAGGGATATGTTGGATTGGCCTTTATGTTGCTTATATGTGTAGAATAAAGTTAATTCAATTGTTTTGAGGCTTGAAACTTAGTATTTAGGTCAGTTTGATATTTTGACCTTGATTAGTTTATAAGGGTTAATTTGAGTATCATTTATTAGTTCGCAAATATGATATTTAGATGGACTGGTGAATGATATTTTAGATGCTTAAAGAATTGGGCTTATTGGTTGGGACTATTATGGTCATTTTGATATACTAATAGGGAATTCATCCTTTATAGGAGATTATGATTTAGTTAAAA
Source organism: Sambucus nigra (assembly GCA_949130495.1). Taxonomy (NCBI): domain Eukaryota; kingdom Viridiplantae; phylum Streptophyta; class Magnoliopsida; order Dipsacales; family Adoxaceae; genus Sambucus; species Sambucus nigra. Next base: position 393,179,711 of record OX422211.1, on the reverse strand, counting down.
AAAACTTAAGTAGGGGTAGTTAGTGTAATATAAGGGCTTATATAAGTTAGGTGTGGGATGGTACCTAAACATGGAGCCTTGGGAGATGGGGCTAGGTTTGTGAGATTGAATATGGTTAATGTGCATATTTCTAATGTAAAGTAGGGTGAGACTATACCTAGATTTGGGAACCCTAGGAGTTTGGGTAAATATTGTATGGGTTCATTATAAGGTTAAAATGTGTTTTATCCTTTCATAATAGGGTTGTAATTGTGACCCTACAATGTGTGTGTAATACCCCGCCCTAGAAATTCATATTTTAATTATGATTTGAAAGTTTATCCAGAGAAAATTATTTTAGAAACAAATCCATAAGGAAATATGCCAAACTGTACAAAAGGTGACACGTCGCACGTAGGGATAAAAAGGGAAAAAATATGTTGCATGGTCCGCATGGATGAATAACTGTGTTAAATTAGTTGGTGCGAATACGTTGGTGAAGTACGAGATGAATTGGTCGAGGAACAAATGTGACACGGACACGTTTAATATAAGGTAATATTGTGACGGTACGCGTTGCAACAAGATGGAACATTGCGCAACTTTCCCAGAGCTTCCCTTTGACTATAAAAATAATTTAACCACTTTTATTGGATCTTAAAAATATATACATTAAATCCTTGGGGCAAAAAAAAGTTGGCCTTTACACCAGGGCTGATCGACCAACCACCTGGTCGCGGTCGACCGCAGCAAGTAGCACAGCCCACAACGGGTTTTCTTTAAGTGTTGTCTCACTTTCCACCCTTGATTGTTGCCACTTGTCTACTTTTTATGGAAACAACTATGGATGATTTTGGGAAAGGTCATTAATCTATAATATATAAGGGGTAGAGATGAGATACTAGGTTCGTTATTCCATCTTCTTTACTAGTAGCCTCTCTCTCTCTCTCTCTCTCTCTTTTTCTCTATAAGTTGAAGCTTCCATGGAAGTGTTTCTGGCCAGAACTATTAGGAGCATAAACCACCCACATTAAACCACCTACACACCATGCAAACCACGTCTAGTAAACCTCTAAACACCTCATGTCACCTTAGTAAACAATAGATAGATTTTAGGGTTGAAGAAGAGAGTGTTCTTGATATATCTTGAAATGGGTATTTGAGGGACGCATTTTGAGGATAAAGGAGGAACTCGTGGAACAATCATTTGGAGCCCTCTTGGAGAATCTATGGAGTCAATCTTGAGAGGGCTTTTAGATACGCCCTTGATTCCACCTTTGGACGTGGGGGTCCTCCAACTTCTTCACCATATCATCCATTTTTAGAGCTAATTTAAGGTGGAATTTACTAACCTTAGTTTAAGTTTATTGATGAGTGTAATTTCATATTATTATTTAAATATATTAGTCTTAATATAGTAGGATTTGTGATAGTTTGCATCCATGGAGTTTATTGTTTGATTTCATGAACAAATGGGTTTCAAATATAGGTTTTAAAGTGGGTTTTGAATTAAACAAAAAACATAGATTAATATTTTCCACTATTTGAGTGTAACAGTGTGTAGAAAAATGCCTATAATATATTTATCAGTTTATTAAGTACACACTTGATGTTTTAAAGAAAAATGGGCTTTTAAAATAAGGTTTAAATGAGTTTTAAAAGTGTTATAAAATTCAAAATATTATTCGGGAATATTTTTATGGAATAAAAATGTTAGAAAATATTATTTCCGTGTGTTATCTAGTAAAACTAAAAATGGACATTTTTATGAAATAAAAATGTGGGAGAATGATACTTTGGGCATTTATAGTAAAAGGAAATAATGGACATTTTTATTGAAATAAAAATATGGACTGATGTTAATGTTGTCAAAATATTTATGGAATAAACATTTATAAGTTTCTTGTAAAATAGAGAACTTTATGAATAAATGGACATTTTTTAGTTTAAGAAAATGAAGAATGTCTTACTTACTTGAACGGTATGTTTGTTGTAAATAGTATGTAATTCTAGAAAGAAATGCATGATTAATCCATTTGATTGGATTTTAGCAATTATAGTACATTTTATATGCATGCAAACTCGTAGTACATTTTATATGCATGCAAACTCGTAGTATTCTATAAATAAATATGTGACCCAGTTCAGAGGAGATCTTATTGGGTTTAAACATAAAGTAAGTCAAAAAAGAAACTTTTAGTCTAGTGTAAAGGGTGTTATTTCATGTACTAAAATTGTTCAAGACAAGTGTGAAAGTTGGGCAAAAGTGTGATGTTAAACAAGTGTTAAAACGGCTGAAGCGTTAGAATGTTAAGTTGGAAACTTAATAACTATTTTTGAGAAATAACACCTGTTAAGGAACTAAATTGCAAGTTTGTTAAACAAAGGGTAAAAGAGGAACTTTTTATGAAATAAAAATGTTAAAGAATGTGTTTACACTAATGTGTGTGAGAAAGTGAAGTCCTAAAGCGTGAATGATTTTAGTATAAATCACGCGTGTGTGGATAAGGAACTTAAACAAAAAATAAACAATTTTTCCAAGTGTTAATAGAAAAACGGATGCTTAGGTCCGGATTTTGGCTTCGGCAGGGTAAAAGTAAGAAAATAAAATAATGTGAATATGTGTAAAATGTTAAACACATTAATAAGGAATCAGATGTACCTGGGAAAAAGCAAGAAGGGTTCAAAGCCCTTGGGTGAAAACCCCAAAATCAATGGTCGGAGCATATCGTGTGCATTTCCGTCGGTATGGAGCCCTTGTAAGTATTGTAATACCCCTTATTTATAAGTAATTATTTTATAGTAAATTGCCTTGTGGGTTAGTTACATAAACTAAAGGAAATTGAAGTAAATATTACTTTAAGTGATTTAAGAGATAATATTTACTGAGTTTTGCATATTTATCGTTAAGTGAACGTAAATAGCGTAACATTATATTTTGTTGCGTTGTTGTGATTTAAGCGACGATTATGATTTATATTCCAATCGAGTCATTATTAAAGAGTTAATATGACGTTGGAACTTGAAATCATGTACGATATCCTGCATGTGAGTTTAGAGGTCATGATTAGTCCGGAAATGGTTGAGATAGACAAAATAAGTACCATTTGTGTTTTGGTGTTCTTGGGTACTTTTGACTAGTTATAACTTAAATATGATGTTACGAGTCATTTTAAGTGTGTAGTAGTAAATAATGTTGGGCTTAATGTATTTGAGGTATTTTAGTCTTGCAAGAGCATTTATTTCTCATTTGTGTTTTAACCTAAAGAGAGAGTTAGAGAGAAGAGAGAGCTTGGGAGAAAGAGGAGAGAAAGCAAAGATTTGCTATTTTGGGCTTGGAATCGTTGCTATAAGAAGATAATCCGAGGATAAAATCTTTAGGCAAGTTTCTAACTTGAAAAATGTATGATTGAGTGTGAATAATTTTTATAAATAGTTGTGTTCTTGAGTTTGAACCAAATATAGATTTTGATGATTTTGGCGTTTAAACCCTTAGGTATTTGATTTAGACATGATTAGAGTTTGATATATTAGTTGGGTATTGTGTAGAAATAATTTGGTGAAGTTATTAATGGATGATGTTGGGTTAGATAAAGAAAATAGGGTTTGGGGATTTAGGGTTTTTATCATCCCGTAGCCATAACTGGGCAAGCTAACCAGGGCGAATCGATTCACCCTCCTAAGCGAATGGATTCACTAAAATGGTGACTACAAGTCTGAGGAACCGAATCGATTAGGATTGTGGCTGAATCGATTCAGGATGAGTTGGATGGTTGGTTTTCTCAACCAAATTGATTCTTCTATAGCGAATCGATTCGCTTTCGGGGGCGAATTAATTTGTCCCTTAGGTGAATCGATTCGAAATCTTGTTGTTTTATAAGAATTTTACAACTTAGTTTCTCTCCCTTTTATTTTAGACTTGAGGCTTAGGAACCTTCTCATATGAAGTAATAAAGAGTATTAGAGTCGTATATAAGGGGAACTAATACCCTAGGTTAGCAAGGGGTACTCGGCCTTATTTTGGGGACTATTTAGTAGAACTTAATGTCGCATTTCATTTAGTAACGAGTCTAGGACTTAGGATAGAGTTGGGTGACATGGTTATGGACTCTGGGAGGTTAGTATAAGGGTAATTATACTTTGTAGCTTACATCAATATGCACATAGGGTTTCGAAAATAAAAACGGACATTTTAAATTAGCATATCTTAAGATTATGGCATGAGCATACATACCTCTTTAAATGCTATCACAAGGGACGTAACGCGAATGAGGTAAATCCCCTGGCTAGTGAATGCAGGGATAATATAGTCCTCGGCCATAGGACCGGTGGTAATATTGGATGATTATTTTATTCGAAGTGAGTTAATTCCGGGTATGGTTATGACTCACCGTCGAAGGTATATGTCTACTTCCCACGCGATGCGATTTAGGGTGCCCAGATGGTCTTGATATAGGCCCTGGAAGATGATAGCATTTAGGGGCGCATCCATTGGGGTGACTCCTGGAAGGATGGTCTTGGAACCGTTATATTATGAATGTAATTGTTCTCACGAATATGGCATTTCATATGAGTTAAGGAATCTATAAATCAACTTCTTAGCATATGACCCTGATGATAAATGGACTCGTGAAGTTATATTTAATGAATTGGCAAATTAATCGTGTTAAATGGAATTAGGATATTTCTCTTAATTAGACGGGTAGTTTAACTTATAATGAAATGGTATGGCGCTAGGATGTGCACTTAGATGAGAGGTAAGGATGATTCTTATAATGAAGAGAGAACTTAACCTATTAATGATGTTAGTATTCATAACTATCATGCATTTTATTCACAAGTATATCATATCAAACCGGGCCCTGACCCGTTTATATTTCCCTTTCTTGTGTGGTTCTTATTTAAGCTCAGGTGCTCCGCAGCAGGGGCAGCCACTTTGAACCTTCCTTCCAGTGTCTAGGAGCTACAACACATTTTGCGGATGTTGGAGGATTTTTGTAATAGACGCATAAATCTTTTGGATATTCTAGTTATGATCCATCTATATATTCGGGCGTTTTTCCCCAGTTCTTATTATTATTCATGTCTACTGTAATGAATGGTGTAACCTTTTGTATTAGTCTGTTAACCGACAACTTATTCAGTAGAATTGTTATTAAAATATTAAATGCCTTTATTTATATCCACTTTTTTGTTACAAATTGGATTGTCTCATTTATTTTTTTTAAACATGCCAAATTATATGACATCCATTTTCAACAGTAATTTTTGGTTGTTTCGTACTATTATTAAGCGACCGTGATGCTAAGAATGGACCATTCATGATTCCTATTTTTTATTGGAGTACCGGGCTGGCCAGCTCTTATTTTAATAAGCGGGATGTCACAGATGGTATTAGAGTATCAGGTTCTAGAGTCCTTAGGATCTATGCGGACTTATCACGTTCTACCACAACGTTCTTTGATGTAGAGCCCTATTACTAGGACTATTTTATTTGTGTGTATTTGTGATCTTCTGCAAGATTTTTTTTTTTAGCTGTATCCTGATCCAGTTATTTTTTATCTCAGATGCCGCCTAGACGAGGACGCCCAGCAAGGGTAAATCGTGTTGCAGAGGACGTAGAGCCCCCACTCCACAGGGAATGATTAATGCTACGGAGGTGGCTAATATTATTGCCAAGGTAGTCAATGTTGTAATGAACGTTATGGCACAATAGATTCCACAAGCCAAGCAACCGATCGCGCCGATGGATTAAGCCCATATGGGACCCTTCGGATGGGAAAGAGTCAGAGAATCCTTCCTAAAGGTTCACCATCCAGAATTTTAGGGTGGCGCTAATGTGATTGTGGAAAATCAATGGAAGAAAGATATTCAACGCCATCTTCAAATGGTGGAATGCATCGGGGAATGGAAATAGATTATCACCACTTTTAAACTCATAGGAGTAGCCCTACAATGGTGGGAGTCGGTGATAACTCCGGAACAAAGGGATATAATGACTATCTCAAATTTTGGGTTCTATTTGATCGAAAGTATTTTCATATAGCAATCTAGAAGAAGATGAGGAGGAAGATTCAGGATGTTGTTCAAGGGGAGAAATTAGTGGTGGAATATGAATAAGAATTTCTCATTTATCAAACTTTGTGCCAGATGAAGTAATTCCAGAAGAAAGTAGTATTTCCAAATTTATCGGGGGTTTGAATTGGAGGATAAGGCAGCACCTATTGGGGAACCCAACTTTGCAAAAATTTGGCGATGTGATGAATGTAGTTTCGCTCCATTGACAGGATCACCACCTTTATTTAAAGGGGGCAAGAAGATTGAAGATTCTGGTCACTCTAGTAAACCAGGAGGAAATGGTTAAGGTGGAGCAATACCACCGCCACAACAGTCTGGGAATAAGACAAAAGACTGGGACCTCCATCAAGGAGACTCAACTAAGAAACAACTCTTTTGGGGTTACAAATTTGGTGGAAGTTCTTTTAGGCACGATCAAGGTGCTTAGCGGTAGCAGCTGTTAGGCTGATAGGGCCAAGCAGGCAGAAGGAATAATCGAGGTCGAGGCCATCAGGGGTAAGGTGCGGGGTAGTTTTGCAACAACATTCGAGGCTGACATCTGAAAATTTTTGCAGGCCGTTGTTTCTTGTGTGGTGAATAGGGTCACATGAGGAGATCTTATCCATAATTGAATGAAGTACAGTTGCCTAGTGGCCCTCAGAATTTCTAGGCACATCCACAACCTCCAACAACTATTCGAGTCGTCCCTCTACAACATGGACAACTTCAGTATGGGCGTTTGAATAATATTCAGGATGCTTTGTTTCCTCTAGCACCTCTAGCACTGCCAACTATTGAGGGTAAGTTTCCCATTCATTTGTATGTGGGTCGAGTGTTGTTTGACACGGGTGAAACACACTCTTTTATCGCTAGGCATTTTTCTCATTCGACGGGATTGATTAGGTCTGTCGAAGGTACTTTTACTAGTGTACAGTTTTCCATGGGTGATGGTTCATTTATACTTTTTATTTGTAAAGGGTAGGAATAGACCTTTGTAGATTGCACTTTGAGGTCGACTTACTCGTCCAGGATATGGTCGGGTATGATGTTATTTTGGGTATGGACTAGTTAGTGAAATACCGAGCCATGGTGAATTGTTATGGGAGGATTATAGGCTTTGCCATTCCGAGGTAAGAAATATTTTTAGTGGCTATGCCTCTTCTAAAGGGAGGTTCGAGCACGCACTTGTATTGTATTGAGGAAGAGAATTCGCGAGAAATAATTGTTCCCCTATATTCGATTCCCGTTGTTAGAGAATTTAAAGATGTCTTTCAAGAAATCCCGGTCTTTCCCCCAAGTTGTGAGATTGAGTTTGTAATTAATTTAGCATCGGGAACTCAACCGATTGCAAGTACTCCATACCGTATGGATCCTATGGAAATGAGGGAGTTAAGAGATCAAATTTAGCAACTATTGGAATAGGGGTTCATTCGGCGTAGTACGTCACCATGGGGTGCTCCGGTGTTATTTATGAAGAAAATAGATGGTTCCCTCCAAATATGTATCGATTACCGTGAATTGAATAAGGTAACTATCAAGAATAAATAACTGTTACCCCTAATCGGTGATTTGTTTGATCAATTAAGAGGAGCGTCGTACTTATCTAAAATAGATTTGAGGACTGGGTACCATCAACTACGAATTCGAGAGCAAGACGTATCGAAAACCTCATTCTCGACTAGTTACGGGTCTTATGAGTTTTTGGTCATGCCTTTGGGTCTAACTAACGCTCATGCCTTATTCATGGATCTTATGAATCGAGTATTTTCGGACTTCCTAGACTAGTTTGTCATAGTGCTCATTGACGAGATTCTATTCTATTCTCGGACTGAAGATGATCATGCCAAACACTTGCAATTGGTCCTACAGACACTACGGGATCATCAACTTTATGCCAAGTTCGAGAAATGTGGCTTTGGGTTACAGGAAGTGCAATTTTTGGGGCACATTGTAAGGTTTGAGGGTATTGTGGTAGATCCAAGTAAAGTTATCGAGGTGAGGGAATGGGGTCAACCCACGACGCCAACTGAGATCCGTAGCTTTTTGGGTTTTGTGGGTTATTGTTTTCGTTTCATTAAGGGTTTCTCTATAATTGTGAGACCTTTAACGAATTTGACCAGAAAAGGTGTATGATTTGTTTGGGATGATTCCTATTAGATATCTTTCAATGAGCTGAAGGATAAGTTGACTTATGCTCCTATACTCGCGTAGCCAAGATCGGGAGTAGACTACTAGGTCTTTACGGATGCATATTTATAAGGATTGGGGGTGTGCTACAATAGGAACATAGGGCCATTGCATATGCATCTTGCAAGCTTAAGCCTCATGAGAAGAATTATCCCTTACATGATTTGGAATTTGTCGTGGTAGTGTTTTCCTTAAAGATACGGAGGCATTATCCCCTGGGTGAGAAATTTAGTCTTTTTGCAGACCACAAGTTATTACAATATTTATTCTCACAGAAAGATCTAATTATGAAGTAACGTCGGTGGTTGAAGTTTGTAAAGGACTATCAATTCACTATTCATTATCACCCATGCAAGGAAAATGTAGTATCGGACGCGCTAAGTCGTAAACCCATGGGGAAATTAGTAGAAGTGTGGAAACATAAATGGAAGGACCTTAGCTAGGATGATGTTGTAGCAAGAGCATGAATGTCAGTGTTGACCGTTACACCTACCATTGTGATGCGAGTCGTGAAAGCGCAGGGAGGGGATAAAGATTATCAAGATTGGGTACGCCAATTGTTGACCGAGGGAGCAGAGTACTACTCTATTAGTTCTGAGGGTGGGTTATGTTTCCACGAATGACTTGTAGTTTCGGATGAGGGAGACTTGAGATGTGCTGTCGTGACGGAATCCCATGGTTCAAGATTTGCGGTATACCTGATAAAATGTACCAAGATATGCTCCATCAGTATTGGTGGTCGGGAATGAAAAGGTACATTTATGAATTCGTTTCCCGATGTTCCACTTATCAATTAGTTAAGGTGGACCACCTGGGACTGACTGGATTATTGCAACCATTAGAAATACCGGTGTGGAAATAGGAGAGTATCTTAGTGGATTTTATCACTAGACTACCGATGTCGCAAAGCGGTCATGATTCTATTTGGGTTATCGTCGATCATTTGACCAAATTGGTACACTTCCTACCGGTACAGACGGATTTTGATATGGCACGTTATGCCCGGCTCTTTATTGAGGAGATTGTGAAACTCTAAGGAGTTCCTATCAATATAGTCTCAGACCGAGACAAGATTTTTGAATCCCATTTTTAGCGAAGTTTCCAAGAGGCGATGGGGACCGAATTGTGGTTGAGCACATCGTATCATCCACAAACTGATGGGCAAACGGAGAGAGTCAACCAAATGTTGGAGGATATGCTTCGAATGTGCGTACTTGAATTTATAGGAGGATGGCAATAATACCTTTCATTGATTAAATTTGCGTATAATAATTCGTACCAATTTGCGATACGTATGGCACCATATGAGTTATTATATGGCCAACCGTGTCGATCACCCGTTTGTTGGTTGGAAGTAGGAGATAACAAGATCCTTGGACTTAAAATGATCCAAGATACCTCTTCAAAGATTGAGCTTATTCAAAACCTCATACGAATTGCACAAGATCACCAGAAGATCTATGCCGATGCGAATCAGGGGCATGTGGGATTGGAAGTGGTGGATCAAGTTTTAGTGCGGGTATCCCCGATGAAGGGTGTAATCTGATTCAGGAAGAAAGGAAAACTTGCACCGCGCTATGTAGGCCATTTTTCCATTATTGCAAAGGTAGGCCCCGTAGCATATCAACTTGCTTTGCCGGAATGCCTACAACAAATTCATGACGTGTTCCAGGTTTCATCTTTGAAGAAGTATAAAAGATGCAAGGGAGCTCATTGGCACATTACGTTGGATGATATCGAGTTACAACTCAATATTTCATATGAGGAAAACCCGGTTGCTATTATAGACCACGAAGAGAGTAGACTAAGATCAAAAGTGGTGCCCTTGGTCTGAGTCTAGTGGGGACACCACAATGGTGAGGAATCAACTTGGGAATGAGAGGACGATATTCGAGAGAAGTACCCACACCTCTTTTTACAAGGTACGCCTAAATTTTGAGGGCAAAATTACCATGTAAGGGGGGGAGTATGTAATACACCTTATTTATGAGTAATTATTTTATATTAAATTACCATGTGGATTAATTATATAAAATAAAGGAAATTGAACTAAATATTACTTTAAGTTATTTAAGAGATAATATTCACTGAGTTTTTCATATTTACCGTTAAGTGAACGTAAATAGTGTAACATTATATTCCGTTGCGTCGTTGTGCTTTAAGAGACGGTTATGATTTATATTCCAATCAGGTCATTATTAAAGAGTTAATATGACGTTGGAACTTGAAATGATGCACGATATCCCAAATGCCCGTTTAGAGGGCATGGTTAGTCCTAAATGGTTGAGATAGTCAAAATAAGTACCATTTATGTTTTTGGGGTACGGGGTACTTTTGACTAATTATAACTTAAATATGATGTTATGAGACATTTTAAGTGTGTAGTAGCAATTAATATTGGGCTTAATGTATTTGAGGTATCTTAGTCTTGCAAGAGCATTTGTTTCTCATTTGTGATTTAATCGAAAGTCAGAGTTAGAGAGAAAAGAGAGCTTGGGAGAAAGAAGAGATTTTCTATTTTGGGCTTAAAATTGTTGCTACAAGAAGATAATCCAATGCTACAATCTTGAGGCAAGTTTCTAACTTGCAAATTGTATGATTGAGTGTGAATAATATGTATATATAGTTGTGTTATTGAGTTTGAACCAAATATGGATTTTGATGATTTTGGTGTTTAAACCCTTAGGTATTTTATTTAGGCATGATTAGAGTTAGACATATTAGTTGGGTATTGTGTAGAAACAATTTGGTAAAGTTTTTAATGGATGCTTTTGGGTTAGATGGAAGAAAATAGGATTTGGGGATTTAGGGTTTATATCATCCCATAGCCATAACTGGGCAAGTCGACCCGAGTGAATCGATTCTCCCTCCTCAGCGAATCGATTCGCTAAAATGGTGGCTACAGATTTGAGGAATTGAATCGATTCGGGTTGAGGACGAATCGATTTGGGCTGAACCAGAAGGTTGGTTTTCTCAGCCGAATCGATTCTCTTTTAGAGAGAATCGATTCTCTTTCAGGGGCGAACCGATTTGGCCCTTAGGAGAATCGATTCAAAATCTTGTTGTTTTATATGAATTTTACAACTTGGTTTCTATCCCTTTTATTTTAGACTTGAGGCATAGGAACCTTCTCATATGAAGTAATAAATAGTATTATATTCTTATATAAGGGGAACTAATACCCTAGGTTAGCACGGGGGTATTCGGGCTTATTTTGGGGACTATTTAGTAGAACTTAATGTCTCATTTCATTTAGTAACTAGTCTAGGACTAGAGTAGAGTTGGGTAACATGGTTATGGACTCTCGGAGGTTAGTATAAGGGTAATTATACTTTGTAGCTTATATCATTATGCACATCTGGTTTCAGAAATAAGACACGTACATTTTAAATTGGCATGTCTTGTGATTGTGGCATGAGTATACATACCTCTCTAAATGCTATCATAAGGGAAGTTATGCGAATGAGATAAATCCCCTGGCTAGTGAATGCAGGGAGAATATAGTCCTCGGCCATAGGACCTGTGGTAATATTGGATGATTGTTTTATTTGAAATGAGGTAATTTCGGGTATAGTTTTGACTCATTATCAAAGATATATGGTCACTTCCCACGCGACGCGATTTAGGGTGCCTAGGTGGTCTTAATATAGGCCCTAGAAGATGATAGCATTTGGGGGAGCATCCAGTGGGGTGACTCCAAGAAGGATTGTCTTAGAACCATTATATTATGAATGTAATTGTTCTCACGAATATGGCATTTCATATGAGTTAATGAATCTATAAATCAACTTTTTGGCATATGACTCCGATGATAAATGGACTTATGAAATTATATTTTATGAATTGGAAAATTAAGCATGTTAAATGGAAGTAGGCTATTTCTCTTAATTAGATGGGTAGTTTAGCTTATAATGAAATGGTATGGCACTAGGATGTGCACTTAGATGAGAGATGATGATGATTCTTATAATGAAGAGGGAGCTTAACCTGTTTATGATGTTAGTATTCATAACTGTCATGCATTTTATTCACACGTATATCATATCAAACTGGGCCCTGACCCGTTTATATCCCTTTCTTGTGTGGTTCTTATTTATGCTCAGGTGCTCTACTGCACGGGCGCCCTCTTTTAACCTTCCTTCCAGTGTCAAGAAGCTACATCATTTTGCGGATGTTGTAGGATTTTTGCAATAGACGCATCAATCTTTTGGATATTCTAGTTATGATCCGTCTGTATATTCGGGCATGTTTCCCCACTTTTTTTTATTATTCATGTCTACTGTAATGCTTGGTGTAACCTTCTATATTAGTCTGATAACCGACAGCTTATTCGATTATGTTTTGTAGAATTGTTATTAAACTATTAAATGCCTTTATTTATATCCACCTTCTATTACAAATTGGATTGTCTCAATTGTTTTTATTAAACATGCAAAATTATATGACATCCATTTTAAAAATAATTGGTGGTTGTTTCGTGCTGTTATTATGTGACAGTGATGCTAAGAATGAACCATTCATGATTCCTATTTTTTATTGGAGTAACGGGCTAGCCACCTCTTATTTTAATAAGCGGGGTGTCACAAGTATGCAGTATTGGAAGATCTGAGAAAATATAAAGGAAATTTGGAACATATCAAGAAATGGGTTGTGTGGTAAAATGTATTAATACAACCTAACTTGAATGAATGAAATAAATGTTCTCGTAAAGATGAAATGGACAAGTAAGTACGTAAATCTATTATTTTCCATAAGATAAGGTAAAATGATAAATTAAGTGGGTAAATGGGTAATTAAGCAACCAAGTTGTTAGACCCAAAATTTGCATAAGAATGTATGGAAAAAGGTTTTTAAATGACAAATGAGTATTTTTCTATCACGGAGAATGCGTGTGTTGAAATTGTGATTTTCAATGAAAATACTAAAGTGTAATGTAAAAAATGAGAGGGGTTAAATTCTGGTAAAGGAATGGGTTTGAATAAAAGAAAGCGTAATGGTTTTGAGTATTGTTCGGGTGTATTGAACAAGGTGAAATGCTATATCCTAGTGGTTGTCAATAAGATTATAAGTAATGAGGAATTTCATCAAGGCTTAAAGGCATCAAGTCCGCGAATAAGTCTAAGTTGTTCTCATAAACTGCCTATATCGTAGTGGACATATGTGGCTAGGTCATCTGAGGTTTTTCCCTTTGTAGTTTTCCTCGTACATCATCATGTTATGGGTTATTTATTTTATTCTTACTGATTCTCACCTAGTTGCATGCTTAAGTCAATACTAAAATCGGTAAAATCGCTTCACACAACACTGGTGGTTTTTAAAGGTGCAAAGTTTATGCAAATTGTGGAAAATGAGAAATCAATATTCTTGTTTATAACCATGATCGAGTCGGAAACCGAGCGTCTGTGTAAATACGCTAGTCGTTGTTATCGGCTTCCAACCGCAATAAAAAACCTAAACTATAACTACACTCTTGTGGAGTATAGTGGCTAGTTTGGGTATCGAATCCTCAGGGAATTAGGATGAGTGAGCGTGATGACAAAGGTAAGACTGTTAACCCTAACTTGACTATAAAAAGAAATAAAAATAAGACGATTGAGTGAAAAAGGGAAAAGGGAAAAATAAAGAAGTTAACTAAAACTAATTGGAAAATAAGGTAGAGACACAGTCCCCCAACCCTAGAGTATTGATGCTATAAAACTAATAGTAAATTTAAGTGATTAATTAGACCCAGAATTTAGTACTCCCAAGCATTACGTGTATGAGGTTCAAGCCTGCATCATACTTAATTTGAGGACGAGTAAATCGGTATCATTATAGTTACACTTAAATTGTATTTTAAAGCATCCCGATTACTCAGAAGCAAACGAGATCTAAAGATCTACAATTGTCGTGTCCCTATGCGATACGATCGTAATAAATCATTAAATTCAGAGGATTAATTTTATACATATGCAACTACCACATCAGGTTGAGTTCATGCATCCCGACCTTTGAAAATCTAGCCTAACATGGTGAAATTAATGAAAACTACGTTATCTACGTTGCATGAACTCATACTTGCTTGGAAAGAGAGATGAAATATAAGAAATAATAAATAAAAGTGCTGAAAATAAAATTTACCAAGATTGAAGAACAAGAACACGCAAGAAGAAATCAAAGGTTGAAGAAAAACTTGAAAAGCTCTTGAATTAAAGGTGCAAAATATGTAAATTCTTCTTCTAGATGTCCCTACTTGTTATGGATCTTTTACATCAATGAAATCTGAATAAAAAGAGTCCTAATGACTAAATATATAGGCTAGAGGTCATTTAGAAGAGTCCGCAAAACATAAAACTCTTTTGGCTAAATGATAAGCTCAAAATAAAAATTTCGTATCAGCCAATTTATCACACTTAGAAAGTGTGACTAATTTTGTAATGGATTTGGAGCATGACTAATTTCGTAATAGATCTGGTACGTGACAAATGGGCGGACCGGTTCTTTTTCCTCAGATTCGGTTCGGTTTGGGTCTGACAGTTTTTTTCTTGGATTTCATCTCAACTTCAAATTGGCATAACTTCTTCACCGTTGCTCGGATTGAGGTGTCGTTTATTCCAGTGTTCTTGTAATTGTAAGATTTTCAACTTTCCAGTTGTCCCCACCTGTGGACTAAGCCTACAAAATTACAAAAATGCCCTTCAACTCCCCGATTCTTGGTTTCTTTCACTATTTTTAGTTCTCTTTTCCATCTTTCTTGCATGAAATACCTGTAAAACACATAAGAGATACACAAAATACGAAATAATTGACCAAAAGGGTTAGTAGCATAGATATGGGACAAATCCTATTTACACCGCATGGGATAATAAAAATACCGAAATTAAGGGGATAAATGTGAAGAATTTATGCCTAATCAAACCCCCCTAACTTAGAACTTTACGTGTCCCGAGCAATGTAAAAGAAAAAGAATAAAGGTTCCAACTCTTCTAAACACTTTATTGGGATATAATACCTCTTTCACGGGAAAGCGATTGCATTTAGTATATGCAATAAGCCGTTAAACCCCTATGTTACCCTAGTAGGACGAGTGTTGTCTCGTGAGGGTTTGCAGTGAATTTACCCACAAAATTTGACTTAAAGAAAACTCAAAATATGCAAAAATCTATAATTCAAACTTTCCCAGAAAATAATCATCATCAAGTCATGTTCAATGGTCTCAAATCATAGTGCGTGTGTGCGAAGCCGGAAATTTAACTGCGAATTTTCACCGATTGATCATTACGTTACTTACCCGAAAATTCATTTTGATTTCAAATTCTCACGGAATGATCTCTCAAACGAATCACTCGGAATGTGGATATTTTCTCGGTATGCGTGATATAAAGAGTAAATATAATGGACGCAAAGTCACACATACAAGTAGAAAGACAGAAATTTCATAGTGATAGGATCTCATTAATAGATTATAGTTTTAAAAACGGGAACATTGCCTCTTTTTCGCACATTTAATCGCTTATATTATCTTTTGGTGTCTTAGCTCTCTCCGCGGTAATCAATTTCGCAATTTGGACTCGGTTAGGAATTTTTCGGAGTTTAAGGTATATTGGATAACATGGAAATAGTCAGGAAATTCGGAATTGGAAAAGTCATTTAGGATGTCCATTTGTGCTTTTTTTCGGGCTATTGCTCATTTTTTTTCTTTTTTTCGCTTCTTTTCTTTTCTTGTTATTTTTGTTGAGCATTCTTCTATTTTTTCTTACCCCTTTATATGTACTTTTCGGACTTAAATTTTGAATTTTTCCATTTTTCACAATTCCGGGCTACTTGGGTTTTTCGGGTTCCCAAACGAAAATGATAAATTTTATTCGGCTCAATTGGGTTATCAAAGGGATAATTTTTTTCACATCTTTTTATGGCTAATATTTATGGGTAACAAATGATGGCCTACTTCATTGTCCAAAACACCAATTGCGTTACCATATGTGTTTCGAGATGAATAGAAGTTTAGAGATCAATTTTGGCATGCTTTTGAAAGCAATATTACACACGTTTTTCATAACCAATGAAAATGAAAGGATTGAGATCCTCGACGACGTTTTAAGAGCTGAAAAGAACTTTGAGTTAATAATTAACTAAGATTGATTTAAAAACTCGCAAAAAGTGATAGGCTCGAATCTCACTGGGTTTGTTAATCTCCACCCTTATTCGTTAAGTCGTCAATTTCACTCAATTTCCATCTTTAGTCAATTTCGGCTTTGTGTATGTTGAATTTTACATCTCGAGACTTTAAACCGACTTTTAATGATATTTTTGAAATTTTTGAATTCCAATTTTTATTTATTTTGAAGAAAAAAATATTTTTTGGCTTCTTATTTATTTTTTTGAAATTATCTAAAAGAAACATACTTGGAACGAACGTGTGATCAAATCAATGAAACTAAACAATAAATGGGAAGAATATCCCACACCCCCTAACTTAAATATTGCATTGTCCTCAATGCGAATCAAGAACACAACATAAAGAGAGGAAAATAAAGATATTACCGAATTGGAGCGATCCTCGATGAATGCGAGTCCATTCAATCTACAAAACATGTTTGAACCAAGCATAGCAAAAAGAATAACAAAAACTCTAAACTAAAAAAGAAGAAGAAATAAGCTAACTATTGTACAACCTACGATTTTCAAATTCTAATAAATTATACACTAGAAGTTGAAAATTTTGAGGGTCCACCCAAAATACAATTTGACTTTGAGGGATTAATAGTGTACCCTCACTAGAAAGCATGCCGCCTGAAAAATAAGAATTTCGTTTCAACAACGGAAGGCATGTGCAAAGTGGAATAAATGAACCATCACCATTTAAAAAATTTAGGGGGGTAATGAGGGATTTGAGTGCATAGGGGGACAAGTACCATTGGGATCCAAGAAAAATAGAATCATGCCCCAAAGATTTTTCAAGTAGTATGGGAAGCAGAGCACACAAACATAAAGAGTCCATCTTGGAAAACAATTCAAGCATATAGTCCTTGTCCTCAAAATCTTCTCCCCCAAAATTTTTAACTAGATCTGGTGGAGTGACACGTCTAAGTGTATGGCCCGTAAGATGCAGCATCTCAAAAAAACATTCCCATACAAGAATCGGATCAACATCCTCAAGACATTCATCCAGTTCTTGTGATGGATTTAATGGTTCGATAATAGTGGTGACACAAGGAGACAGTTGATCCTCAACCTCAATAGATTTTGAAATATTTATAATAGGTTGAGATTCAAAAGTACTTGGATCACTCTCAATGATTTCGTTCTCAAAATTGTTAGGTGAAGAGCCTACTTTCTCTAATCTATCCAAATAATCATTAAACTCCTTGAAAGTTGCTCTAACTTTCAACTCTAAAGCAGCAAAGTCATCAGATTGCTTTTTCCTAATAAGCAAGAGTTCTTCCAAAGTAGGCTTCCTTGGTTCTAGAACCTCGGATTCCTCATTTGGTTGAAAACATTCTTCAACTTTAAAAATATCGGAAGATAAATCCTCATTGGGTTCAAATAATGCATCTAACTCTTACTCCCAATAACGATTTTTTCCCCGATATTCTTTTTCACGTCTTTTTTCTTCAAGCAATTCATTTTGATAAATTTGTATGGCCTTAGCACTAGGCTTGTATTTTTTATACTCATCTTTAGTGATATTGATCTAGTGTTTATAAATCTTGAGCGCCTCCTCCTCCTCACTATTATCATAACAATTTAACCTACCAACGGAGTTAAAGTAAGACATTTCAAATTGGGCAATTCAAAAACGTGACACCCATATTTTTGTATTTTTTTTAAAGGTCAAATTCGGGATTAACCAACCTAACCTAAAGTCTATCTAATTCCCCGGCAACGGAGCCATTTTGATCGAGTCGAAAACCGAGCGTCCGTGTAAATACGCTAGTCGTTGTTATCGGCTTCCAGCCGCAATACAAAAACCTAAACTATAACTACACTCTTGTGGAGTATAGTGGCTAGTTTGGGTATCGAATCCTCAGGGAACTAGGACGAGTGAACGTGACGACAAAGGTAAGACTGTTAACCCTAACTTGACTCTAAAAAGCAATAAAAATAAGTTGATTGAGTGAGAAAGGAAAAAGGGAAAAATAAGGAAGTTAACTAAAACTAATTCGAAAATTAATGTAGAGACACAATCCCCAAACCCTAGAGGATTGATGGTATAAAACTAATCGTAAATTTAAGTGATTAATTAGACCCAGAATTTAGTACTCCCAAGAATTACGTATATGAGGTTCAAGCCCGCATCATACTTAAGCTGAGGACGAGTAAATCGTTATCACTATAGTTACACTTAAATTGTATTCTAAAGCATCCCGGTTACTCAAAAGCAAACGAGATCTAAAGATCTACAATTGCCGTGTCCCTACGCAATACGGTCGTAATAAATAATTAAATTCAGAAGATTAATTTTATACATATGCAACTACCACATCAGGTTGAGTTCATGCGTCCCGACCTTTGAAAATCTAGCCTAACATGGTGAAATTATAGAAAACTACGTTATCTACATTGCATGAACTCATACTTGCTTGGAAAGAGAGATGAAATATGAGAAATAATAAATAAAAGTGCTGAAAATAAAAGTTACCAAGATTGAAGAATAAGGACATGTAAGAAGAAATCAAAGGTTGAAGAAAAACTTGAAAAGCTCTTGAATTAAAGGTGCAAAATATGTAAATTCTTCTCTTAGATGTTCCTACTAGTTATGGAGCTTTTACATCAATGAAATCTGAATAAAAAGAGTCCTAATGACTAAATATATAGGTTAGAGGTCGTTTAGAAGAGTCCTCAAAACATAAAATTCTTTTTGGCTAAAAGATAAGCACAAAACAAAAATCTCGTATCTGCCAATTTGTCACACTTAGAAAGCATAACTAATTTTATAACGGATCTGGAGCGTGACTAATTTCGTAACGGATCTGGTACGTGACGAATGGGCGGACCGATTCTTTTTCCTCAGCTTCGGTTCGGTTTGGGTCTGACAGCTTTTTTCTTGGATTTCTTCTCAACTTCAAATTGGCACAACTTCTTCACCGTAGCTCGGATTGGGGTGTCGTTGTAATTGAAAGCTCTTCAACTTTCCAGTTGGCCCCACCTGCGGACTAACGCTGCAAAATTATGAAAATACCCTTCAACTCCCCGATTCTTGGTTTCTTTCACTATTTTGAGTTCTCTTTTCCATCTTTCTTGCATGAAATACCTGTAAAACACATAAGAGATACACAAAATACGAAATACTCGACAAAAAGGGTTAGTAGCATAGATATGAGACAAATCCAATCTATTTACACCGCTCGGGATCATAAAAATACCGAAATTAAGGGGGATAAAAGTGAAGAATTTATGCCTAATCAAACCCCCCTAACTTAGAACTTTTCACGTCCTGAGCAATGTAAAAGAAAAAGAATAAAGGTTCGAACTATTCTAAACACTTTATTGGGATAGAATACCTCTTTTGGCGGGCAAGCGATTGCATTTAGCGTATGCAACAAGCCGTTAAACCCCTAGGTTACCCTAGGAGGACGAGTGTTGTCTCGCGAGGGTTTGCAGTGAATATACTCACAAAATTCGATTCAAAGAAAACTCAAAATACGTAAAAATTGTATAATTCAAACTTTCCCCAAAAATAATCATCATCAAGTCATGTTCAATGTTCGCAAATCATTATGCGTGTGTGCGAAGCCGGAAATTTAACTGCGAATTTTCACCAATTGATCATTACGTTACTTACCCAAAAATTCCTTTTGATTTCAAATTCTCACGGAATGCTCTCTCAAACGAATCACTCGGAATGTGGCTATTCTCTCGGTATGCATGATATAAAGAGTAAATGTAATGGACGCAAAGTTATGCATTCAAGTAGAAAGACGGAAATTTCATAGTGATAGGATCTCATCAATGGATTACGTCTTTAAAAATGAGAACATTGCTTCTTTTTCGCACATTTAATCTCTTATAATATCCTTTGGTGTCTTAGCTCTCCACGCGGTAATCAATTTCACAATTTGGACTCAGTTAGGACTTTTTTGGAGTTTAAGGTATATTGGGTAACATGGAAATAGTCGGGAAATTCGGAATTGAAAAAGTCATTTAGGATGTCCATTTGTGCTTTTTTCGGGCTATTGCTCATTTTTTTCTTTTTTCACTTCTTTTCTTTTCTTGCTATTTTTGTTTAGCATTCTTCTATTTTTTCTTGCCCCTTTATATGCACTTTTCGGACTTAAATTTTGAATTTTTCCATTTTTCGCAATTCCGGGCTACTTGGGTTTTCGGGTTCCCAAACGAAAAGGATAAATTTTATTCGGCTCAATTGGGTCATCAAAGGGATAATTTTTCACATCTTTTTAAGGCTAATATTTTTGGGTAACAAACGATGGCCTATTTCATTGTCCAAAACACCAATTGCATTACCATATGCATTTCGAGATGAATAGAAGTTTAGAGATCAATTTTGGCACATTTTTCATAGCAATATTACACACGTTTTTCATAACCGATCAAAATGAAAGGATTGAGATCCTCGACGACGTTTTAGGCGCTGAAAAGAACTTTGAGTTAATAATTAACTCGGATTGATTTAAGAACTCGCAAAAAGTGATAGGCTCGAATCTCACCGGGTTTGTTAATCTCCACACTTATTCGTTAAGTCGTCAATTTTCGCTCAATTTCCATCTTTAGTCAATTTTGGCTTTGTGTATGTTGAATTTTACAACTCGAGACTTTAAACTGACTTTTAATGATATTTTTGAAAATTTTGAATTCCACTTTTATTTATTTTGAAGAAAAAATATTTTTGGCTTTTTTTTTAAATTATCTAAAAAACATACTTGGAACGAACGCGTGATCAAATCAATGAAACAAAACAGTAAATGGGAAGAACAAAAACATGCAAGAAGAAATCAAAGGTTGAAGAAAAACTTGAAAAGCTCTTGAATTAAAGGTGCAAAAGAAGTAAATTCTTCTCCTAGATATTTCTACTTATTATGGAGCTTTTACATCAATGAAATCTGAATAAAAAGAGTTGTAATGACTAAATATATAGGCAAGAGGCCATTTAGAAGAGTCCCCAAAACAAAAAACTCGTTTGGCTAAAATATAAGCACAAAATAAAAATCTCGTATCTGTCAATTTGTCACACTTAGAAAGCGTGACTAATTTTGTAACGGATTTGGAGCGTGACTAATTTCGTAACGGATTTGGTGCGTGACAAATGGGCGGACCGATTCTTTTTCCTCAGCTTCGGTTCGGTTTGGGTCTGACAGCTTTTTTCTTGGATTTCTTCTCAACTTTAAATTGGCATAACTTCTTCACCGTAGCTCGGATTGTGGTGTAATATTTTCGAGTGTTCTTGTAATTGAAAGCTCTTCAACTTTCCAGTTGGCTCCACCTGCGGACTAAGGCTGCAAAATTACGAAAATTCCCTTCAACTCCCCGATTCTTGGTTTCTTTCACTATTTTGAGTTCTCTTTTCCATCTTTCTTGCATAAAATACCTGTAAAATACATAAGAGATACACAAAATACGAAATACTTGCCAAAAAGGGTTAGTAGCATAGATATGGGATAAATTCAAGCTATTTACACCGCACGGAATCATAAAAATACCGAAATTAAGGGGATAGATGTGAAGATTTTATGCCTAATCAAACCACTAAGGGCAAATAGCTTTCCCAAAATAGTATCAGAGAGGGTTACACTAGCTTATTGTGTTAGAGTACTATTTTTGTGCTTGGTTAGGGTTTACATGGATTTTAACCTCGAGGACAGTTCCATTGGTGGGCCTCCATTGTTTGATTGGTAAAACTATCTCTATTGGAAGTCTCAGATCTGATTTTTATTAAAATATATTGATGAAAATGTTTTGAATATGGTTGAGTTTGGGTGGAGTCCTCCCACTGAAGGTGCTGCTCCTAAAGCTTTTACAAACTAGGCAGTGGCTTAATATAATACCTTGACTTTTAATTCTAAGGGTGTTAATTTTATTTTTGTGATGTGACCACATAAGATTTTGAATGCAGTATGACTTGCAAGAGTTCTAAGGCTACTTAAGATATTTTATGATCCTGACATGAGGGAAAATATGATGTTAGGATTTCTCAAATACAAAATCTGACTACGATGTTTTGGACAATTAAGATTTTAGAAAATGAGTTTTATATAAATTTGTCTAATATTGCCAACTCCTAGTCTAACTTTGGTGAGACGATCCTCGAGTCTAGAATTCAAATTTTTTTAAGGTCGTTTCCTAAAATATTTAACACCAAAGTGATGGTCCTAGATTCCCTAGGTGGTGTTCAAACTATGAGAGTCTACGAACTTGTAGGTGACCTTCAAACCTATGAGATGAATATGTGTCCTCTAAGGAAGAATGAAAAAGAAGGGAATTGCTTTGAAAGACCAAAAATAAGATATGTATTATTTTGATAGTGATTATCAACATGATGAGGAAAGAGTATCTCGATTTTCTAGGAAGTTCAATAAGTTTTTTAAGCTTAGAGATGATAAGAACCTATATAAGAGTTTAGAAAAAAAACTATGAACTTCGTGGACCATGATTGGAAAAATGGGGGTGGTCCTAAGATGGATATTGTAATACCCTGTATTTTTACGCATATTTACTTTATAATGAAATTATGGAAATTAGGATTAATTAATTTAAAGGGACAAAATTTAATTTATAATTAATCCGATTTTAAGGGTAGTAATTACTAGTGTGGCAAGAGTTGGTGGTGATCGAAAATAACTATGTTGAAATCATGTTGAGTAATAACTATGTTAAATATTACGTAATGAGTAACATAATTCCGTTTAGGAAATAATAATATGGCCAGGGATGAGATACACGGCAGTTAAGATATAATTATTTGGGATGCGCGTATAAGTCGCGTCACTATTATATATTTGGGGGTTAAAAAGGTAAATTGTTTTTATGTAACTGGAATGACTATTTTGAGCGCGCCAGTGTGTCCGAAAGGATCGAAATAGTCAGAAAATAATAATCGAGTGTTTTAATTAGAGTCCGGTGTGACAACTCGCCTACTAAAATAATAGGTGGCCAGCCCAATACTCTAATAATCACAGGAATCATAGACGGTCCATTCTCAGCATCATTGTCAATTAAAATAATTGTACAAGATAACCACCAATTATTTTAGGAAACGGACTGTCAAATTTAAAATTTTCATAAATAAAAGAAAACACTTAGACAATCCCATTTGCTAAAACGGTGGGTATCAAAAATCAACGGATAAAGAATGACAATATAATAAATAATCACCGAATAAGTTGTCGGTGAATAGACCAATACAAATAGTCACACCGAGTATTATAATTCAATTATTACAATATAATAAATGAATGCAAAGCTTGGGCAACACGCCCCAATATATAACTGGACATAACTAGATTACAATGGAAAGAAGCGTCTATGACAAATAATCTACAACATCCGCAAAATGCTATAGCTCGAAGACAACCGGAATGGAAATGTCAATACGGGTGTCCATACGGTAGAGCACCTGAACGGACAAAGAGTTGCATGCAAAACAAAGAAATATAGACGGGTCAGGGCCCAGTTTGATATGATTACCATGTGACTAAAATGCATGACAGTTAAGTGCGTAATTCTCTCGCAATATAATATAAAGATTCACACCTCTCATTCTAAAAGCACAACCTAGCGCAATATCAATGAAATTCTCTAGTTAACCCAAGTACTAAGGGCTAACTTCTCCCGAGTCTCAACACTATGCCATATTCGTGCGTGGGGTGTCTCGTGAAGCGAAATCCAAACAGGGAACCCCCCGATACACTACTACTAGGCAAGGTTGATTATCGAGATCCATTAGACCCTCAGCACGAAATCTATCTATCTATATATATATATATATATATATATATATATATATATATATATATATATATATATATATATATATATATATATATATATATATATATCGGAGGTCTCATCTACAGCTACTCAAGGTGATACAAAATAAATCCATTCACCAACACAAGGCACAGTTCCTATTTCTTTAGAAAATACATATATGGCGAATCATTTTATCAAATGTTTACCAATTAGTCTCATTTCAAAACTTTCTTTACCAATTTTATTTCCTTTCTTCTATCCAGGAAAAATACATATTTAAAGCAAGTTTTATTAACATAAAAATGCTTTACCTTTTCTTTTCATAACTTTTCATTTTCCTTCTTCCATCCGGAAAATATATATAATTTAAAGCAAGTTTTATTACCATAAAAAAGCTTTAACCTTTTCATATCATATCATCCATTTTCCTTCTTCCATCCAAAAAATGTATTTAACGCCCCATTTCCATTCTTCCATCCGAGAAATGTAAATTAAAGCCATTTCAAATCATAAAAGGCTTTAATAACAATAATGTCCCACATTATTAACCATAGTTATATATCATATCATATAATGTTCTCTAAGACCGTCCGTCCGGGTTTTCCCACTGTGCGCGCCCCTAAATGAATATCATCTTCCAGGGCCTATCACCGAGATATCCTGGGATCCTAACGAAACTTCGGGAAGCGGCCATATGCCTACGTGAGAGTCATGACCACACCCAGAATGACCTCACCAGCGCAAAAAACATACAATAAATTCTCATATGGCCTAGGACTATATCCACCCTGCATTTATTAGCCAGGGGGCTTCACCATACGCACCAACTTCCCTTATGATAGCGATTTAGAGAGGTGTGTATCCATAAATTAACATTTATGAAAATCATTACTTTTTCCATTTGAAAACATTCATTTTTACATTCTCAAAAATCATTTGTACTTATTCATTTAGTACCACATTTTAGCATATGCATTTCATTCTCATTAAGTCATATTTTATTAATGACCTAAGACCCGAAGTGCCAAATCCTCAAACTAGTCTCCAAGAGTTCATACCATTTCATAAACCATCAATGTGAGTCTTCCTCAATGATTGACTCCCAAAAGACCCAACATTAACATTTTATCCCCAATTTATTTTAGGTTAACTTCCTATACCATTTGGATATTAACCTACATAAGCTCGCCCTCGGGATAAGCTCTAACATCCCGATATTTGCCTACCCATATCAACCCATAGGAATCTTTCATTACTTCCCAAAGAAAGGGTCCTAAACCTCGGACCTAAAAGAAAATGGGCTAAAAATCAAACTTCGAAATATCACAGAAAAACAGGGCAACCGAATCGAATCGCCCTAGGGCCGAATCAATTCGCTCCTAGTTGCGGATCGATTCGCCCAAAAGCGAATAGATTGGGTGAGTAAAACTTGCATTATGCCTCCGTCCAAATCGATTCGGCCTTAACCGGAATCGATTCGGTCTCCCAGACATGTATCCTGCCCCCTAACAGAAGCGATTCGCCTGCGAGTCGAATCGATTCGGCCCTGCGAATTGGCCCAGTTGGGGCTACGGGTTTAAAACCCTAAAATCCCCAAAACCCCAAATCCTTGATTTCTTCCAACATTAACAACAATTAATTCTCTTAAATCACTTCTACACCACTAATAACTAATATATATTCCTCAAATCAAATTTGAAACAAGATTAAAGGATTAAACACCAAAAATTCCCAAAACCCATAAAGGGTTTAAATCTCCCAAAAACTAACTATACATTCAAATTATCACATTAAATCAATATATAGCAAGTAAGAAACTTGCCTCGAGTTTTTAGTCTCGAATTCTCCTCCTGTAGCAACGGATTTCGGCCCTCAAATCTCCATTTTTCTCTCTTTTTCTCCATTTCTCCCAACTCTCTCTTCTCTCTCTCTCTCTCTCTCTCTCTCTCTCTCTCTCTCTCTCTCTCTCTCTTGGCTTCTAACATAAGATTGAGAAATAAAAGGGGTGGGGGACTTAACCGGGTTTTAAACATTAATTTCCCTCTTTTAAATGTTAATACACCATTAAAATGACTCGTAACCACATAATTGAGTCATAACACGCCAAAAGTACCCAAAACTCAAAAATACAACTTGGCACTTATTTCGACTATCTCGACTATTCTAAAAACAACCGCACCCCCTATTTTGGCATTCAAAAAATGTGAAGTATTTTTGTGTTCCAAATTCATTAATTAGGCTCCAATTTAAATATGAGTCATAACCGTCGTTTTACATATAACGACGTAATAAAACACAATATAATGTTGTTTACCTACTCGTAACGGTAAATAGACAAAACATAGTAAATATTATCCCTAAATATCACGGGAAATAATATTTACTCCAACCTCCCCTATTCTATAAAATTAGCCCATCGGGCAAAATAATATAAAATAGTCGCTCAAAATCCTGGGTTGTTACATACTCCCCACCTTAGAAGGGAATTTTGCCCTCAAAATTTAGGCGTAACCCATATTCATACAAAGGGTATACTATATTAAACTATCGTTCTATCATTCTTAGCAAACCCCTCGGCAGTGCAGCGTCCCCATTGGACTCAGACTAAAGTCATCACTATTTGATCTCAATCTACATTCTTCATGCTCTAACATAGTACTAAATCGTTCTCCGTGAACTATCGATCCTACCTTTTTACTACTGAAGGAGATACCTACATATCTCGACACAAATTGCCTTTCTTCTCAAATCACGCTATACCCTTGCCAGGGAAAAACTACAATAACATATAATTGCTCTACCCTAACACTACTAACATCTATTCGTATTGATGTAGCCCTTAAAAGTATGTGGCTCAATGAGCCCAATCCTAAAAGAAATATTCTCAGACCATTCCGAGCCCAAGGAATATATTGTCCGCTGGTTCCATTCTAATAAGTAGGCAAATTACTCAGCCGACTACACTAGGCCACACACACGGCACCACACTTATAGGAAATGATCCGAACTATTGTAGGGAAATTAGACCCATAAAAGCTACTACTCCCATCCTTCCTTTAAGTCAACACACCCATTCGAGGTATGCCTTTCGGAATTGGGTTAAGTTCAACCACTTATGGGTTTTTCTACTTAGCGCATCAACTACCCATTCGCATTTCTTTAGCAAAAAGGGAATATCCAATTGATGGTCCTTTATGAACATTAACTTGTTGCTCGTGAAGAGGCCTAATTCCTTGCCCAGGAAGCAGTGCCTCTATTCCTTTAAGGCGAGTACTACCGCTACGAACTCTAAATCAAGCGGGGGATAATACTTCTCACAGGGTTCAAGTTTGTGAGATGCATAAACAATGGGTCCATGCTCTTGTATTAATACTTCCCATTCCTGGTAGAGACTTGTTTGTAAAATTCACTCTCTATCTTAACAACACGAGTGCAGGAGTAAAAGTCAATTCCTCCTTTTAACTCCCCAAAAGATAGGTTACCAACATAACGCTCTATCTAAAATTGGCCTCACCTTCTATGGCCCAACATTCCAAATCACTCGATATCCCATACTTATTCATTCTAGGGACCTAAACCTACTTAGAGTTAACCCACAAACCTATTATGGTCAACTCCCTACCGCCTTGCTAAAACCGCATTGCATGCCTTAAGGGCCTACGTCCTAATAATCCTAAAGTCGATATATATATATATATATATCCTAATCCATTCGTATAAATATATTATACTACTGATATCCTTAGTGTCCAAGACCTTTCCCAACTTCCGACATTCGCTCGATTTCATGTGTGGGACATCTTGCCGAGGCAAAATCCAAACAAGGAACCCTCCTGTTACACTACTACCTCGCATCGTCGGTCGTCAAGATGTAACGGTCAAAGATGCATAATCGGGATTGCTAAAATCCTAACTCGTAACCCTACTAATGCGCTTCTATTCTAAGTCCTACCATCTCAATTAACTGAAAATTTAACTAATCTATCATTTACTTTCAGTAAGATGCCACAAATACTTTATCCCAAAATAGACACATACATCTTTATAAATGTCCTTCTCATTAAGTCACAACCATAAGTCTCTATCCAACTTTCATATCTTAGTCTCCCCCACATCGATCAGAGGGAAAACTATCACAGTGCTCCTATCTCGCACTTTAACTTAGCCCTTTAGTCACTCAATCACGTGATTCTTGGATAAACCTTCCAACCCAGCACTCAACCAACAAAAGAAAGAAAAGAAAGAAAAAGAAAAGAAAGAAAAAGAAAAGAATTACAGCATCTCTCCACTTCCAACGTCGTTAAGGTTCACGCGTGGAGCGTCTCGCAAAAGCGAAATCCAAACAAGGAACCCCTCCTATACATTACTACTTAACTTTGTTGGTCGTGCAGATAAGGCAACATCATACACAAACAAAGCAGACAAAACAAGTAATGGAAATCTCTTACCTACTTTAATCCACCTCTATAAAGTCTCAACCTGTATTCAGGAGAGATATTATAGAACCACTAGTTCCTTTATAGAACTAGAAATAGGATATCCTCTCAATTTATTTTCTTGCTATCACCCCAACCAAACCAACAATAATTCCACCCATATAATACATATAATACGAGTAGCACATAGCACACATATAATTTTAAAATATCATCACTCGTCTTATATCGAGTGAAGAAAATATAAAACCTCCCTATCATGGAAGTCATATAGATATACTCACTATAATAATATCGATAGCACCGCAAGCTCAATTTACACACCCGAATCTAGAGTAAATGCAATACTACTCCATCTTATCATAAGGAATACACCACCCTTAACTAAGGTGGAATTCCCACCAACATACTTGCCAATTTCTTTGGCCACTACTAATGGTTCCTAGACACATTATTCTAGTCTTATCCGAACCAAACTACTTCCATTAATGCCCCAACTAAGCACCCTATTCTTGCCCTTATTCTCCAAATGACAAGATCAAAATGCATAGTTCCCTTAACTTCTTCAACAAAGAGAGCATTCTACTAGCCTCTCCGGCCTTAGTTCAATGAGTCTTCCCTAGGTGGATGTCCACCAATGGGGTCTCATGAACACTACTTCTCTAGCAGTGTTAGCAACACTTACTTATGAGCCTATCATCTCCACTGACGGGCTCTCTCTCCTTGCATCAACCCACTTTGATTCAAGGTTTTCTTAACCCTATAACACCCTTTATTCACGATAGGCCTTTGAACGGACCTCAAGTGAATATTTGAGAATATACTTTCTCATCATTCCTGACATCTGAGAGAAACTCGCTGTTGAAAACATCTAACGGGTTTCTCTATGGGCAAAAGTTCCTACCCCACTAAAATATGGCGACTAACATTTCCTCCACTTCAACCTTACACCTATAGATGAAAGATTTTCCCCCAATCTTAGCACCTGAGCACTTCTATACCCCTCTCTAGGCCAAAACTCCTGGACCTTATACTCTCACCGAATGATATTACACTTCCTCCAACCGACCGAACTTCAACGTGTGGTCCTCATCAAGGACCTCTCAACTCAAACTTAATATCGCTTAGAATCCCAAGCTTAGTACCACTCTCTACTGGAAGCGGTACTCAAAAAACTATATCTACTGTACTTAGTAGTCACGGTAGCAATATAAGATAATGCTACAAAGGGGGTGACCTCTAAAGCGTCCCTCATCCCCGACTACAGCTCACAACTCTTAGTAATCCCATCTCATGATGCCTTCATAACGGCCTTCCTTGACGCCCTTCCTCATTCGACTTGCGAATCTCACACGAACGTGCAAAAGATTTCGGGGTTCTCAAATCATAGATGGAGAACGAGATCTCACAAGAGAAATCAATGATCTTAATCTTAGGTCTCTATATCAAATCAAAAGAAACGCAGAAGGTGTAGTACGTCCGCACAGATTCCTAAGGACTCTAGAACCTAAAGCTTCGATACAATCTATGACAACCCGCCTACTAAAATAATAGGTGGCTAGCCCAATACTCTAATAATAACAGGAATCATAAATGGTCCATTCTCAGCATCACTGTCGATTAAAATAATTGTACGAGATAACCACCAATTATTTTAGGAAACAGACTGTCAAATTTTAAAATTTCATAAATAAAAGAAAAAACTTAGACAATCCCATTTGCAAAAATGGTGGGTATAAAAAATCAATAGATAAAGAATGACAATAAAATAAATAATCACCGAATAAGCTATCGGTGAATAGAACAATACAAATAGTTACACCGAGTATTACAATTCAAATATTACAATATAATAAATGAATCCAAAGCTTGGGCAACACACCCGAATATATAATTGAACATAACTAGAGCACAATGGAAAGAAGAGTCTATGACAAATAATCTACAACATCCGCAAAATGCTATAGCTCCAAGACAACCAGAATGAAAATGTCAATACGAGTGTCCATGCAGTAGAGCACCTGAACGGACAAAGAGTTGCATGCAAAATAAAGAAATATAGGCGGGTCAGGGCCCGGTTTGATATGATTACCGTGTGACTAAAATGCATGACAGTTAAGTGCGTAATTCTCTCTCAATATAATATAAAAATTCACACATCTCATTCTAAAAGCACAACCTAGCGCAATATCAATGAAATGCTCTAGTTAACCCAAGTACTAAGGGCTAACTTCTCCCGAGTCTCAACACTATGCCCTATTCGTGCGTGGGGTGTCTCGCGAAGCGAAATCCAAACAAGGAACCCCCCGATACACTACTACTAGGCAAGGTTGATTGTCGGGATCCATTAGACCCTCAGTACGAAATCAATATATATATATATATATATATATATATATATATATATATATATATATGGGAGGTCTCATCTACAACTACTCAAGGAGATACAAAATAAATACATTCACCATCACAAGGCACAATTACTATTTCTTTAGGAAATACATATATGGAAAATCATTTTATCAAATGTTTACCAATTAGTCTCATTCCAAAACTTTCTTTACCAATTTTATTTCCTTTCTTCCATCCACGAAAAATACATATTTAAAGCAAGTTTTATTAACATAAAAATGCTTTACCTTTTCTTTTCATAACGTTTCATTTTCCTTCTTCCATCCAGAAAATATATATAATTTAAAACAAGTTTTATTATCATAAAAATGATTTAACCTTTTCATATCATATCATCCATTTTCCTTCTTCCATCCGAAAAATCTATTTAACGTCCCATTTCCCTTCTTCCATCTAGGAAATGTAAATTAAAGCCATTTCATTATCATAAAATGCTTTAATAATAATAATGTCCCACATTATTAACCATAGTTATATATCATATCATATAACGTTCTCCAAGACCGCCCGTCCGGGTTTCCCCACTGTGCGCGCCCCTAAATGGCTGTCATCTTCCAGGGCCTATTACCGAGACAACCTGGGATCCTAACGAAATGTCGGGAAGCGGCCATATGCCTACGGGAGAGTCATGACCACACCCAGAATGACCTTACCAGCGCAAAAAACATACAATAAATGCTCATATGGCCTAGGACTATATCCACCCTGCATTCATTAGCCAAGGGACTTCACCATACACACGCAACTTCCCTTATGATAGCGATTTAGAGAGGTGAGTATCCATAAATTAACATTTATGAAAATCATTACTTTTTCCATTTGAAAACATCCATTTTTACATTCTCAAAAATCATTTGTACTTATTCATTTAGTACCACATTTTAGAATATGCATTTCATTCTCATTAAGTCATATTTTATTAATGACCTAAGACCCGAAGTGCCAATATCCTCAAACTAGTCTCCAAGAGTTCATACCATTTCATAAACCATCAATGTGAGTCGCCCTCAATGATTGACTCCCAAAAGTCCCAACATTAACATTTTATCCCCAATTTATTTTTAGGTTAACTTCCTATACTATTCGAATATTAACCTACACAAGCTAGCCCTCGGGATAAGCTCTAACATCCCCATATTTTCCTACCCTAATCAACCCCCTAGGAATCTTTCATTACTTTGCAAAGGAAGGGTACTAAAACTCGGACCTAAAAGAAAAAGGGCTAAAAATCAAACTAGGAAAAATATCACAAAAACAGGGCAACCGAATCGATTCGCCCTAGGGCCGAATCGATTCACCCTTGGTTGCGAATCGATTCGCCCAAAAGCGAATCGATTCGGTGTGTAAAACTGGCATTCTGCCTCTGTCCAAATCGATTCGGCCTTAATCCGAATTGATTCGATCTCCCAGACCTGTATCCTTCCCCTAACCGAATTGATTCGCCTTCGAGCCGAATCGATTCGGCCCTGCGAATTGGCCCAGTTTTGGCTACGGGTTTAAAAACCCTAAAATCCCAAAAACCCCAAATCCTTGATTTCTTCAAACATTAACAACAATTAATTCTCTTAAATCACTTCTACACCACTAATAACTAATATATATTCCTCAAATCAAATTTGAAACAAGATTAAAGGATTAAACACCAAAAATTCCCAAAACCCATAAATGGTTTAAATCTCCCAAAAACTAACAATACATTCAAATTATCACATTAAATCAATATATAGCAAGTAAGAAACTTGCCTCGAGTTTTTAGTCTCGAACTCTCCTCCTGTAGCAACGGATTTCGGCCCCTCAAATCTCCATTTTTCTCTCTTTTTCTCCATTTCTCCCAACTCTCTCTTCTCCCTCTCTCTTGGCTTCTAACATAAGATTGAGAAATAAAAGGGGTGGGGGACTTAACCGGGTTTTAAACATTAATTTCCCTCTTTTAAATGTTAATACACCATTAAAATGACTCGTTACCACATAATTGAGTCATAACACGCCAAAAGTGCCCAAAACTCAAAAATACAACTTGGCACTTATTTCGACTATCTCGACTATTCTAAAAACAACCGCACCCCCTATTTTGGCATTCGAAAAAATGTGAAGTATTTTTGTGTTCCAAATTCATTAATTAGGCTCCAATTTAAATATGAGTCATAACCATCATTTTACATATAACAATGCAATAAAACACAATATAATGATGTTTACCTACTCATAACGGTAAATAGACAAAACATAGTAAATATTATCCCTAAATATCACGGGAAATAATATTTACTCCAACTTCCCCTATTTTATAAAATTAGCCCATCAGGCAAAATAATATAAAATAGTCGCTCAAAAGCCTGAGTTGTTACATCCGGGGCATTTTACCCCAAAATGACACACCAAAGGGGTATTTTAGTCTTTTGGGATTTTGAGTAATTAAATGGACAAAAATAAAATTAAAATTGAAACATAGAGGGTTAGTGGTCTGTCAGTTGCAACCTACTGGAGAAAAAGAGAGAAACAGAGAGAGAACCAAGGAGGAGGAAGACCCCATATGAGAACTAAGCCAAGAATTTAATATTTCCCACCAAGAATTACACCGAAGTGTAGATCGCGATGAGAGGATCAACCACATATCAAATTTAATTAGAGAATAAAAAATTCATCCCAAGGCAAGTGTTTATACTGCTCCTCTTTTAGAAAATATTGTTCCTGTTGATTTAGATTAGATGATATAAACTTGTTGCAATGAAAACTTAGGTTTAATTAGACTGATTTGTAAAAAAAACCTTATGAATTAGAGATGGGTTTGCATGTAGAGGATCTTCCCCTTATAGACATGTTAAATTTGGTAATTATATGTTTAAATCACGAAATTAATTGGGAGTTTTAAAGGTTTTACAATTTTGGGTTCACATTTAACATATTTATTAGGAATTGAAGAAATTGTTGAATTCCGTTTGAGTATATAAGGGTTTGACCTTTAATTTATATTAGAAAGTACCTTAGGGTAATTTGGTATAATTTAAGAACATTAAATTAGAATTGGGTTGAGTTGACTTTTGGATTGATATTGATGATTGAAAGTTGGAAAAATTGAATTTGGAGAAGAAAAGGGGTATGCCTTGATTTCTCGTTCGAAGTCTGCCCAGGTCGTTCGAATGAGGTAGTTCGAATGAGATTTCCAACGAGAATTTCGACGACCCTTCAAACGAAATAACGGAGTTTGTTCGAAGTGAGAACTTCGTTTGAATGAACTCGTTTAAATGACCCTATTCGAACGAGATTCCCTTGACTTCTAACGAGATTTCATCCTAGGATTATCCAAGTAAGATTAATGTCCTATGGGAGTAGAGGGAGACTTAAATTCTATTGGGATTGTAATAATTCTCGGGATATAGGAATCTTATAGAACCTAGGAGGGAATATAGGTTCGAGAGAGGAAATATATGATCGAATCACCATAAATGGTAGAATTAATAATACTACTTACGTACAATGGAAATCAGGTTGCGTGAATGCTTATTGAGTTATATAAGTTGTGTGCATGTTTATTACTTGAGATATTATGTGTATGGCGTACCTCGCTACTGTCTATCGAATGGAGGTTAACGCATTGTGAATGACCATATCTTGTGTGCCTTCGGGGAATTTTGAGGTGTATTATTAGAGCATGGAACCTAGTTACGGGCTATCTGTGAGAACGATAGTGTTGACAATCGTATGGGTGGGTAGGTATGTGCGTAGCCCATCAGCCTGGAACTATGTTCGCCTCCAATATGTGTATATGCTTTATTGGTTCTTGAGAGATTGAACCTGTTGTCCTTCTTGCGTGAGCTTTGCAATGGGACTATATAGTCGAGTATGCCTAGCACCAAGGATTTCTTAACCATAGGTACAGTATTGATATATATATATATTTACATGTATACACATTGATAGTTTATATATGTATACGGAGTTCCTATTCTGTGTGTCATATTGGCCACTTTATTATAGTATATACCTATTGAGTCACCACGTTAGAATTCAAAATGTTATGAGAATGAGTTAAAGCATCTTTAAGCCTTTTTCTAAATAATATCAATATATTGTCTTTGGGTTATTTAGATATTTTACCCGACTTAGTGGTTATACTACGTATAGTCATGCAAAATATCATGACTAGTATGGGTAGTTAGGCTCGTTAGGCGTGCACATTAGATGAGAGGTGAGCATCTCAAGTGAGTACGCTAAGTCAACATTAATAATATTTGTGCTAATTAACCAATTTAAGAACTTGCTATATTTAAAATGTTTTTTACTCGGGCTCTGACCCGTCTTTCTGCAAAAAACTTTTCTTGTTCCTTTATTTTAGGTGCTCAGCCATAGGGACACCAATTTTAGGAGGATCCATTCAGTTGCCGAGTTCTAGCTATTGTGGAAGCTACATGACATTGCTAGTAGACACTTCATAGTCTATTCTTCTTTATCTATCAGTTATTTACGTTAGTTGGACATGTCGTCCCTTCCTATTTTATGTTCAGAGATTCAGATGTTTTATTCTGTTAGTAGACTTTTATTTTGTGGCTTTGGATTATTGTATGGTATTTTGACTAGAAGTGTTTACTCCAGTTCCTTATTTTAAATTCAGCTAGTTCTTTCCTTATGATTTTGGGATGAATGGTATTAGTTAACTATTTCCTTACTTGATGATGGTTAATAACAAGATAAAATTTTGGCATCGACCTTTTTAAATATTAGGTGGTTAGGCTTAATTAAATAAAATTGATGATTTTCGACAGTTATGTATTATCTCAACCAACTAGATATTCTAGATTTAATTAATAAAGAACTCATCACCGGGTATTTTATTAGGTGAGGTGTCACAGGTGGTATCAGAGCATCAGGTTCTAGTGTCCTTAGGATTTGTACGACTTATTATGTTTCCGTGTAGCGTCCTTTGATATGGAGCCCTATATTTTAGGATTGCCGTAGTCTTTATGCATTTTAAGTTCTTCAGCTATACTAAGATAACAACTGTTGACTTATAAAACTTTTCTCTCCTTTAAAATGCTTTCTTGATGTGCACAGAGAGTTTCCAGGGATGCCCAGCCTGAGCCTTAACCTGCACCAGCTCAGGGTATGATGAATTCCACTGAAGTTATCGCCATAGTAGCTCAGGCGGTAAATGCTACATTGGCTATTGTGTAGCAGGCACCACCTAAGGAACCGGTGGTGCCTCCAGATCAGGACCAAGTCTACCTATCTACTTGGTAACGTGTTACGGACGCCTTCCAAAAGGTGCATCCTCCGGAGTTTACAGGGAGCTCCGATGTGGTGGTAGCGATCCAATGGAAGAAGGAAATCTAGAGGGATTTAAGGATACATTAGTGCACGGAGGTGTAGAGTCATATACTGGAAATTTACATGTTAGTGGGAGTAGCACTATAGTGGTGGGAGTTTATTACCACCACTGAGGAGAGAGACACACTCACGATTCGAGAGTTTTGGGTGCGGTTCGATCGTAAATATTTCCCTTCGATCGTCCAGACAGAGATGAGATGGAAGTTGGTGAACTTGAAGCAAGAGGTAAAGACCGTGGAGGAATATGAGGCAGAGTTTTTTAACCTTTTGAACATTGTACTGGATGACATACCGACTAAGGAAAAAAGATTCAGCATTTTATAGATGGGTTGACATGGAGGATCCTTCAGCATTTGATAGGCAATCTCTCTTTGGCCACCTATTCGGACGTGGTTAATGAAACACTACTCCACTGCCAAGACCATCATTTTCATCTAACAGAGGGTAAGTTAGTAGGAGAGTCCAGTCGGTAGGGTAGGACAGGAGGAAATGGTGCCAGTGGGGCACAGGCAGTTCAGGGTCAGCATAGGCATAGTGATCAGGGTTCCCAGTAGGGGGATCCTAAGAAATTCAGGTCAGGAGGTTTTAGACATGGGCACAAAGGCTTTAGACATGGCCAGCAGGGTCAGCATGGCCATTAGGGCCAAATGCATGGCCAGCATGGCCAAGAGAGGGGTGGAAACGGCCATCAGGGCCGGGGACAGTAGGGAAAGAGGGGAGGACCCTTCCCAGGGAGATGTTTTACTTATGGAAACACTGGCCATAAGCATCAGGACTGCCTTCAGAAGGGTAGAGGCCAATAACATCAGGTTTCTCTCCAGGAGCCACAACGAGCATTATTTCCCGCGGCTCTCCCAGTACCCCCACAGATGTTAGCAGTGCCACCCATCCTATCCGTCCTAACTCAGCAGGTGCAACTATAGTATGGACGAGTCTATAATCTCCACCAGGTCACAGTCCTATAGGACCCACCCGCGATTGAGGGTATGTTTTCTATTTAGGGGACTTTGGGGCACATTTTATTTGACACAGGTGCCACACACTGTTTTATTGCCATGGGGTTTGAACGTACTAGGAGATTATTTGATACACCAGAGAGTACAATTACTTTTGTGGATTCGCCGTTAAGCAAAATGGTCCGTAATTTCTTTATTTATCGGGTAGTGGGTGTAGAGATTGGGAGGTTTATTTTACCCGCTGACATGCTCGTATTGGAAATATCCGAGTATGACGCGATTATAGGTATGGATTGGCTTGTTAGGTATAGCTCCATGATCGATTGTTTTAGTAGAAGTATAGCTTTTTCCATACCTGGTTAGTAGATGTTCCTGGTGGCAATGCCTCGTCCTAAGGGAGGATCATCCACATATTTATACTACATAGAGGAGGAGACCTCTAGGGAAGTGGTGGTACCACTTGACTCGATTCCTGTTGTTCGAGAGTTCATCGATGTGTTTCATGAGATTTTGGGGTTACCACCGAGTAAGATAGAATTTGCCAATGATTTAGCACCGGACACTCGATTGATAGACCACGCACCTTATTGTATGGCTCCAACAGATATGAGGGAGTTATGTAACCAATTTGAGCAGTTGTTGGGGCAGGGGTTTATCCGTAGGAGTACTTCACCATGGGATGCTCCCATACTATTCATTAAGAACAGGGATGGATCGTTGAGGTTATGTGTCGGTTACCGGGAGTTGAATAAAGTCATAATGCGGAACAAATATCTTTTGCCTCAAATCAATGACTTATTCGACTAGTTGAGAGGAGTTGCCTTCTTCCGGATGATTGACTTGAGATTGGGATACCATTAGTTGCGTATCACGGAGTAGGGTGTATTGAAGACGGCCTTCTGAATAAGATATGGTTCCTATGAGTTCCGGGTTATGCCTTTAGGTTTAACTAATGCCCAAATCGTGTTTATGGACTTGATGAATAGGGTGTTCAGATAGTTCCTAGACCAGTTCGTCATCCTATTCATAAATGACATTCTGGTATACTTGCAGACCGAGGAGGAGCATGGCGAGCAATTGAGGCAAGTTTTGTAGACACTACGCCAGCATGAGTTTTATGCAAAATACGAGAAATGTGGATTTTAGCTGAAGGAGGTCCAATTTTTGGGACATATCAACTCTGATAGAGGGATATCCGTGGATCCGGGGAAAGTTTTAGCGGTGATGGAATGGGGACAACCCACGACACCGACCAAGATGCGTAGTTTCTAGGGCCTAGCCGAAAACTACAGGAGGTTCATTCGAGGGTTTTCAAAGATAGTGGGTCAGTTGACATATTTGAATAGTATAGGTGTGTCGTTTATCTGGAGTGACACCTGTCAGTTGTCCTTTGATGAGTTGAATGACAAACTAACCTCAGCACTAGCGTTAGCCTTTCCCAGCCCGGGAATGGAGTATCTAATTTACACTGATGCGTCCTTATTAGGACTTAGGGGTGTACTCTAGCAGGAGGATCAGTCTATAGCTTATGCCTCCCGTAAGATTAAGCCTCCCGTAAGCTTAAGACTCATGAGAAGAATTACCCCACCCACAACCTGGATTTGTCCGTGGTTGTATTTGCACTTCGGATTTGGAGACATTACCTCCTGGGGGAGAAATTTTCTTGTTCACAGATCACAAGACAATACATTATCTCTTCACACAAAAGGAGGAAAATATGCATCAACGCCGGTGGCTTAAGTTTGAGAAGGATTATCACTTTGATATCCAATACCACCCGGGGGTTGAGCCATAGGTCGGTAGAGGAGGTGGATAAGGCGTAAAAAGTGAGATAGAAGGAGTTAGGACTCCAGGATGGGGTGGCTCGATCATTCATGTCTGTGATGACAGTCACGCCCCAGATTATTACGAGAGTAGTACAAGCTCAGGTAACTAATCCATTCTGCCTGAGACAGATAGTGAAGCTTCTATTAGAGGGGGGCGAGTTTCATATCGTGAGTTCAGATGGGGGTCTAAGTTTAAATGGAAGGTTGGTTGTTCCTAAGGGAGAGGACTTGCTACACGAGGTGATGAGAGAGTCGCACGGTTCACGATTTGAGATACATCCCTATGGGGATAAGATGTACTAGGATATGCGAAGACAATACTGGTGGAGAGGGCTGAAGAAGGATATTGCTGACTTTGTCTTGAAATGTTCCACTTGTCAGCCAGTAAATGTGGACCATCAGAGACCGACGTGACTTTTACATCCATTATAGATTCCTATGTGGAAATGATAGAACATTTCCATGGACTATATCACGGGATTACCTACATCACAGAGGGGTCACAATTCGATACGGGTGATACTGGATCGACTGACTAAGGTACACCACTTTTTGATAGACCGAATGGATTATACCATGGGACAGTACGCCCAGATATTCATAGTAGAGATAGTGACACTTCACGGGGTGCCTCTTAACATTGTGTCTGATAGAGATAAAGTGTTTGTGTCCCGGTTTTGGGAGAGTTTTCAGGAGGCGATGGGTACGGAGTTACAGCGAGCACAACCTATCACCCATAGAAGGATGGACAGATCGAGCGGACAAATCGGATGTTAGAGGACATGTTGCATATGTGCATTATTGATTTTGGCTAAGGCTCAGAACAGTGTATTCTGTTGGTGGAGTTTGCTTATAACAAATCCTACCAGTTCACTTTCGATATGGCTCCATTTGAGGCACTATATGAAAGACCTTGTCGTTCCCTAGCATGTTGGTTGGAGGTGGGGGACAATAAGTTACTTGGTACAGAGGTGATTTTAGATACTCCAGTAAGGATAAAGTTGATACGGAACCATATTTGGGTTGCTCAGGATTGATAAAAGAGCTACGCCAACGCTAAGGGGTATTTTCGGTAGTTCAATATAGGCGACCAGGTGTTACTTCGGGTGTCTCCTATGAAGGGAGTTATGAATTTCAGGATGAAGGGAAAGTTGGCGCCTAGGTACGTAGGACCATTCCCTATTATCGAGAGGATTGCACCAGTTGCTTATATACTTGGGTTACCAGAGCACTTGTATAGGGTCCACGACGTGTTCCATATCTCTTCGTCGAGTAGATATCTATGAGATGATTTGGCTCATACTCACATTGCATTCAAGGAGCTCGACTTATAGCCTGATAGCTCCTATAAGGAGGGGTCGGTTGCTATCCTAGACCATATTGAGAGGAAGTTGAGGTCGAAGATAGTACCACTAGTTTGTGTTCAATGG
Organism: Sambucus nigra; assembly: GCA_949130495.1. Classification (NCBI taxonomy): domain Eukaryota; kingdom Viridiplantae; phylum Streptophyta; class Magnoliopsida; order Dipsacales; family Adoxaceae; genus Sambucus; species Sambucus nigra. Next base: position 393,139,194 of record OX422211.1, on the reverse strand, counting down.
CGACACCATAATGTTTAGGAATCTACAAGGGAACGCGAGGATGATATGCGTGAACGTTATCTAGAGTTATTCTTGCCAGGTATTTTTTTATATCCGAATTTTGGGATGAAATTTTGTTGTTAGGGGGGAAGTATATAATACCCCATATTTTTATGCATATTTATTTTATAATGAAATAATGGAAATTGGGATTAATTAATTCACTGGGAGAAAATTTAATTTATAATTAATCCGATTTTAAGGGTAATAATTACTAGCATGATGAGAGTTAGTAGTTATTGAAAATAATTATTTTGAAATCATGTTGAGTAATAACTATGTTGAACATGACGTAGTGAGTAATGTAATATCGTTTCAGAAATAATAGTATGGTCGGGGATGAGATACACGATAGTTAAGATATAATTATTTAGGACACGCGTATGAGTCACGTCACTATTATATATTTGGGGGTTCAAAGGGTAAATTATTTGCATATAACTCGAATGACTATTTTGAGTGCGCTAATGCGTCCGGAAGGGTCGAAGTAGTCAGAAAACACTACTCGACTGTTTTAATTGGAGTTCGGGGCATTTTAGCCCAAAATGGCACTCCAGAGGGGTATTTTAGTCTTTTGGGATTTTTGAGTAATTTAATGGACGAAAATAAGATTAAAATAAGAACATAGAGGGTTAGTGGTCTGTCAGTTGCAACCTATGTAAGAAAGAGAGAGACAACAAAGGAGGAAGAAAACCCCATAGGAGAACGATGCGAAGAACTCAAGATTTCCCACCAAGAATTACACCAAAGTGTAGATCGCAATGAGAGGATCAACCACATATCAAATTCAATCGGAGAATCTGGAATCCATCCTAAGGCAAGTGTTTATCTTGCTCCTGTTTTAGCAAATATTATTCCTGTTGATTTAGATTAGATTGTATAAACTTATTGCAATGAAAGTTTAGGTTTAATTAGATTAATTTGTAAAGAAACCTTATGCATTTGAGATGGGTTTGCATGTAGAGGATCTTCCCATCCTAGACCTATTGAATTTGGTAATTATATGTTTAAATAACAAGGAGTTTTGAAGGTTTATAAATTATGGGTTCACATTTAAGAGATTTATTAGGAATTGAAGAAATTATTGAATTCCATTTGAGTATATAAGTATTTAACCTTCAATTTGTATTAGAAAATACCTTAGGGTAATTTGGAATAGTTTAAGAACATTAAATTAGAGTTGGGTTGAGTTTTGGATTGACATTGAAGACTGAAAGTTGGAAAAATCAAATTTGGAAAAGAACATGGGTCTGTCCTGATTTCTCGTTCGAAGTCTTCGCAGGTCATTCAAATGACCTCATTCGAATGAGAATTCCAACGAGAATTTCAACAACCCTAATGAGATTTCATTCGAACGAACTCGTTGGAATGAACTCGTGCGAATGAGATTCCCTTGACTTCTAACGAGATTTCAGAGTTGCTTTTTAGGGTCCGTTCGAGTTAAAAATCGTCCTAGGGTTATCCAAGTGAGAATACTGATCTATGAGAGTAGCGGGAGACTTAAATTCTAAATCATTAGTGCGTTGGGATTATAATAATTCTCTAAGTATAGGAAGTTTATAAAACCTAGGAGGGAATGTAGGTTTTAGAAAGGAAATATATGATCGAATCACAGTAAGTGGTATAATTAATAACACTACTTAAGTACTGTGGAAATCAGGTTGCGTTAACGCCTATTGAGTTATATAAGTTGTGTGCATGCTTATTACTTGAGATATTATGTGTATGACATACCTAGCTACTGGCTATCGAACGGAGATTAGCGCGTTGTGAATGACCATATCTTGTGTGCCTTTGGGGGATTTTGAATCGTACTACTAGAGTATGGAACCTAGGTACGACTTATCTATGAGAATGATAGTGTTGACGGTTATATGGGTGCATAGGTATGCGCATAGCCCATCGTCTTGGAACTATGTTCGCCTCCAATATGTGTATATGATTTATTTGTTCTTGAGATATTGAACATGTTGTCCTTCATGCGTGAGCGCTGTAATGGGACTAGATATACGAGTATGCCTAGCACCAGGGGTTTCTTAATCATGGGTGAAGTATTGATATATATATGTATACATGTTGAGATTTTATATATGTATACGGAGTTCCTATTCTGTGTTTCATATTGGTCGCTTTATTATAGTATATACCTATTGAGTCACCAGTTGAAAATTTAAAATGTTATGAGAATGAATTAAAGCATCTTTAAGCCTGCTCCTAAATAATATCAATATATTTTCTTTGGGTTATTTAGATATTTTATCCGTCTTAGGGGTTATACTATATATAGTCGGGCGGAGTATCATGGCTAGTATGGGTAGTTAGGCTCGTTAGGCGTGAACATTAGATGAGAGGTGAGAATCTCAATTGAGTACGTTAAGTTAACATGAATAATATTTGTGCTAATTAACCAATTTAAGCACTTGTTATATTTAAGTTGTTTTCTACTCGGGCTCTGACTCGTTTTTCTGCAAACTCTTTCTTGTTCCATTATTTTAGGTGCTTAGCGACAGGGACACAAAGTTTAGGAGATTCCATTCAGTTGCCGAGCTATTACTGTTGTGGAAGCTACAGGACATGCTAGTAGATGGTTCACAGTCTATTCTTCTTTATCTATCAGTTATTTAATTCAGTTGGACATGTCATCCCTTCCTATTTTATATCCAGAGATTCAGATGTTTTATTCTATTAATAGACTTTTATTTCATGGATTTGTATTATTGTATGAGATTTTTGTCTTGAAGTGTTTACTCTAGTTCTTTATTTTAAATTCAACTAGTTCTTTCCTTTTTCTTTTTGGATAAATGGTATTAGCAAACTATTTTCTTACATGATGATGGTTACTAAAAATATAAAATTTTGACAACAACCTTTTTAAATATTAGGTGGTTAGGCTTAATTAAATAAAATTGATGATTTCGACATTGATACATTATCTGAACTAATTGGATATTCTAGATTTAATTAATAATGGACTGATCACCCGGTATTTAATTAGGTGGGGTGTCACAGATAAGTGTTTTTAATGCCAATATTTTGGGCATTATTCTTACGAGTGTCCTATTAGACTAAGGAAGGAGTGTAAGAAACCAAAGATACACAGTACCACCCTTGGTGATAGTGCTTCGGAAGAGAAATGTAATTCCCCTATTGATCACAAGCACACAGCGTTCATGGACAGTCATATGGTCTTATATGAAGTATCTTCCCCGTGTTGAAGATGTTCATGTGCATGACAATTCTGAGGTCTAATATTTAGGTTAAGAAGAGAGTTGGGAGAGGAGCGATGAAGATGAAGAGGATGGAGAGGAGACTGAGATTCAAGTGGCCTTTTGGGGATTTTTACATCGAGTCATTGAAGTTGAAAAAGGACAAATTGCATTTATAAGATAAGGTTATGGAACGTACCATGGGGAATGATAATAACAAATTAATTAAGGATCGTAGGGCACATGAAAGGATGCGTAAAAAGAATCTAGAGTGATCTGATAAGAAGAGAGATAGCCTTAGAGATTTAATGGAGGATCTAATGAAGGTGCTTATCGAGTTTCAAGAATCTAGGCATTTACTTGATTCTAGTATTATGGAGCTGGAAAAGAAATTAAGAGACTCGAGTAATGTCAAATTTGATTTGGAGTGTAGATCCGAGAGGTTAGATAAAATTCTAGGCACCATCCAAATCAAAGATGAAAATTATGGAATTGGCTTCGATGATATATATACTTCCACTACTATTGCCAAGACTAGTCTTTTAATAAATCCAAACAAAGCTAGGGACGTTATAAAATTTCAACCTAAGGGTCACATTCCTCGTGTTTTCACTTGCATAAAATGTGACAGGAAAGGCACCTTAGGAAGGTTTTTATGATCTTAGAAAAGATCCTAGGAAGGCTAAGGCTAATGTAACAAAGGTTCCCCAAGCCGGTGTTCATCTTGGCACACCTATGTGGGTTAGGAGATCCAATCCGAATGAACTAAATGCTAGGCTTGTTGACTATCATTTTCCTTCTCATGATTCATCCCATGTTATATCTTATAACTCATTGTGATTGCATGTTTGTCATACACTATTTTTGTGCTCCATGATATACATTGGCTGGTGTTATGACATGTTCATCTTTTGTATTTTGATTTCTCATTTTTTAGGTCTTATGAGAAAATACAAAAATATTTTGTATGTCTTTTGAGTTTTTTTTTATAATTTTGTATCATATTGAAAAATAGTTAAAAAACTCAAAAACATTTTTGGTTTTTGCGTATTTTGGTTTTACGCATTTTTTATGGCATATTAGTTTGTTTGAATCTCATTCCTTCCATGTATCCACGTGAATAGGACATTTGATTTTGATTGTCAATGCTTGGATTGTTCTTAATCATGTTTACATAAAGTAGTTTGAAATTTATTTGCATGATGGATTAACTTTGTATATACCTCTGTACACACTTTACAAGAGCTCGTTTGGATTTTAAATTCATATGTCAGATGAGCTAAGTGAGGTGTTATCCCAACAATCTTGTCATATACGTAAGTTTTTTTTATTAAGGGGGAGTTTTCCATGTAAAAATCCTTTCTATTGAGTGTTTTTCATTTTTAAAAAAATATAAGTGTGAACGGGAAAGGGCTACGACAAGACAAATCTCCTTTGTGTGAAAGGTCACTGTTGGAAAGAGCCTTAAAAGATTGAGGAGCAATTAAAATAGAAAAATTGTCAAGGAAAAAATATTTGTATGGATGCTTAAAAAATCAGATATCTTAAAAAGAATAAGAGAGGTAAAATTATATACATTTGTAGGGTGTTTTATTGAAGATCGAGGAGTTTGCACAATGAGTCTTAGTTTAGCATAATTATTTTAACGTTATTGATTTGAGAATCATAAATAATTCTAGGCAAGTGTGCATTATATTTCTTTGTCCATTTTGAGTTCTTTATATGACATGTGAGGCTAAATCAAATGTCGATAAAATTATTGCGGTCAAATCGATCTACTTGGACATGTTTGAGTGATTAGGTCACTTTATATTATTTCTAGTTCTTGCCCCTTCATTTCATTTCACCTTCTTTATGCGTAATGATACTATGAGATTTTGTAAATCTTACGTGTTTTCGATATTTTGTGGTTTTTTACACCTACATATGCTTCATTGATATATGTGTGGTTATATATATGGTGTGTTTTTAGTTTTGAGTCTTTGCATCTTCATTTACTTCATGTCTGCATATTGCGTAATCTACAATTTTATTTGGCATGTCTTAATATCATCCTAGTATCTTATACTTAAATACCTACATATTAGTTAATATAGAGGGATGTCGAACCTCATGGGTGATTGGATGATTAATATTGGAAGGAAGAGCCAAGATTGATTGGAATAAGGTTATTCGTAGGGGGTCCCACAACCAGATGTCTCACTCAAATATACTCCCAAAAGGAGTATCATCACTTGAGAAACCTCTTAACAAGAAACAAACTTGATCGAAGAGGATCGTGGTAACATATTGTAATATGAATGATGATTTGTATTTTCTTCCTTTTCCTATCAAATATTAGGATTTGTTTTTAATAATATTGAGGTTGTTCAATACCTACGAAGGACCATTTCTGGAAGGACATGGGAGTTCTCACATGATCTATCAACTGATATCATCTAATGAGTCTCACAAGAACTTGGTTTGGAGGATTGTGAACAAGGCACGTTGAGAAATAATCCTATCCTCTTTGGTACACTTGGGTAAAACCCTTATTAAATATGGTCAATATAGTAATTCGAAACACCTTCTTCAAGGGACCTCACCCGAGGGACTTCGTCAAAAGCAGTGCCCTCATACGATTCCCGCCTCTCAAATACGGTTTTAGGTTTTTCAAACAACCACCTCTCGAAGAACCTCATTTGGCTGACAAGACGAATATCTTATAACCATTGTTTACTATCTTTATCGCATCAGCTATCATTAAAAAAACCTTTGTGCCAACCTATTACATCTCAATCGATGTAAGAGACAATTTGAGAGCACAAATAGTATTCCCGCCAAAAAATAATATCTCATGAATTTAATATGATATCCTTGGTATTAAATTCACAGTACTCCTAGAATTGAAAGGGTCGGAGAGTTTAATGAGGGCAAGGTCATCGGAACGACCTCGTATTCATATAAATACTTTCATTCATCATATATATTAAGATGATTTTTCAAATATCAATCCTCCAAGGAATGAGAGATTCTTGTGAGTATATTATGATTAGAGTTTACCCCCCCCCCCCCCCAGAACATAACAAGTCTTCATTTCTAATCATTTGCATTCGTTGCACTGAGAGGTTAACTGCCTTGCCATTATTGTATCAAAGTTCATGTTATTTCTCCCTCTAATCAGGTTATTTATTGAGATTCACTTCATTTATTGTATTAAGAGGATATTTATACTGTAACAGTTAATTTAATACATATTATGTGTTACTAAAGACTATTTATTACAAGTATTGGAGTTTCCAATTATTACGTTATTCTTCGTGCATTCATAAACATTCTGAAGGGTGTTATGCCTCACTAAATACTAATTGTATTTAACGAACCCATATCTTACATTTGGTGACTCCGTCGGGGAGGTATGATCTTTGAAGAATGACTAACGATAATGCGGCAGAGAATATTGACTTTCACGCTATATAGCGTGAAGAAGAAGGAGAGTTGACTGTTCATCCTGAGGCTAGTATGACGGTGCTAATGAGAGTGGCACTATCGGCCACTACCATACCATAGCGACCACTATAGTCCCAACATAAATGGTGGGATTAATGAGCCTATTTACTGAATTCATCAAGACACCAAGTGCTTAGATAGTGCTGGGAGTTTCTTGAGGATCAAATTCCTTCATGACAGCACATGCGGTGTTTTCAACTCCTTTTGTCTCAAGAGGCATTGCTTAGAGAAACATCAATAATGATTCTACTCAACCAATGGGTCCATCCATTGCAACCCCTCCTTCTAGCGTAGAAAATGTGGCCTCTGACACCCCATCAAAGGTTTTTGGCACTTTCCAAAAAAAAACACCATTTCCCTACTTAGCATTGATGAGATGAACAAAGAGCTCCTATAGATGATGGAAGCCTCTAAAGCTGGGGGAGGCTTCATTTATATATGATGATTTTTATACACCGTACCTAGAGGAATATAACAATGAACAATATCTGAAAGGGTATGTCTCACCCATTATTGAGAAATATACTGGCTAAGGGCGGAATATAAAAAAGCACGTGAACAGGTTTTTTGAAAATTTTAGTGCACATTGTAATGACAAAAGGGCTAAGTTGAGAGCGTTTTCTAAATCTTTGACTGAGAAAGCATATACATGGTAATACCATCTTGCATCTGGTAGCATGGCATCATGGTAGGATCTCAATGTTTAGTTCGTTCAGAAATTCTTCCTGGAGGAGGATGAATTTATTCTCACACAACTAGAATAAGAGAAATAAAAGCCTGGAGAAGATGTGGTCGTATACCTTAGGAGGTTTCTTGAACGTTCTCTAGAGCCTAGAGAGGAAATGAGAGAGGGAAAAGTCTTGCAAGTTTATGCAGAAGGTTTAATCCTGGAATATATTTATCATTTCATTAGTGAAACTAGAGCAGGAACATTTTCTTCGTTTTTAAAATTTTCCCGGAGTATCGCTCTAGTATTAAAGCCTTTACCACCACCAGCATTATAAAATCTAATGTTGAGACCACCAACTACTTCGAGAAGGGGAATTCACTTGCCAGTAAAGTATGTTGATAACAGAGACAAACGACAGGAAGGTGGATATAATGGCGGTGGAAAAGATAGGAAACGTAAGCTTGAATTAATGGATGATCCTCTAGAGCTGTTGTACATACTTGAACTAGCTTTGAATATTTATGAACATATGGTGCGCGATAAAATCTGCAGACCAATGAAGTTTAATTCGATGATGTCTGTAACGCAGGATAAAAGGAATAGCCTAAGGTTTTCCCTCCTTCACAATAGGGTGAGTCGTATAACCATTAAGTGTTTTTCCTTGAGAAGGTTTATTTGCACACATGTCGAGAAATGGGACATTCAGCTGCCCCCAAATAATGTAAATGATAACATTTTGCTAACTCATGGAGCCAACATGGCTAGTGTTTATGATTAAAAAGTAGGCAAAATCTTCACAGAGCAAAGGTTCTTTGAAAAAACTATTGAGGAGTCCATGGAGGAATGTGTAATAGAAATTTCTCACCTAGACTTATATGATGATCTATGCTCAGCTAATGATTTGGGTAAGTAGATGGGAGCTTGCTCACTGAGCACTGCGAACGTAGTAATAACTTACTATGGATCATCATGTAGGGATGTTGTGAAAGTTTATAAGCTAAAGGAAGACCATGTGGATCCTTGGGTGGAGTGTCCAAGGTAGCATAGTCACAAAAGCTCAATTGGTTCTTTGACCAAGTGGGACTATAAGAAAACTCTAGATTATAGATCACTCGATCAATTCTAGAGATCGCGAAGAAGAAATGGCTTCAAATCTATGTTGAAAAAGGGCCTATGGCCAAGTTGGTAAAAAATATTTCTCTCAGAGGTCAGATTATCTTAATCAGATCATTCGATTTGATATCCTCATAATAGACCACTCTATATTACAATGAGTGTTAATAGATTTAGCTTCAATCGCATTTTATTGGATGGAGGAGATTCCATTAATACTATGAGCATTAGATACTTTTATGCTTGAAACATCTTTAGAATGAATATTGTTCATAATCCTTTGGCCATATTAGGGTATGATAATCAGTCTTCTAAATCCATTAGTTACATTAATGTGGGGATTACCATGGAGAGTATCACTTCTCATATTAAATTCTATATAATGGAATGTGGGTCGTCATACCAACTATTGGTAGGGAGTGTGTGGATGCACAACCATGTGTTTGGTACCCTCCATTTATCATCAGTGTGCTCAGGGGAATATCAAAGGAAATGAGGTGGTTATTCAACCACCTAGTAAGCCATTCATACGCGAGGAAGATTATTTGGTTAATGTAACATTTATACTGAGCTAGACGAAGAGGCTATGGTGCTTCCTAGATGCACTGATGGCACTAGAGTAACCAGCACTATGGAAAAGGCGTGTGCAAGGATTAACCCAATTGATGACCAGAAAGAGTGTGAAGTAGATTGAGAAACGATGAGACCTCCCATATTTTCAAATCAATTGCGAGACATGATGATGCCACAGATTGATTCGATTGAACACCAGGTCCACAATAACATGTGCTGAGCAGGTTTTCTATGATATGACTGGAGAATAAATGCTTAAAGATTCCATACAAAGAGGAAACCTATAGACAATGAAAAAGAATGGTGATGCTAAATGGCAAGATCATTTACAAATTATAAAGCTGTGAGTGGGTAGCTGAAGGTTTAGGCGATGAGGCTAACCCAATCTATGAATATTTTTTTAGATAACCAACATTGCCTAGTGATAGAAAACTCCAATATTTAAGAGTTTGTGGAGGAAGTGGAGGAAGAGATAGAGTTCATGCATAATTGGCTAAGGCTTTGGATCCAAGAACTAGAATAAGTCAACCTTATGGGGGAACGTGATGATCCTAGGTCTGAGTTGGGAAGAGAAAGGGGACTTGATTGAGTTGATATGAGAATTCAAAGATGTTGTAAGAGGGTACTTTAGATAATATGGAGGCGTAACTCCTTTCAAGTATAGTAGTGATAATTTAAATGGTTAAACCTTGGATTAGTGATAGATTTCAAACACAAACCTAATGAAGATAAGACTCAGTTTAAACTCACAAATCTCTCGTGTATAACTCAGAAAGTAGTAATGAACTTAGAAGTAACTTAGCTAGAGGGAGAGAGAAGTAAGCACCCTAGATACACCTTTGGAGGCATCCAAACACACCAACCACCCTTAAGAATCTCTATGAAGTATTAAAAGCTTTGTAATAAATGACAATAGTGAGTGAATAAGGCCTCTAGTTTGTAATAAATTCTCTCTCTCTGATGCGTGTTCTCTCTAGTAATAACTTCTTAAACTCTCAAAAGATCGTCCCTCCTCAAAGGTGGTTGGGGTCCTTAAATAGCCCCCTACACCACCCTCGAGGCAACTCAGTCATTAAAGACAATTAAAGACATCCCTCATACTTTATGTCATAACATTAAATGCATGATGCACTAGTTTTCTCCACATCATAAACATTAAATGCCAAGACATGCCTTTTGCCTAACCACTGTGTGTCAGGGGGGTTATTGTCGCAGAGGTGGCTCACCAACTGCCAGACAGCCCCAAATACCATGGTAGTTTACTCAAGTGTAGGTCTAACATTATTTAGATGGATAGTGACATAACCTACAGTAGATGTGATATTAAGTAGAGGGTTGTTTGGTTCACAACTCAACTCCCGATGGAACTCCAAGCTGCTCCGCCCGAGGTTTCACGGTCAGGGTCCTTCGATGTTTTACCAGCTGTATCTAAAATGGTTAGGACAAGACCCAATGGTGCCTTACTTCTAAATCCTCCGAACCAGGTCCCTATAAAGTTCCCACGATGAGGTCATTTGATAGAGCATGAAAGCTCTCCGAGGCCCTGCCAAGCCTAGTCTCTCGCGAGTACCGTTTGACCTCAAATTAAAACTCATTATTATTCTCGTTACACAATTACAACTGTTATAGCTTACAATTAAAATAAACAAAGATACAATATGACTAATACAACAAGCTAAAATACAAGTTGTCACGCCGAGCTGCCTCACTTGTGCTGCCGCACTGAGCTGGCACGCTGATATGCCCTGCCAAGCTGCCATGCTGAGCTGCCGCACTGAGATGCCACGCCGAGCTGCCACGCTGAGCTGCCATGTTTCCATAATCCCCAAAACACTGTTGCTAATGTGGAAATTCTCTTAATTCTCGAAATTACCTTCAAGACCACTCTACATTTTCCCCTTCATCTGGAGATTTGCTGGAACTAAAAATGTCTACACGAAACTTCTCAATTCGATGAACCTTTTTTGCATGAAAAAATTATGGCCTTCTTTCCTTCGTTAGAACAGCAGCGTTATAATCTCGAGAAAAAAGTAATATTCTCCTCGATGTACCTGAGTCAAAGCTCCATGACTTATTGGGGCTTGGACGAAGGGACATCACCACTTTTTCCTTATACTGAGCTTCAACCGTTCTAACTTTTTATTATTTAAAATTCTCCCGAAAGGCCTACTAACCTTATCAAATAATCGTTTTGATTCTTGGCAAGTGAAATTGTCCCTTGTAATGCCTCACTATGTTGGAAAAAAGCAGAAATTCTCCTCTGTGTAGCTTAGTCACCATTTAAACAACGTTCGAACTTATGGCGAGGGGACATCGTAGCTTTTTTTTTGAACCGTTGGGACATCTATTCCATTGGGAGTTATTGGATATGTCTGACAAAAATTCTGGCACCAAAACTCAAACTTGCTGAAGAAGGTAACCCCTTTCGTTACCTAGGCGTCACTTCGTAAGTGAGGTGGCGCTATCTTTTCAACTGTCACAACACTTCCTGAAGTGCCACGTGTTCATTTGAAATGATTATAGGCGGCTGTGCACGTGCGATAGTGGGAAACCCAAAAGATAAGCTTTAAAAGCCTTAAACGTCTCTTTTATTTCAAAACCCTTCTCTTTCTTCATCTTCTTCAAGCTCTCGTATTTTTTTAGAGAGAGAAAGTTGTGAAAAAACCTCCATTGTTGTCCAGTTCTTCACTCATTCTCTTCCCTCTCTCTTATCTGTTGTGCCACCGCCTGTGGTTGTGCTGCTCCCTCTTTGTTCATAGCCCTTCCTACTCAGCTATACCATTCATCACAACTCTACAATGGCTTTTTTAAGCACTTCTAAGGTTTCCACCACCACTTAGCCAGGCTCCCCCTCTGTCGTTGCTGGCGTCGCTACTACCCCTAGCGGCGCTGCCCTGAATGCTACTCGTCAAGAGTAATTATGTTTCTATCGCCGGGTGCCTATCTTTGACAAGGATGATAAATTTTTCGAGGCATGAAAGACTTGAACTTTCTCATCCAAATTTGAACCCTTACTGCAGTATGATGAGGAAATGGATTCATCAAAGTGGGGCTATCGTCCACCCGAGAGGACTCTGCATTTCTGCCTGGACCGTGGTGACTTCCCTTATTCTCAAATTAACTTCAAAGAACCTGGGGGATCGCCATCATATTTCCCTACCTGGAACGCACATATGTAAAGATCTCATGATGCTTCTCTTTCAAAGGTTGGGCTTCATCGAGCCTACTGGTTTGGGGATTTCACGCTCTCTAAGCACAACGTGACGCTCCAAGTTCTAGTTTCCAGATGGAACCTCACAACTCACACGTTCTTTGCTGTGAGGGGAGAGTTCATATTTACCTTGGAGGACGTCTGTGAGCTCTTAGGATTTGATAGAATGTGTGAGTTCACATATCACGATGAGTCCATGGATGTCGAAGAGGCTGCCGATCGGGCTGAGATGGACCGAATTTTCCGTAGTGGCACTGGTTGCTTGAACAAAGCCACATTTACTCCCCTCATTAGCTATTTTTTGAAGCTTCTATACCAAAGGATGTTAGTGCTGTAATGAGCCAAGGTAGAGGTACATCCCTAGAACTACCAGCCTACATACTCGTATTGCTTTCACGCTTCTTGCTCACTGGAAAACCCAATGATCAGCCCAGGAGGGATTTGATAGATATTTCCATTCGTTTGGCCAGGGGGTTCAACCTTCCTCTTGCTGCCATCACCTTAGGGTCCCTCTACACCTGGTTGGATCAAACCCACATAGACATGGCACGATCACTGGGCTATTATAACTTGGCCAATTTTTCCAACACCATTATTTTGACCGGCTTTTTTTACACCCGCTTTCCTGCTATTGTTGCCAAGTTAATTTCTCTACCCGTGAGCCAAGGTATCAAGACCCCACGCCTCATGTGCTTCCATAAAAAGCAAAGTCGAAAGGAGATAATGGAAGTTTTTGATCTTCTAGACTCCTTTGTGATGAGGCCATACAGTGAGTCTATGTTTGCCCATAGTTGGGATTTCTTTCCTGGTGTAGCCACAACGGTGAAGTTTATCCCCGTTGTAGAAGATCCCTCGCAAGTCGTGGTGCTTTTATTTACCCCCGAGTTTCTTCCTTCCTACACTGAATGGGGATACACCTTAGAACCCTACAACCCAGATAGATGTAGCAGACAATTCATGTTGGATTAGGGGGCCCCTCGACCTGTGTTTCAACATAACCACCCAAGGACCACTTTTACCCAAGCCTGCACCCTTTATACTGCAACCGCAGTGCTTGGTGTAACATCCACCATCAACGGTCGTGTCACCCTTCCTAGTTCCACTAGGAAAGGAGAAGTATCCACCTCTTTTGTAAGCAAGTTCCATTTGGGGAAGTTGTAAATGATTCGTGAGTACATTCAGTCCCCCCCTTAATATCCCCCGGTCCTTTCTTTTTCTTCTCCAGAACTGGGTATTAAAGGGAACTCCGTGCTTGGGGTTGAGTTTCCTTTGAGTATGACGATTAAAGAGTCTCCCCAAGAGCTACCCCCTCATTTTCCAATGATTCCCACTGCCACCCCGAAGTCCAAGGCCACTTCAGCACCTAAACAAGCTACCCCTTAGACCGAAGTTGTAACGGGCGAAGGACCTTCTCAGCCACCTGCCAAAAAATCTAAGAAGTCCAAGTCCTCAAAGTCTAAGCCTCAGGATCAAACACAAACTCCTTTGGATGCATTCCCTATTGCCTCCGTTCCTCTTCCCATGTCCCCAGAGATGGATGAAGAGCTGAGGAAATAGGTGCAACCTGAGGTTGATAGGATACATGATGAATTCTAATGGCACGCTGTCATCGTTCCTCCTTCAGGTGCATTTCCCACGATCGTGGTTGATCCCTGTGAGCCATCGACAAAAAGGAGAAGAAGGTCGAGGGTACCTGAAAGTGGTGGTGCAATAATCTCAAGGAAGAAAACTTGGGGTACCAAGTCTCAAAAGAAACAAACGCTTGAGAAACCTCCCTCCCCAACATCTTCTGCTGCCTCCTCGCCACCTTCGCCAGTGGTTATACCTTCTCGTTCTCCCTCGGGTTCTGAGGTATGTATGAATTATTGATTTCTTATTCCCTTTCTCTTAAGGTGTGTTGCATCTGCTCATTTCTTAATAAGAAAATTCTTTGGTGCTGGGAGTTGGAAAAGAAAGGGCCAATCTTCCCAGTCCCCCTGTAAACCGCTTCGTGGGGGGGGGGGGGGGGCATTGCGGTATCTCTCAAGCTGATACCACTCCTCCTCGCTCCCCAATAATAGGCCTTACCTACTCACGGAGATTATCCTCCCAACGGACCCAAGAAGGTGCTACGAGGGTTGCTAATGTTAGATCTGCTGAAATGCTTGGCCAACCAGAGGCAACTATTGTAGCCTCCTTTGAGTTACCATCGGAGCAAGAGGTCCCTCTGCCCCTCGTTGTGGTCGAAGAGAGTGCCCCGCAGGTAGATTTCTTGCCAATTCTTGCATCTTCTATTTGTCCCATTGTTTTATTTATCATTTCAAATATGTTGGGCCGTTTTAGGTGGAAGTGGCATCACTGATAGATAACATTCTCATTCCTCCTGTATTGACAAGACCCCTTACTGCAGTTCTCTTTTTGGTGCCATAACGGGGGTAAGTAATGCTTAGATGTATTTCTCTCTTTTTTGAGTATTAATTTGTCATTTCTAACACTTATCTTTGTTGCTGCAACTTTCCCCAAGTCTCTCTCCGCCCTTTGCCCTTAGTGGCCTTTTGCCCTCAAAGACAAAGGTTGATGCCGTCTCTCATGGTGATTCTTCAATGCCAGCCCACGATGTGGCATCACTTGGAGGTCCCTCGTGTTCTTTCAGGAAACCACTTTCGTTGGCCCTAGTACCATTTTCTGGCGAGGGAAGTTTGCCTTCCACCCTTGAGGCTTCTTCACCCAAGGACTCCGTTGAAGCAACTGAAGAGATGAGCCCACCCCTACTACTCCCGAGGTACTTTGCTAATTTCTCTATATTTCTCAATTTCTCAAGCTTCACCTATGTAGGTGACTTAATCAATGAAAGCACTTGTTAAGATTTTTCAAAAACTCCTCCTATATTGGTGACTTAACAATGAAAACACTTGTTAAGATTTGTTCATAAAATCCACCTATATTGGTGACTTAATGACGAAACACTTGTTAAGATTTTCTAAAAACTCCACCTATATCGGTGACTTAACAACGAAAACACTTGTTAAGATTTTTCAAAAACTCTACCTATATCAGTGACTTAACAACGAAAACACTTGTTAAGATTTTTTAAAAACTCCACCTATATCGGTGACTTAAGAACGAAAACACTTGTTAAGGTTTCTTTCATAAACTCCACCTATATTGGTGACTTAAAAACGAAAACACTTGTTAAGATTTTTCAAAAACTCCACCTATATCGGTGACTTAACAACGAAAACAGTAGTTAAATTTTTTTCATAAACTCCACCTATATTGGTGACTTAACAAAGAAAAAACTTGTTAAGATTTTTCAAAACTCCACCTATATCAGCTACTTAACAACAAAACACTTGTTAAGATTTTTCATAAACTCCACCTATATCGGTGACTTAACAATGAAAATAGTTGTTAAGATTTTTCAAAAACTTCTTATTTCCTCTAACTATTTTCAGGTTGCGCAGGAGGATTCTCCACGAGTTCCCTCGCCTATTGCCTCTCGCCCTCTTGAACCTGTTGTCTTGGAAGATTCCAGCCATAATGACCAAGGTTCTACGACCGATGCCGTGGTCGACAACGAGTCTGGGTGCGAGCTTCCTCTGCCGGACCTGGCTCCTCACGCCTTCTGCCTGATGGTTCTCTATCATTCTCCTCAAATTCCTGCCAACCATCATTTGGTAGTTGAGCAACTTACAAACCATCATCCTGAAACATTCACGGTGGACAACCTTCATTCGAATATCTTAGTTATGAGCTACAGGCTTCAGGGTATGGCCACCGTTGTTGCTGAAATTGCCAATACTCCAACTAAGAGCGTTACCATAGCCCTCCTTAACCAATTTTTGGGTTTTTTGAGGGAGTTGGGTCGCGACGGCTTCCATTTTGATTGGCTCATCACTCATTTGAAGACTTTGAAGAGCCAACGATTGGACAGCCAGAGGAAACTCTTGTAAAAACATCAGGAGGACCAGTGGGCCGAGGAAGCTAAGCTAGCCGAGCTGGCACCTCTTCTGAAAACCATTGACAAAGAAGTGGGGGATCTCGAGGAAGCTCTACGCGTGGCAAAGTTGAAATGAGAAAAACTCCTCATCGATTGCACATAAGTGCAAACGAGACTGGGGGTCTCTATGAATGCCTAACGGTCTTATCAAGCAGCTTCTTTGGGCCTCCCTGGAGACTTTTTCTCTTGCCCAGACCTAAGGTTTCTACTAGGCCCATGAGTTTTTGTATATATATATTTTTTTCTTCTTCTTCTCATGTAATTCTTGGGCAATATCTCCCCATTTTGTAATGCCCCAAAGTTTATGAATGAAGAAAGATATCAATTTTCTCATCCCATTTCTTTGGGTTATAACTGTTCACATAGATTGTGAAGTGTGAAGTTATGTAATTCTTTCATCTTTGATTGAGTTATAATAAAAAGAATTTGTATACCCATTATAAAAAGAACTTGTATATTCATAATCATCTAGATACATTGGTGGCCTAAACATAATTGCTTACACATGATAAACCTTTAACCATTTATTATTGATTTTGAATTGTTTGTATTCTTCCACCTTAGAAATTAAGCAATAACCTCATTCATGAGCTTCCTTCACAATGAAAGGTCCTTCCTGATTTGCTGCAAACTTAGGTAGAGGAATACCCCTGATATGTTTCACTACTGCTTTCAATACAAGGTCTCCCTCCACGAACTCCCTTGGTCTCACTAAGTTACCATACGCCCTGAAGAGTTTCTTTGTATATATTTGAAAATGTTGCATCGCATTATCCCTATGTTCATCCAATGCTTCCATCTGCACGTGTCTACTCTTAGGAAGCATGCTACTTCAGAGACCATATCGAGCAGAAGGGACTTCTAATTCCACTGGGAGAATTGCCTCGACCCCATAAATAAAGGAGAACGGTGTATACCCCATAGGTTTCCTCTAAGTCATTCGATATGCCCATAAAATGGCTGGTATCTTGCCATCCCACAATCCTGGGAAATCTTCCATCATTTTAGCCAAGATATTGACCAAAGTTTTATTAGTCGCTTCGGCCTGACCGTTTCCCTTTGGGTATGCCACCATCGAAGTGTGATGGACAATGGAGTATTTATCTGTGAGCATTGTTACCTCTTAATTGATGAAGGGGGTTCCATTATTTGAAAGGATAACCTTTGGGATCCTAAAATGGCAAATGATATATTCTCTGATGAAGTTGCTCACTACCCCCGCTGTTTCCCTTCTTAGTGGTATCGTTTCAGCCCACTTTGTGAAGCACTCTGTTGCTACTAGTATCCATATCTTCCCCCACGAAGAAGGATGTATTTACCCTACCAAGTTAAACACCCAAGTGTGAAAAGTATAAAGGCGTTGCAAGGGAGTATAAGTCCACTGATGGGGCATGGATCATATTTCTATAAAGTTGGAAAGCCTTACACTTTAAACGAACTCAGCAGAATATTTCTCCATTGTTGGCCAATAATATCCCAGAGTCATCAACTGGTCATATAACTTATCCCCTCCTATATGAGCTGTATCATGCGCCTATTTGAGGACCTCAGTTGCTTCTTCCTTCGTGAAGCAACGCAACAGCCTGCTAAAGTATCCCCTTCAATAAAGTTGCCCCTCTTCAACGTAAAATCTCGGGGCTCTTCGCCAGAGTCCCATCACATCAATTTTCTCCATTGGGATAACTCCATCTTTAATGAAGTCAATATAGGGTTGTCTTTAGTCAGGTTGAGCCTCCACGAAGTGACATTCAGTTTCTTCAAAGAATAACTAGCATTTGTTGCATTTCTGTTCTGACTTCGCCGCGCCTTGTTTCCTCTTAGGCCAAAAATACCCCTCCCTTTGCATTCTTCGATAGAGGGGTATCTCTGTTGTTTTGTAGTGCGCTTCATGTGTTTTATTCAATCTTCGCTCTGCCTGTTCTAGGCTGATGCACCTCGATAGTCATCCTCTTGGGTTTCTAAAGTAAAGGTTTCCCTGATTCGTGAAGTATTAGGCTAATTCTCTCAGCCCCATTGCCCCTTCCCCAGATTATAATTTCCTTTTGATCTCTCCCCTCCAATCTGTGTCCTCTTCCATTAGTAGAATTAACTGTACCATCGATGGTGTTGTTCTTCGTTGGATCACGATGGTAGTTGTGTCGTTCCTCATGATCATCTTTTGGGCAATGGTGGCATATGCATTTGGGTGGCGGTTCATCGTTCTGGGATGCCTCTTGATCTTGGTCTGATGGAACTGGCAGAGGAGCCTCTGAATGATTGTTCTGTATGGTGCCAGGCTCATGTGTTTCAACGCATACTCTCCATTAACTTACTAAACCAACAAGTTTGAATCCCCCTTGATGCAAAGTGAATGGATCCCCATTCGAAGAGCCTCTAGAAATCCCAACACCAATGCTTCATATTCTGCCTCGTTGTTAGAATAAGGGAAATCTAACTTGTAGGAAAGGCAAATCTCCTCCATTCCTTTCGAAAGAATAACCCCTGCTCCTCCTTTCTTTTCCGCTGAAGATCCATTGAACTGCATTGTTCATTCCTCATCCATTGCGTCTAGGTGGTTGGCCTGAAAATCGTCTCCTGGAATATTTTCTTTGGGTGGGTCAAACGTCCCCGAGGGGAAAATAGCCAATAGATCAGTGTATGCCTAGCTTTTGATTACACGAGGAACCACGCACTTCAAGTCATATTCAGATAGGATGAGGAACCACGTAGCTGCCCTACCAATCAAAATCGTTCTTGCTAGCAAATACCTAATAGTATCACATCTAGTTACAATATGAATTGTAAAACATAACATATAATGCCTAAGTTTTTGTGCTACAAAGACTAAGGCTAAACAATGCCTTTCCAAGCTACTATATTTGACTTCTGGTCCGTGGATGATCCTGCCGAGGTAGTAAACTGGCCGTTCTTACCCGTTTATCTCTTGTGTCAGCAAAGCTCCCATGGACCTCGTGGTGGATTTGAGGTACAGCTGCAACGGTATTCCTGCCTTTGGGGGAACCATGGTCTGTGGTGAAATGAGCAGTTTTTTTAGCCCGTCGAGACACTCCTGGTGAACCTCTTCCCACCTAAACTTCGTCTTCTTTCACAACAGCTGCATCAACGGATGTGTTATTTTGGCTAACCCAAGCACAAATCTCCTAAGGTAGGAGACTTTACTGAGGAAACTCTTTAGCTCTTTTGCCGTTCTTAGGCATGGCATTTCTAAAATCACCCGATGTTTGTCCTGGTTCGTCTGCACCCCTTGTCGATTAACCACAAAGCCTATGAATTTCCCACTTGTCACTCCAAAAATAGACTTCAGTGGGTTCATCTTGAATTTATACTTCCTGGAACGGGAGAATACCTTTCTCAAATTGCTCCGATGGGACTCCTCCTTCCTCGATTTGATGACCAAATCATCCACATAGAATTCTATAAATTTATGGAAGAAGTCATGGAAAATGGACATCATTGTTCTCTGGTAGGTCGCCCCATCATTCTTGAGAACAAACGGCATCACCTTGTACATAAATTTGCCCAACGGGGTTTTGAATGATGTTTTCTATGCATCCATGGGGTCCATCTTGATCTGGTTGTACCCTACATACTCATCCATGAAGCTATACATCTCATGACCAACCTTTGCATCTATTAGGCTATCGATGGAGGGAAGAGGGAACTCATCTTTGGGATAAGCTTTGTTCAAACCTCTGAAATCCACACATATCCTTATTTGATTTTTGTCTTTCTTCCCCACTGGGACAATGCTTGATAGCCAGAGTGGGTGTTGTATCGGTGTGATGAACCCTGTTGTTAGTAAGCTCTAAACATCTTCCTTGATCTTCAAATCTAACTCAGGCTTGTGTGTTCTCATCGCTTGTTTCATTGGAATGGCTAATGGTATTATGTTTAACTTATGGCAGCTTACTTCCTAGTTCAGCACCTCCATCTCTGTGTATTTCCACGTGAAGACGTCTATAAACTCCCGAATCAACTCAACTAAGGCATGTCATTCATCCTTACTGAGATCATTCGAGATGAAGATGGGCCTTAGATCTCCCCCTTCTTTGTCCAAGTTCAACTGCTCCAACTCTTGTGCCTGTGGCTTTGGCTGATCAGCCATGTAGTCTGGTTCTTTGGCAACATCCTCTACGAACTCCTTTATGTTGGAGTCGTCTATCACCATGCATTATCCCCGTTTATCCACTGGAAATCATTCATATATCGGTTCAACCTCATCATCAGTTTCGTCGGTCGCCCGCTCACTCCGTTATAATTGATACACCACCTTTCCTTCCTCGTTAATGACCTTCTTGCATTGTCTATTAGTAGTGGTGACTACCTTCCTCTTCTTCTCTGTAGAAGCCTCGACCACTCTTTCTCCAGAGAACCGGCTCATCACGCTTTTTCATTGGACCTCATGGTCCATTGGGTCCACTCTGGGACTCATTCTCTCTTTGATCTTCTTCGAGATGCCTTAGGGCCGAGGGACCACCTGGTGAGCTTCTTCAGCCATTTCCCTTGTGTTGCTTGCAACCTCCTTCTTCTGGTCGTTTAAGGGACCCATCCTTTCTCTGATTGAGGGAACCCATGCTCCCTCCATTCTTCTCGTTAGGACCTGGACATCTTCCTCTAACTCTGTGTAAAATGTTGCGTCCACCAAGTGAGCCTCCTCAATAGCAAAGGTCCTCTTTGTATCCCTAATTGTCACCTTTGTTCCCTTAACATTCACTTTGGCACATTGGTGGTACGTAGAAGGAACTAGCCCTTAGTTATGCATCCACACCCTTCATATTACTATATGATAGCAAGTTTCACTCTCCATTACATGGAAGATGATATGGGAACTCAGATTTCCCATTACAATCCCAACATTGACGTACCTAATGGATTTAGAAGATTGATTGTCATACCCCGAAATTACCAAAGACATGGGGACCAGCCTTTCTTATGGAATATTAGCTGCATGGAAAGAGTTGATTGGCACGATATTGATGGAAACTCCCCCATCCATAAGAGTCCTTGCGAACATAACTCCGTTGACACTAGCAGTCACATACAACGGCCTATTATAAGGGAACCTTACAGCCCTATCTGCATCGCTGAAGGTTACCTATGACAGAAACCTTCTCACGAACCTGGCCATAGGACATTTCCATCTCAGTGAAGGGACTGCGTTCTTCCTGGGAATATCGAGTATTGAATGGGTTATCTCCAACATACTCTCCTTCGAGACCCCCACCTGGTCGAAGAACTAGGTGAACTTTAGAGATTTCAAAACTACACAGTATTGTAGAATTGGGTCTACTTATTCACCTTCAATGTCGTATACCTCCTCCACATCCTTGGCGCTTACTTCATCGTAAGCCAACACTGCATTAGCCATTCACCTCCTATAATCTTGTAGAGCCTCTTCATACTCTTCTTTCTTCGTTGTTGACTCTCTTTCTCCTCTCCCAGCCTCTTCATCATAGGCCACTATGAGATTGGCCACATGTGATGGCAGGGGGTTGTTGTTGATATTCTGTGGAGGGATTTGAAATGTCCCTGCCTTCACTTACATGTCGATGATTCTTCTGAGTGTAAAGCAGCTCTCGATTGGATGCTGGATTATTCGATGGACCTGGTTGTACTTTGGATCCGCCTTCGTTGCCGCATCAGGCTCCCCAGCAGGAATGTCCTTTAGATGATAGACCATTCTCCCTTGGACCATCACATTATAATAGATGATAGCTTCTTCCACTGTACAAGGCAATGGTGGTGGGTCCTCCCTGTCTCTTCTGAAATTCCTCTTATTCTCCTTCTTTGGTGCCTTGCCCCTATCTCCCCCCTCGGTGTACCTACCCGGGGGGCTGAGATCCCCCCCTCCCCTGGGTTGCATTAGCTGCCTAAACATCATAGGCACCACCATCGGATTGGGCCGAACCACCAAATAGATATTTCTCTCTGCTTTTAAAAACGCCGCAAAAGTCCATTCGCGTGTCTCATTGATAAGATGGAAAATGTACTAAGGAAGAAGCCACTTAGCGCAGATCTATAATAACTTGGATTCTTTGGCCTCCTACCTTACATCGAGGGATCTTTCCCTGAACCTTCGAACAATGTCCACCACTTCTTCACCCGGTGGTTGCTTCTCTCTACCTAGTTGGGTGAAAGTAAACTCATCTTCCGCTAGAAAGAACTTTTGGACAAAAAACACGTGCATTTCCTCCCATGTAGAAATGCTATTAGGAGCCAAATTGGAATACCAGGTATATGCTTTATAGGTTAAAGATTTGGAAAACTCCCTCAACCTAAGCTTCTTATTATTACAATGCACTCCTAAGTGTTTGACAAAGCGCTTAATAAACTCCTTCGGGTTCCCACATTTCCCTGTGTATTTTTCAAAAATAGGAGGAATAGAGTCCTTTGGATAGGGCTCATCGTTGTATTCCTGAGGATAAGGTGTTCGAAAGTCATCATAAACCGAAGATATCTCACCAGAATATTACGAGGAAGCTTGCATGAACTTCAACATCTCTTTTTGCATCTTCTTTCTCATTTCCTCCATGGGTGATGCTATTGGGGCAACAACTAATGGGACCATGGGCTGAGTACCCATTGTAGCTGGAACAATCATCACAGCTGGTGCCGTTGATACTCTTAAGGTTCCCACTGCTGGATTCATAACAGAAGGTATGCTTGATGGGACCGTTCCTGCTACACCATCACCTGGTGGGGCCATTGGAGCTGCCCCTGGTGTTACGAAAGCATTATCTTCTAATCCTCCTAGCATTGTCGAAGCTACTGGAGTTTGTAGAGACTCGTAAAACTTACTCATGAGGAGCGCCACCTAAGTGGGTCCCAACCACGCACTCGTGGATGCTTGTGTCACCCGCAGAATGCCCGTCGTTGCCTGAACTGGAGGTACCTCTATCTGAGGAGCTCCATCCCCTAGAGCCTCCAGTTGTCTCGCAGATAGTTCTTCTTTATGTCAGATGTCATTAAAGTTGAGCCTTTGATTAACATTATCTTGTGCCATACTCCCTATTTAGAAGAATGCCTCCCCAGCAGAGTCGCCAAATGTAAGAGGGTACGTTAGATAAGATGGAGGCGTAACTCCTTTGAAGTATATTAGTGATTAGTTAAATGGCTAAAACTTTGGATTAGCGATAGAACATGCAAACACAAACCTAATGAAGATAAGACTCGATTTAAACTCACAAATCTCTCGTGTATAACTCATTAAGTAGTAATGAACTTAGAAGTAACTTAGCTAGAGGGAGAGAGAAGTAATCACCCTAGATACACCTTGGCAGGCAGCCAAACACACCAACAACCCTTAAGAATCTCTATCAAGTATTAAAAGCTTTGTAATAAATGACAATGGTGAGTGAATAAGGCCTCTGGTTTGTAATAACTTCTATCTCTCTGATGCGTGTTCTCTCAAGTAATAACTTCTTAAACTCTTAAAAGATCATCCCTCCTCAAAGGTAGTTGGGGTCCTTAAATATCCCCCTACACCACCCCCGAGTCAACTCAGTCATTAAAGACTATGAAAGACATCCCTCATACTTTAAGTCACAACTTTAAATGCCTGATGCACTAGTTGTCTCCACGTCATAAACATTAAATGCCAAGACATGCCTTTTGCCTAAACACTATGTCAGGTGGGCTGTTGCCACAGAGGTGGCTCACCAACTGCCTGACAGCCCCAAATACCATGGTGGTTTACTTAACTGTAGGTCTAACATTGTTTAGCTGGCTAGTGACATCACTTACAGTATATGTGACATTAAGTAGAGGGTTGTTTGGTTCACAACTCAACGCTCGATGGAACTTCAAGCTGCTTCACCTAAGGTTCCACGGTCAAGGTCCTTCGGTGTTTTACCAAGTGTATCTAAGATGGTCAGGACAAGCCCCAATGGTGCCTTAATTCTTAACCCTCCAAACTAGGTCCCTCTAAAGTTCCCACGATGAGGTCATTCGATAGAGCATGAAATCTCTCCTAGGCCCTGCCAAGCCTGGTCTCTCGCGAGTACCGTTTAACCTCACATTAAAACTCATTATTATTCTCGTTACACAATTAAAACCGTTATAGCTTACAGTCAAAATAAACAAAGATACAATATGACTAAAATAACAAGCTAAAATACAAGTTGTCACGCTGAGCTGCCTCACTTGAGCTGCCACTGCCATGTTGTGATGCCCCATCGAGTTTCCACGCTGAGTTGTCGCACTAAGCTGCCATGCTGAGATGCCACGTTAAGCTACCACGCTGAGCTGCCATGGTACCATAATCCCCAAAACACTGTTGCTAATGTGGAAATTCTATTAATTATCTAAATTACCTTTGAGCCCCCTCTATAGATGTCTTTGCATGAAAATAAACTGAGATGCATATAATTGATAAGGAAGTGAACTACCATAAGTTGAACGTGATGCTATCAGCTATCCTGATTAAGTAGGCCACTAGAACATACAAAGAAGAGCTTGGCTTGAAGATCAAAGAAGCGGTCTAGAGGTTGCTCATAACACGCTTAATTATCCCGATAGATACTATTATATGGGTTCTTTAGCATTGTGCCCGGTGGGAAGAAAGACAAAAACCAAATTAGGATTTATGTGGATTTTAGGGTCCTAAATAGAGCTTATGTGAAAGATAAATTCCCACTACCATCAATAGACATCACGATAGATGTAAGTACGGGCCATGATATGTAAAACTTTATGGATGGCTATGTGGGTTACAACTAGATCAAGATGGACCCGGATGATGCTGAGAAGACTGCTTTTCATGCTGCATTAGGTAACTTTATGTATACGATCATTCCTTTTAGACTAAAGAATATAGGCGCTACATATTAAAGTACCATGATAGCTATATTCCATAATGTCTTTCATGAAATTGTGGAATATTACGTGGATGATTTGGTTATGGACTTAAAAAGGAGGCTACTCACTTGGCAGACTTGAGGAGCGTGTTTACAAGGTACATAAAGTACAAATTGAAAATGAAACCCCTCAAGTGTACCTTTGGGTTAATTACTGGGAAGTTCTAAGGGATCGTGGTAAATAGGTAAGGTGTTTAGATGGACCTGGACAAGTAAAGATCCATTCTCAACATGCCATATCCAAAGATTGCGAATGAACTAAAAATATCCTGGGGAAGGTATCCTAATTGAGAAAATTCATGCCTGTACTAAATGAGATCACTCACTCGTTGATGGAGCTGCTACGAAAGGGGTCCAAGTTGGCATGGGAGCAACCACATCAAAAAACTTTTGGAAAATTGAAGAAACTTCTCACATCACCAAAAACCATAATCCCACCAGAGCAGGTATACCATTGCAACTTTATCTTACATCCAGAACTAGGTCTGTTGGCACGCTGCTAGCACAAGAAGTGGAGGGAATGGAAAATCTTGTTTATATTTTGAGGTGTATTATACATGGGCCTTAGGTTAAATATACTAGCATTCCTGTTTCTCCGTTTTTTTATTGTCCTAAAAGTTAGACACTATATGCTATCTTTCACGATCCATATCAGGATGTGATCTATCAACTTTTTGCTGGCAAGAACTATACTAATTATCAAGGCAACCAGATGGTTTCTTATACTCTCAGAGTATGGCCTAAAGTATGTGGCCCCTCGAGCCATCAAGAGTCATGCTTACATGGATTTATTGGCCATCTTCACCTTTTGTACCCTCGAACCACTTCGCAGAGAACTCCCAGGTGACTATCTGGAATCCAATTTCCAAGAAGTTTGCTTGGAAGAGTGGATCATAGAATTTGATAGATTATCGGCCCAAGTCAAAGAAGGTACATGACTCATCTTGGGCAAAGGAAAGTAAGAAGTTTGATTATCCTTCATGTTATAATGAGGAAAAGTATGAGGCACTTATGATGGGTTTGTTGTAGGCCTTGCGAAGGGGCATCCAGGTAATTACCATCAATGATGATTGTAACATAGTAGTGAAATGGGTGAATGGGGAGTACGCTCTCAAACATATGAGTCGGCACCTTATCGAACGATCATCCAATAATTGTTTGGATAATTTCTTAAAGTAAGAATGAAAAAGAACCCCGAGCTAATAAATAGACATGAGGATGCCTAGGCAATAATTGCCTTGAAGATTGCCATCAAAGCCGATTCGACCGTCATTCGAATCACTAATAGGACAGCTCCCTCTACCATAACATAAATACTACCAACATATTATAGAAATGACTAGAGGGGAAAAATATAAAGGCATCTTGATACTGACAAAGGAACTTTAAGCTTAGTGGAGTTGGCCCAATACTTTGCCACGGTCGGGAACATCTACTAAAAAAAAATGGAGGTTGGTTCCTAATATGCGTTGATCCAGAGGAAGCTAAGAATAGATTGAAGAAAGCCCGTAAAGACTACTGTGAAATCACCTAAATTCCTATATATAAGTGGATCTAAAGATCTAGCTACTTTTGACCCACTATAAAGGTACCGCGGTAGTACAAAGAAGTTTAGAAAACTTTTAATTATATTACAGGTCGGTTGAATGTAACTTCATCGAAAAACCACCTTATTGGAGATAGACTTATATTGACATGTTAGTAAAATGGCTAATACCAATAGATAAAGACGATGATACCAGGCTTAAGTTAAGGATCTCAAGGTACTATATTTATAATGACTAGTTATGTCTAAGAGGTTACTACAATAAACCTCTATGATGCATCAGGTTAGAAGAGGTTGAAGAAAGGTCATGAGCCAGGGCACATTGGAGGGGAAAAGTTGTATAAATAACTAATGACCTTAGGGTATTATTAGCCAACTATGGAAAAGGATTTATTTGAGTTTTTTCAAAAGTGCAAAGCATGCCAACTCCATGGAAATATGATCCACACTCCTTCAGTAGACCTACATCACATTTTACTTCATTCCCATTCCACAATTGAGCATTTGACCTTATGGGGTCCATTAATCACTCTTCTAGGGAGAAATATTGATTTTGGTTGCCATTTAATTCTTTACCAACTGGGAAAAATTAATAACCGTCAAGAAGGACACGACAGGCGTGGCAGCTCGATTCATGAAATAATATATTATCTACCAATTTATCATCCCAAAGGTTTTCCTTTCTGACAATGAAACTCCTTTTGTTAATAGTGAGGTATGATTATTCATCGATAAATACTCCATAATCCACCACAAGTACACTATGTCCCTATGTGTAATGGGCAGGCGAAAGCTACTATTAAGAACTTGGTGAACATTTTAGCAAAAAGGTTAGAGAATTTTCCTCGAACATTGGATGATAAGATATTAGAGGTTTTGCAGGCCTAAAAATAACCAAAAGGAAACCCACTGGTTACACTCCCTTCTCCTTGGTGTTCGGTGTTGAATCCATCTTTCCAATTGAATTAGAGATACTTTCTTCTTGATATAACTTGCGAAGCACGATGCTTGACATGTGTAGTCTGAATCCCCGAATGAACATAGAGACAACGCAATGAAACATTTCCAATATACAAGAAATAACTCTCAAGGTCATATGATCAAATGGTGAAACCTAAAAAGTTTAATTAAGGGGGCCTAGTAGTAAAGGCATGCATGGGGCACATATGTGGTCTTTTACTCCAAAAATTATAAGCTAATTGGGAAGGACCCTACGTAGTGTGCAAGGGTCATGACTCAAGTTAGTGTAAGATTTTTAAAATTAAAGAGGATGGCTCAACAATAAGTGGCTCAAAATTTATCATGTCTAAGATTTTATTTTGTTTTCTTTCTACTTATAATGTTAAGAAAAGTTTACATTTGTAGTGGATGGTGGGGAGGTTATTCTCACACAATCCATACATGAACGTGTTACTTAACAAATAGTGAAATTATAAGATAACTAATTCAAAGATATTTTTTAAGAGCAGTAAAAGGTAATGACATGAGCAAAAGGCAAAATTAATACTTCATTCAAACATCAAAGCTATACAAAGCAAAAGAGGAACTATTGCCTTAAAAGTACAAGATTAAAGCCAACATAATCTGGGATAAATCACATATTGGTATTATTAAGTAGCTTGGGGTGAAGATCCAGGGGAGTAGAAGCCACCTCAGCCTTCTCATTTGTGAGCTTAGTCATTTATCTTTTATACTCCTCTATGTCTTGCTGAAGATTTTCTAACTCTACGTCAACATAGCTACAACTTTTTCCTTAGCTTGAATAATCTCACGATGAAGACTGGCCATCTCCTCAGCCACCACAAATTGAGTCCTCAAGTAAGCTTGAAGTCCTATATAAAAAGAAAGAAGATTGGATTTCTTGAAAGATCTCAAGATTTCAATTAACCATGTTAGAGTAAAGAAATAATTGGTCAATGCGTGCACTTTTCCCATCAACTATTTAATTTTAGAAGATCTAAGTGACAGTAGTGGCATATTCATAATTTAACTCATCACAATGGCAAACCCGAGCAATCTGTAATCCATCATAATAGGTATAACTTAAATGTAGCGAGCACCAAATATACAGGGATGAAGTTCAATCAGTCATTCTATAAGTTTATGATGAAGATTACAGATGATATGGGGAAAATCCCTCAAAACCTACCTCAACAAGTCGGTTAGAGATTATTCGGGGGGTGGGGGGGGGGGGGGGGGGGGGGAATGATGTAAGTACTTTTCACTGGCTGAGGGAAAAATGACATTTGAATCTTTATCATATTCTTCTTAAGGAAAAATGGTTGCACGAGATTGAACATCAACATTCTGACCAGCCGCTAGAACAGTGGAATGGTTTGAAGGAGCATCAATAATGATAGGGCTAACAATCACTTCCTTTGAATATCCTTAGGGGGCACCTAGTTCACATATAAAACAGACTAAATAGGTATCGTAGTAGACTCTTCCACAACTAGTGGGGTAGGGTGATCAGGCATAACTTAAAGGATAAAAGGGAAAAAGTCAAAAGGAGCATGTTGAGTAACCTATTGACAAAAATGGTCTCTAAGTCCAAGTGTATTATATTATTCACCAAATGGTTTCTCAGACAAGTACACTCATCCAAGTTCCTAACCAAAATGGTCGCATTCCAAGTGTACTATAATAAGCACCGAATCGTTGCTCGAACAAGTACACCCGACTAAGTTCCTGACCAAAATGGTCACTAAGTCCAAGTGTACTATGATAAGCACCAAATAGTTACTCTGTTATGTACACTTGGCTCAATGATTGGGTCCTTTTTTATTTTTCACAAGTAAGAAATTCAATCACATTAAGTAAAAGTGATGTACCTATACTTGGAAGGGTGCCTCAGGGGTTGGATCCTCAGTGGTAGGCCCAATGTCAAGGTCTTGCTCAACTTCAATGTCCTTATCTCCACCAGTAACTCCATGTTCTAAGATAGAAGGTTAAAAAAGGTTCACAGGCATTTGATCATTCATTATGGGGCAAGTATTAAAGCCCTACAAGTATTGACCTAGACTGAAAGGAGAGTAGTACTGAGATCACCTTGTTCAGAAGTAGCCTTCTCTAGCATAGAAAAAGCAATAGCCTACATTCAAGAGAAATGATAAATAAAAATAAGAGGGGAATAAATTATGAATCTTTGAAAAATAAGATAAATATACCTTAAACCCGGCCATGGACCTAACAGATTCCACTAGCTCAACTACTAAAGGCTGTCTAACTTCACCCTTCCTTAGCTTGGGCTCAAAGGCACAAACAATGGTAGCCTGATCGTGTAGGAAGGAAGAGTTAGGAGTATATCCCTTACTTATAAACCCATACATAGAAAGACTATCTCCTACCACAAAGGGGTAATAAATCATTACCTCGGGGTTTTTATGGCATCGAGATTGTTTATGTTGTTATTGAACTTTCTATTATGGTGTTAGTAGTTGTTTTGTTTATTCCTATCGAGAGAGGGATGTTTGTTGTTGAATTTACGATAGAGAGAAGGACTGGTGTTGTAAATATTGCAAAGATTATTGTTTGATGTCAAAAGCATGAATTTGTTCCCCATGGGTATCTACATAGGCATCCATTTGAGTAACACAAAAAAAGCATAAGAAAATGAAAAAAAGAACCAAGAAAATGTGAACCACCATGAGAGAAAATGAATAAGCTATAGCAAATAATAACTCACATTCAATAGAGTCGTCTAAAATGGTATGGTATGGACGAGGGTAGGATGGTTTTTCAGAGCTAAACATCCTTAGCAATCTATGATACTAGTGCATTAAAGGTCTCTCTTTAACTTCGTCCTCCTCCACCTCCTCCTCCTCCTCCTCAAGATCATCCACAACCACACGAGAGAGATCTTTTGTTGATCTTCGCCTTTTTTGGACACCTGAACCAACCATGGGGATGAAAGAAAGACCTTTGGAGGCCATCTGCTCATCTATAAATGCATGAGCAACAACGACATTATGACCATAATTTCACATTAGGGTGTCAAAAGGTTATGTAACTTGATCCTTGATCGTAAGATCAAACCTTTCGAAGAGGATACAACCTCTGAATGACTATTATTGGTCTCCTCCTTCTTTTTTTGTTTTTTTTCTTAGGGAATAAGGTAGCTCCAGCTGAAGGTCCCATAGGTGTCTCGTTACCTAAGATAGGACGAGAAGTCATAGGGGCATCCTTAGTTTCTTCAAGTACTTGGGAGGTTGTAGCTCTATTTTTCTTCGTCAGAACAGTTTGATTGAAGGGCACTAGATGAGGTAAATTAGTTGGCATAGTATATTGACAGAGCTTAGGTTAAGCATTGAGTGGTCAATCGTGAAATTTTTCAGCCCAAGATATGTAAGGTAAATCTCTCAACACTAGGATATGAGGTATGCTTCATAATGTCCTTCTGAAACTGGGCAAGCTAGTTTAGATAAAATGCAGTGAAGAAGGTGGGTGACCTACTGCCCCTAGACTTTTTTCAAGGGATTACCAACTTCCCCTATGCTTTCATAAGAGTGTTGTAATAACACTGGTCAAGAAATTCTCACAAGCGAGGAAAAAATTGTAAGGTTTATCTAATAGAATATGGCTTAGAAGTGGCACACCTTGATCGTAGCTAGTCCAGGAAGCTACCATGCGAGTGGAATAAACAGATTAAAAATCTTCCCACTCTATGAAGGACAGGAGGTAAAAAAGAGTAAGGACCATAAGAACACCAGTGGAAGGATTTTTTGGGACAGAAACTTCATCAACCTCATCAACTGGACTCGAGGACTCAGTAAATACCTTGTTCGTGTAGAATTGATTAGTGGTAATATAAGGCCAAGAACATAATTCCTTAATAATATCGATTAAAGAATTGAGAGATTTCTTACGTTTCCTACAATTCCATGCACATACATGAGGAAACTTTATGAGATGAAAGACAGGGAACATGAGACTTGGGGCAAAGGTAGGGAACCTAGCATAGAGAAAAGTTAAAAGGAGCATAATGTTAGCATAATTAGAGACATTAAAATGCCCTAGAGGCCTAACAGAGTCTACATCAGGCCTTGTTTTCCCTTGGGCCTTGTTTACGGGTTCTATTTTGGAGAGAAAAGAAAGTAAAGGAAGGGAAAATGTGTTTCCTTTCCTTTGTTTGGGAGTTTAAGTAGGAAGGAAAATGACTTTCTCTCGCTTGGGACTTTAAAATGAGATAAAAGAAAGGAAATTTTTTAAAAAACTTTCCCTTCCTATATCTCCAAAACTTTCTTTCCAAATTGGAAAGAAATGAAGAGAAAGGAATTTTTTTTAATGAATTGTTCCTTCTTCCCCTTAAAAAAATTATTTTCCTTCCAAACACCCAAACACAAGAAGGAATGTTATTTTCTTTTCTCTCCGAAAGTTGTTTCTCTTCCCTTATTTTCTTTTCTCTCTTATTAACTTTCCCTTCTTTTATTTTCTCTCCAAATAAATTTTTTCCTTCCTTTATTTTCTCTACAAAACTCCCAAACGAGCCCTTGGTTTTTGCCTTGGCAAGCTCTCTCGCTTTGGAAGAAGGTTTGTCTTCCTTAATTTAAAAGTAGTTAAGAATCTCAGCAATGGTGCATTTATCCGAACGACCAATGCAGTTTGTTAAGACCTTCTCTAACCCCTTCCTTGTAGACTCCTCCTCTTTAGAAATGATTCCTTGAAGAAGGTCTCATTACCTGTAGCTAGGCCTGTAAACGGATCGGATTTGGACCGAATCAAGAAAATCCAAATCCATATACGTTTATGGTTTACAAGTTCGGATCTGATCCGTTTATTAATCGGATCAGATCAGGCAAATTTAAATTCATATCCTTTTATGTTAAACGGATTCGGATCCGATTTGTTTATCCGTTTATCTGTTTATGTTAAACTTAATGTTTAACATTTTTATTTTCAACTCTTATTTCATAAATTTACTTTGCAAATTTTCCAAAAAATAGATAATGAAATAAACAACTATTATAATAATATTTAAAACATATAATTAAAATATTATCAAATATATTATATATTGATTAAAAATATATTATACATTTATATTTATAATAGAAATATTAATCGGATCGAATTATTAACGGATCGGAGTATTTGAATCCAAATCCGCTCCATTTAATAAACGAGTAATCGGATTTCAGGCATGATCCATATCCGCTAAAATGGATCGAATTCGTATTCGGATAAAGTTCGATCCATTAACAGGCCTACCTATAGTAGACAACCCCATAAGGCTGTAGACGTCCTCCATAGTTATGGTTAATTCGCCCCACGCTACTACAAATATGTGGGACTTGTAGTTACAACGAGAAATGAGCAGCCTCGTGGCATTATTATTTTTACTCAAATGTGAGATTATAAAACCACATGGTACTTGATAAACCATCTTGTGATAGACGGTTAAAAAAGTTGCCATGAATGCACTCAGTTCAAGGGCCTAAACCCTCACATTCTCATCTCGGAGATTAAAACTTTATGTTGGAGTAAGGTAAATCCCCTTTATCTACCCTAAAGTGAACTACACTCAAACAAGGTATGTATGCATAATCCTAAACTTCCTCACTTTCCTAAATTAGCAAGTGGGAAGTTGGTTTGGCTGTTTGACGATTTGGAAACGATTCAGCCACAGTCCAAAAATGATCAGCCTACCCTAAAAAAGGGGCACGACGGTGTTTGGTTTGATGGGCGAGGGTGGTGGGAGAAGCACCCCGGGTAAAGGGAGTATTTTTCATAATGGAGGAATTTCAGATGGTGAAAATAAGAAGAAAGTTTTAAGACATGGTATAATCAAACACCCAAGTAACAAGGAATAGGAGGACAATGACTCGCTTTCTCTAAATACACTGAGGTTATGGATGTTTTGAAGGTGAAAGTTTCTGAAAGAGAATACGAAACCTTTTTACAAGGGGAAAGAAGTGGATTTGAAATGGCAAGAGTTATTTCCATGAGCACATAGTCGCATGTATTTAAAAATGATCAAGCATTGATTACTGATGCAACATCCACCAAAGCAGCTCGTGTGGATGCCACGCATTTGTGGAACCCCGCCTAATAAAATACCGGGCGATCAATCTTGTACCAAATTAAAACAAGAGTATCATATGGTTCATTCTTAACATCATTGTCAAAAACAAATTTAATTACTAATAACCTATTAGGTTGGCATCAAAATTTTATTTAACTAATCTTTTTAATGAAACCATTCAAATAAAACATTCACACAGTTTATATATATGAAACGGAATGAAAAAAAATAACCAAACACCCGGCTTAACATAATACAACCAAATCGAATGCCACACTAAAAAGTCGGTAAACGAATAAATATATATAATTGGGCTTTTGGCCCAATGTTTAAACAGTACGTCCTGTCTAGATTACAAGAATAGAAGTGTCTACACTAAACCTGCATGCATCCACAACTGCTGTAGCAGATGTCTGACTCGAAGGAATCGTCATTCAGGCATCCCTGTGTCTGAACACCTATATATATATATATATATATATATATATATATATATATATATATATATATATAAATAGTAAGAGAGGGAAAAATATATAAACGGGCAGAGCCCGAGTTGTGAAAATATTTTACAAGTGCATAAATGCTATATTTTTAAAATATGATTTATCCCATGTTTAAATTGGTATCGCACTCTCATGAGATACCCCTCACCCCTCTTCTAATGGTAAACACCTATCGTATCCCTCTAAACAACCTAGTTAAGATACCTTGTCTAACTAAACTTGCTCCAACCATTATAAAGTCCTAACTAACCCGATTACAGAGGCCTAAATTTCTCCCCAGTCCCAACACTGCGCTACGTTCATGCATGGGGGGCCTCGCAAAGAGAAATCCAAAAAAGGAACCCCCCAATACACTACTACCTGGCAATGTCAATCGTCAAGATCCATAGGCCCTCAGTACAAACCGTGGATATATACTCATATAAAGATATACATATAATACTCACTTTACTACACAAATCACAATTTAAGTCTGGATGAAATCTCCCAGAATGATAATAAATCCGTATTCATATATTTCTTTACACAAGATAAAGATATATGATATCTTGTCCTCATATACAGATAATATACTATACACAACAAGTATAATAATCATCCCATTGAGCTATAACTCGAGGGTAGTCTCTCAATGCTATTTCTTTTAGGGAATCACCCACATACCATCCTGGATACCAGCAGTCGGACTCTCACACCGACTTGGTAAAAACACAATCACATCATATGGGAGGCGATCATAGTTCCTCCCCAGAAATGAGATGAAACATACCCACCACATCTCACCCCTAATAAAAATCACACAATATAAAAATGGATGCTATGACCTGGGGACTATACGCTCCCTGCTCCTCAAGCCAGGGGCCTCACCCACATCACGCAGTCCCATGATAGCATTAGAGGGGGTATGTTTCACATAAATATACCATTCTCACACACACACACACACAGATATATATATATATATATATATATATATATATATATATATATATATTGTGGTGACAATTATTACTCAACACAAAGAGATAAGAGAAGCACAATCACCAAGCAGAATAAGGAATATAAAATGCCAATCACACAATAAAAGATGTATGTGGTTCAGCAAAGGTCCCTACGTCCACGGTGGTGCAGTCAGTATTATTTCTATATACTCCGAAAAGTGATTACAGAGAATACAGTTTGTCCTTTGTCCCGGACCTAGGGTTTATTATATACATGTTCATTTTAGTAAGTGGGGGTGTTGGACTCCCCCACGTTTTCCATCTCTTCCTAGAACCTCTCTTAATGGGAATATGGGAGGAGACTGAATCATAATCGGTTAAGATATGGAGGGTCTGGACTTTAGGCTGCCACAATTGGGCTACTCGTCCAGGCCCATCATTCTAATTTCGGGTACCCACAATTTCCCCTAAGTTTGTTGGGCTATGCTTTGGGCTCAATAAATTTAAATGATTTGTCATAATGGCTCCTTCGTACATCGTGCAACTCTTCCTAAAGTTTAAGGACTGATTCTGGCGGCACCCACTTCGTGGTCTGTGCACTATGATTAGTAACACTTAAAGGTTTTATTCAGAGCTGTCGTCATTTCAAGCTTCCCAGTACTCTCCTATTTTCTGTGAACTCTAGCGATTCAGGATCTCTTATCTCAGTCTCCATTCTTATTGCTTTCTTGTCATTTGGGCTCGTGATTCTTCATCGTTCGAGTCGAGCTTTTATCTTGTAAGTCTCATGTGCCTTCTCTTTGTATTTTCTCTTTGAATTTGTAGTTTTCTAGGGTTTCCCAATGGCAAAGATTGGTAATAGGTCAGTGTCTGAGTTTAGGAAGTTCTATAATATCCCAGAGTGGGTAGAGATTGAGTGCGCCTCTCCCCCTAGAAATGTTAGAGAGATAGACGGTGCCCATTTGATCCATGTCTTTTTACTTTCCCAAGGGGGTCTTACTTTTCCTCCCAACAATCTGTTCTTCCACTTCGTTGGTTATTTCAATATTGTTACTGCATAGTATTCGCCCAATGTGTGGAAGATAATTAATGGTGTTCATAAAATAAATCAGTTATATGGTACCAAGTTAGGGCTCGCCGAGGTCTGCTTTTGTTATTCTTTTTCTCGAACTAGCTCTGGTGTTCTCTATCTCAAGGCCAGGAGTCCTGACAGGGTATTGGTAGTAAACCTACCTGATTCCCATAAGGACTATTGGCAAGAGGGCTTCCTGGGTAGAAATTGACAGTTTTCTCCCCAGTTTGAGGGGTCGAGATCTGATAGGTTCTCAGTTCCCTTTTATGGGGAAGAATACATAGGTAGACTTTGCTCTGTCCATTCGATTTCTTTACTGATTTGTGATCTTTCTGACTTTTCCTATTTTTTCTTCAGCGAGGTCGAAGAACTTGGAACCTGCTCTCAGCGAGGTTCATCTTTCTGAGTTGATCAAGGCCTGGAATATCAAGGAGCCTTTAGCCGACGGCGAGCACCCCCGGTCTGCTACTTTCTTGCTTAAGTACAAAAACATTAGCTCCAGCTTTATAGCGAGGCCGGTAGACAGTATCCCTGAATTTGACACCTCTGAAGAGACTACTGCTGATCCTATCCAGTTGGACGAGGAGGAGAGCAGTTCTGAGAGTGATATTATAGGCGGTGCTGAAGGAAATTTTGGTGAGGAGAGCTCCAATGGTGATAGTTCTTCTGACTCAAAAGAGGCTTCTGAAGTCCGAGGTTCTTCAAGCACGTCCAGTAGTTCAAGCGAGGAGATGGTTCCTCCAAGGAAAAATCTAATTCGGGACGATGATGATGATGATCATGTGCTCCTCTCTCAGAGGTCGAAGAAGCTGAAGTCCAGCTCTGGGGTTGTAGATACTGTCTCTCGGTCTTCTGCTCAGGAGCAGGAGAATAAGAGGAAATAAGAAGAACAAGTGAAAGAGAGTGAGAGAGAAAGAATGAAGAGGAGAGAAAGAATACGGATGAGAAGAAGAGGATGGAGGAGAATAAGATAATAGATAAAGAGAAAGAGGAGGAGAGGAGAAAGATAGAATCAAGGAAGAAGGCTGGGTAGGCCTTGGTTCCTGTGTCCGCACAGCCCGAGAGGGCCTCAGTTGCTATTTCTCCTCAACTGGCCCCTGCGCTGCTCGAGAGGGAAGTTCTTCCTGCAGATCGCCAAAGGGAATTAGGGTCTGATCAATTGGCCCTACAAGCTAGTCGGAGTCTAGCTTTGGTAAGATCTTCTCCTTTCTCTAATGCTTTAATAAATTCCATCACTTACTTCTTCTGATGTCTTCTTCTTCTTGTAGTTTGTGACAGACTTTTCCGTGCTCTATTGTTCTCACGATGAGCTGGTGAAGAGAAATGGCGAGTTGGAGTAACAAAATGTTGCCTTGAGGTTGAGGGGTACATAGCTCGAGGCTGGTTTCAAGGCCATTGATGCTTCTCAGATATCATCCGATATGGCTCCTGCTAATGCCAATTGGGAGAGGGACACAGAAGTTAAAGAATTGATCAAGCTGCGATAAGCCTACGACTTGGTTTGCTCTATAATACCCCGTATTTCTGAATATTTTATTTAATTAAATTGGAGAATTAAATGAGAAAATACGACTTAATTTAAATTACGTAAGAGGAGTAAATTACGTAAGAGGAGTAATTTAATGAGATTTATTAAAAATTATAATTTTGGAATATTAATCGAGAGATAGTTACCGATTTATATTGCCTCATTATATTTACTTATGACTCAAATGATAATTTAGAGGTCACAGATGAGTCCGAAATGGTCAAATTAGTCAAAATAGTATACCCGGGGGTACTAGTTGAGTCTCGGGGTAATTTTGGACTAAACCGAGACCGTTTGGGGGCGTTTTGGTCTTTTAACATGAGAGAGTATGGAGACCTACGAATTTGAGAGCCTTTTATCAGCCATATGAAAGAGGGTTTAGGGTTAGAAAACCCATGAAAACACACCATAGCCATTAGAGATAAGAGAGAAACAATTCTCAAGGCAAAAGAAAGAATTGGGAAGGATTCAAAGGAGATTGTCAACACAAACTTATTGGGAAGAAGGATTGAAGGAGAAAAACAATCAAACATCATCAATAATCACGAAATCAGTAACCCTCTATCAAGGAAAGTTGTTTATTACAAAGATTATAAAGTTATAATACCCATGTGTATGGTCTTTTGAATGATTTTGTTAAACTCATATTTTGAAAAGAAAATAATGATATTTATACATGTTGGGATAAGAATTGCATGTACAATGATGTAACATATGTAGAGGAATAATATTCTGATTTGACTTTATGAGTATTTCGGAATAAAATCTGGGTTTTGAATGAAATTATGGGAAGAACACCGTAGTTAGGGTTTTCAAGAAATCTTAGGTTTAATCAACAATTCCTTTAAATATATGGAGGTTTTGATGCATTTGAAACATTATAAATTGTCCTAGTATATGTGGAAATATGTTAGGATCATTGGGTCGAAGTTTGGTAGACTATAATGTAGTTTGGAGATTTGTTAATGGAGGAAGAGGTTAACGAAGAAGACGAATTACGCCTATCCCTGTTCGATCGATCGATCTCGAATTGTCGATCGATCGACTAGGTCGATCGATCGAACCCAATAGTCGACCGATCGACGTAAGCTGTTTTTCTCCGAATTTTCCATTTTTAAGGTTTCTTTTATTTTCGGGAGTGAATGGGTATCCTAGGATTTATATTATACTTATATGGGAGTGAGAATAAGACCAGTAGGTATATTGTTGAGGTCCGAGAAGGCCATTGGGTGTACAGCTTGGGCTATGGACCGACGAGAATAATCCGATTTGGTAGAGCATCGGGATATTTAGAATTGAGTTGCGAGGCGAGGTAAAGTCAATTCAAGTAATAGACCAGTAGGGTAAGTAATAACTACTGAAATTATATGTGAGGGGTAACTAGGACCCTTAGAGTTGTGTGAATACTCAATAAATGCGATTAATGAGATAAATCGTAAAACGAATATTGTACGACATATATAAGAGAATAAAATATTACGTACGAATATGTTGATAGGTCGGGCGTGTACCTACTGAATTGTATGAACTTATAGGTTAAGATAAGTATACCTAAATTACTATGTTAGGGTCGATGAGATATTTTGAACTAACATAGGGTTATTATATGTTTGGGGTCGATGTAACATGCCGAACCAAACCTTTGTACTGGTGGCGTGATGAAAGAGTCCGAGCCAGAATTTGTGTATATAAAATAAATAATTGGGGTCGATGTATCATTCCGAACCAATTCTTACTTGGGGTCGATGAATCATTCCGAACCAAGAGTCCTTACGTGTGTAAAAAGGACAAAATAGTAATTACTGATATTTAGTATATATTGTGTGTGAAATATATACTTGATGATATTCTACTTCTGTGTATTAGTAGATTGATATATATTATGTATTTAAAGAATACATACCGAACTGGTAAGTTAAGTAGTGAAACTTAAATTACGAACGTAACATTAGATAGAGAATATCTATTTAGTAAATTAAGTAGTGCAACTTAATTACAAAAGCAGGAAGATAGAAATTGTGATGATTGTAGAAATTTAGTAGTGAAACTAAATGAGAAGTTTTGAAACATAACATAGGTGGATGTTACTTGAGTATTAATTAACCATCGCGAGATGTTAATGAAATGGATGTACTGTGTGGGCGATACGAGAACTTTAGTATAGATAAGTTCAGATGATTACTTAGTCCTAGTTAGCTTGGAAGATATGACTAGGTGGGATAAGTGTAGGACACTAGGTGTACACAAAAGATGAGGGGTGATTAAACTCAAGAGAGTGTACGAGAACCTAACATGTGTAATCAATAACCGCATTTATATTGTGATAAACGCTTGCTAAATGTTTTCAAAATGTTTTCAGTACTAACTCTTGTTATAAAATATTTTCAAAACCTTTTAGGTGTCCAGCCACATGAACGCCATGTATGATGATTTCATTCCATGGACTTGAAGCTGTAGCACAGTGGATGCTTACAGGATTTTGACTAGACGATATCTCCCATTCAGATCTAGTACAGGATTTCACCCTATTCTATGTATTGACTTGTAGTCCGGTATCGGTCTTAGATGTTAGATGCAGATTAGTAGTTGTTCTATTATTGTTTGGTATTTTTGGCCAATGGTTTACTCGGTAATATTCTTGTGTTGTTGTACTTATACTTTGTTGGTTTGAGTTTTAGCATGGTATTTATTTTACTATTTTTCCGCATGGTTGATCTATCTATTTAAGAAAGATAAAATTTTGGCCCCGGCCTAATTTTCACTTAGGTGATTAGTAATTAAAAAGTTTTCGACATTGATGCTAAGAATGAAACATTTGAGAAACATGTTTTAATTTAATAAAGGCCTGATCACCCGGTGTTTAATTAGGCGGGGTATCACAGATGGTATCAGAGCATTAGGTTCTAGTGTCCATAGGATCTATATGGCTTACTACGTTTTCAGCGTATCGTTTTGATTGATATAGAACCCTATCTTAGGATTGTTGTACTCCTCTACGTACGTAGTTTACGTTCTCTTGCTATTTAGTATATGTAGTGTCATATATACGAGCACGATTGGGCATGTTACGTCGAACATGGCGGTAGGACCAACATTAGCATTGGAAGGACTGCAGGAGGGAGGAGCACGGTATGAAGCATGGCGTGTTCGAGGATGGTAATCACAGGAGAGATGACCATTGTCGAGGTCTCTCCAATAGTGA
Source organism: Sambucus nigra (assembly GCA_949130495.1). NCBI lineage: Eukaryota > Viridiplantae > Streptophyta > Magnoliopsida > Dipsacales > Adoxaceae > Sambucus > Sambucus nigra. Next base: position 393,098,243 of record OX422211.1, on the reverse strand, counting down.
AATTGTATTTAGATGCTGCAAGGGTTGTTGAGGCATAGTAAGCATTTTCCAAGTGTCGTGACGGCAAAGGGGATGCTAATCTAAACCCGCCCAATGCAGTAAGAGTGAGAGGAGGTCTGGAGGGTTTTAATGAGAATGAACTGTAAAAATTTGATAAAACGGCGACTGTACATGTTAACCAATGGAAGTTGAGTGCCTAGAGGTCTTGGCATTTAGGATAGAGTAGGAATACCCAGAAGTGAAAATTTGGGTAAAGATTTTTGAAACAACGTGGTGGGGATACCAGTCACCACATCCGGACCGAGGGTCAGTATACAAATTGAGGGACTTTACGTATAGTTTAACCGTAAATTCCTTCAATGATGGTTCAGAAGCGAAGTGAATGGAGATTTCTGAAACCATCACGTAAGAGCCTAGTAGAGGCCAACTGTGAGAGATTAATTTATCTGTTAAAGTTAACTTGTACCCGATGAGATAGGTATAAGGAAAAATAGCCCTTGAGAGAATGGACTCTCGAGTTGTCGTTCGCAATCTTGGTAAAACTCTTCTTGGACGACCTATGTGTATGAAGGTAGTATGGATCTTCTTACAAGGTTGAGGTAAATGCTCGAAGGTGGGCGGAGCTAAAAGAGTTTAAGGATTTAGTCAGAGTAAGAATGAATGAAATGGGGCTAGTGCAAGCCATAAGTGGGAACCCACTAAGGGATTCATTGATTTGATCCTAAGTCGGGACTGTTAATTCTAATAGTGCATTCCTTGGTCTGCGAAACTAAGGGAACCCTGATGATAGTGTTAAAAATCATGGTTGCCAAGTCTGAGAGGAGGAATACCCTAAACCAGTCGGTGTGGCCTGAAATAAGGGGATTTATGAAAAGATGTATTATGTGGGACGTAAGACCACGCGTGTTAATCTTGTCTAAAGTTATTTAAGGAAATAATAATTCCGATAAGTTTTGCATTCCGGAGAGGACAAGCGTGTTATGTCTAGGAACCAGTTGAACCACCAGAGCGATGTGTAAATGGTATATGAGTTTTAGCCTCGAGTTAATGGGGTATATGATGATGCCTCACCTGAAAGAAGGTCGAGCTGTCATTTTTCATTAATATGTGGGAGACTCCAGAGATTATGGATGTCTCAAAGTGATTGATTCCGGCGTGTAGGAACCTTAATGATGTGATTCAATGTATATCATATGACCGCTGGGCGTAGAGATCAAGCTCGTTATTGTAACAAGAGCTAAGGACTTAGTGATAACATAAGTGCAGTGCCACTTTACTCCTTTAGAGATGAAGGATTATAGTTGTACCTATTATTGGGGGATGGAATTTGAGTATCTCGACTGTGTGTTATTCCGGCAATGCTCCGTAAAAATGCATTGGGAGAATTCCCTTGTTTAAGTTCGGTTGCGAAAGGGAATACAACTAAATTTTTATGCACGTCAGGAGAAGAGACGTTAGATGCTACGACATCAGTGGATCTGGTAGTGTTGTGGGGAAACACTAAAAAGCTCATCTCACCACGAAAGGATAAGTGGGACTTTGTGGACAAGAATTCGAATTTTGGTCTATAGGGGATTGAGAATACCCGTAAGATTATAGTCACGCCGTGAAGACAAGGCGAGAGTGAGGAAAAGCGTGTCACGAGTGCGACAGTTGCAATGTTTTGCAAATGTGCACGGAGAAAAGGGTGTATGGGCTCCCTAGTTAATTGGCTTTCTTAATCACTTGAGAAAGAGGGATGTAGTTAATTATTTATTAAGTACGCCGATGGGGTAAGTTGCGGCTAGTCGTGTTGATGAAATGGATTGAACGTCATGGGAGATATAGACGGTAATCCAAGATTTTATGTACTGAGAGAGACAGCACACCCTATGGGATAAAAGTCGATGAGAAGCCATTCAAAAGTTATCTCCTGATATGGGAGGCCTAACTGTTGTGAAGAAGTAACGCAAGGTTCTACTTAACTGAGTGTTGAGAGTGATTTACGCGTTACAAAAATGTTGATTCTTATAAGGTAGTCAACCCTAAAGGTGCGCTAATTACGAAGAGTGCACGGATTGTAAAGTATAATATACCCGGAGTGAAAGGGGAATAGAGTACCACTTGAGGAAAGATGACGTAAGTGGGAAGCGGTGTTGAGGAAGAGACATAGTGAGATTGTCTCCAGACTCACCACTAGTTGATAGAGAAAGATGGACACGAAATGAGGAACCGAAAATTTGGTAGTGAACCTACGTTTCCAATGATGGAATGAGGAGACAGACTTATATATTATTGATGGGCTGTGAACATCATAATTAAACCAACATTTCATTGGGATAGCGGAATGGGTTGACCGGGATGAATTAGTATGTAGTTAAAAAGGAAGAGTGAACAAGTGCATGGTGCCATTCTACATGGTTGTGAATCAGGATGAAATCCTAAAACCCCACCCTGTGAGAGATGGTCAGGGAGGAATAGAGATAAAGTTTTATTTTGAGTATGTTGTGTCGCCTACGACTCAATGTTAGAGAGAAAAGATGATAATACGCCCTTACGATAGTGGAATTTTGGAAAAGCCCACTAATCAATTCATAGGTTGAATTTATACCTATATGTGCATATTTATAGGTTGTGTGAGTGCCTATATGGACTGTACATAAGGATTAAGTTCGTGGGTACCTATTACGAACAATACATGTACTTTGAGGAGTGGTTCGAGGAGAAATTCCGAACTCTTAGTCCTTAACGCGTGGTATGAGGACATTCTATTGGGTTATGACATTTTTAGAATATATGAAGTGTGAAAGATATGGCTCACAAATTGTCTACTCATGTGCGATGAGATATATATATATATATATATATATATATATATATATATATATATTTATATTGTGCTCGAAGTGTGATTCCGAGACAATATAACCAATCACTATTGGTGATCGAGGTGGGATTCCGAGCCAATAACCCCAAAAGTGTTATAAAAGGGGGGTGATTATAAAATAAGTGTTGATAGTATATGTTATGTGTAAGATATATATACCTAATGATTTTCCTACTTATGTGCAATAATAAGTATGCTTAAATTCTGTATTGGGGTCGATGATATTCCGGACCAATACATGAAGGATCGATATGGGGTCGATGATTTTTCGAACCAAATCGATGATTTATTTGGTATCGATGGAAGGTCTGAACCAACATATGCATTACATTTACCTTGGGGTCGAGGGATTTCCGGACCAATTTAAATGATAGGATGATTGGGGCCGATGATTCTGCCGGACCAATTTCCCCTTATAGTATATATTATGTGTGAAATATATACCTTATAATATTCTACTTATGAGTGATAGTAGACACATAGATGTTATATATAGAGATATACATCAAAAGAGTAAATTAAGTAGGGAGGAACTTAATTTCAAGAGTTAACGTTAGATTGGGAAAAATCTATGGAGAAATTAAGTAGTGAGACTTCATTATGATATATGCGGCATGGGTAACATGCGATAAGAATTTATAGGTACCGTTAGGATGTTATGATTTGGTTTTGGGTATTAGAGGATGCGATGATATTTAAGGTCCTTAGCCTTAAATACCAGCCTTATCCTAATTTCGAGGACAAAATTCCCTTGCAAGGGGGGGAAGTATGTAATACCCCGTATTTCTGAATATTCTATTTAATTAAATTGGAGAATTAAATGAGAAAATACGACTTAATTTAAATTACGTAAGAGGAGTAAATTACATAAGAGGAGTTATTTAATGAGATTTATTAAAAATTATAATTTTGGAATATTAATCAAGAGATAGTTACCGATTTATATTGCCTCATTATATTTACTTAGTGCGAGTGGTAAATAGTTACTTAACGCGTGTAAACCGTGTTGGGGTGAGAACGAATAATATTTTTTAAGTGTCTCAAATGATAATTTAGAGGTCACAGATGAGTCTGAAAGGGTCAAATTAGTCAAAATAGTATACCCGGGGGTACTAGTTGAGTCTCGGGGTAGTTTTGGACTAAACCGAGACCGTTCGGGGGAGTTTTGGTCTTTTAACATGAGAGAGTATGGAGACCTATGAATTTGAGAGCCTTTTATCAGCCGTATGAAAGAGGGGTTAGGGTTATAAAACCCATGAAAACACACCATAGCCATTAGAGATAAGAGAGAAACAATTCTCAAGGCAAAAAAAAGAATTGGGAAGGATTCAAAGGAGATTATCACCACAAACTTGTTGGGAAGAAGGATTGAAGGAGAAAAACAATCAAACATCATCAACAATCACGAAATCAGGAACCCTCTATCAAGGAAAGTTGTTTATTACAAAGATTATAAAGTTATAATACCCATGTGTATGGTCTTTTGAATGATTTTGTTAAAGTCATATTTTGGAAAGAAAATAATGATATTTATACATGTTGGGATACGAATTGCATGTAGAATGATGTAACATTTGTAGAGGAATAATATTCTGATTTGACTTGATGAGTATTTCGGAATAAAATCTGGATTTTGAATGAAATTATGTGAAGAACACCATAGTTAGGGTTTTCAAGAAATCTTAGGTTTAATCCATAATTTCTTTAAATATATGGAGGTTTTAATGCATTTGAAACGTTAGAAATTGTCCTAGTATATGTGGAAATATGTTAGGATCATTGGGTCGAAGTTTGGTGGACTATAATGTAGTTTGGAGATTTGTTAATGGAGGAAGAGGTTAATGAAGAAGATGAACTCCGTTTGTCCCTGTTCGATCGATCGATCGATCGATCGAACCCAGTAGTCGATCGATCGACGTAAGATGTTTTTCTTCGAATTTTCCGTTTTTAAGGTTTCTTTGATTTCTGGAAGTGAATGGGTATCCTAGGATTTATATTATACTTACATGGGAGTGAGAATAAGACCAGTAGGTATATTATTGAGGTCCGATAAGGCCATTGGGTGTAGGGCTCGAGCTATGGATCGACGAGAATAATCCAATTTGGTAGAGCATCGGGAAATTTAGAATTGAGTTGCGAGGCGAGGTAAAGTCAATTTAAGTAATAGACCAGTAGGGTAAGTAATAACTACTTAAATTATATGTGAGGGGTAACTAGGACCCTTAGAGTCGTGTGAATACTCAATAAATGCGATTAATGAGATAAATCGTAAAATGAATATTGTACGACATATATAAGAGAATAAAATATTATGTACGAATATGTTGATAGGTCGGGCGTGTACCTACTGAATTGTATGAACTTTTAGGTTAAGAGAAGTATACATAAATTACTATGTTAGGGTCGATGAGATATTTCGAACTAACATAGGGTTATTATATGTTTGGGGTCGATGTAACATGCCGAACCAAACCTTTGTACTAGTGGCGTGATGAAAGAGTCCGAGCCAGAATTTGTGTATATAAATTAATTGGGGTTGATGTATCATTCCGAACCAATTCTTAATTTGTGTATATAAATAATTGGGGTCGATGTATCATTCCGAACCAATTCTTACTTGGGGTCGATAAATCATTCCGAACCAATTCTTACTTGGGGTCGTTGAATCATTCCGAACCAAGAGTCCTTACGTGTGTAAAAAGGACAAAATAGTAATTACTAATATTTAGTATATATTTTGTGTGAAATATATACTTGATGATATTCTACTTCTGTGTATTAGTAGATTGATATATATTATGTATTTAAAGAATACATACCGAACTGGTAAGTTAAGTAGTGAAACTTAAATTACGAACGTAACATTAGATAGAGAATATCTATTTAGTAAATTAAGTAGTGCAACTTAATTACAAAAGCAGGAAGATAGAAATTGTGATAATTGTAGAAATTTAGTAATGAAACTAAATGAGAAGTTTTGAAACATAACATAGGTGGATGTTACTTGAGTATTAATTAACCTTCGCGAGATGTTAATGAAATGGATGTACTGTGTGGGCGATACGAGAACTTAAGTATAGATAAGTTCAGATGATTACTTAGTCCTAGTTAGCTTGGAGGATATGACTAGGTGGGTTAAGTGTAGGATGTTAGGTGTGCACAAAAGATGAGGGGTGAGTAAACTCAAGAGAGTGTACGAGAACCTAACATGTGTAATCAATAACCGCATTTATATTGTGATAAGCACTTGCTAAATGTTTTCAAAATATTTTGAGTACTAGCTCTTGCTATAAAATATTTTCAAAACCTTTTAGGTGTCCAGCCACAGGGACGCCATGTATGATGATTTCATTCCAGGGACTCGAAGTTGTAGCACAGTGGATGCTTACAGGATTTTAACTTGATGATATCTCCCATTCAGATCTAGTACAGGATCTCACCCTATTCTATGTATGGACTTGTAGTCCGGTATCAATCTTAGATGTTAGTTATAGATTAGTAGTTGTTCTATTATTGTTTGGTATTTTTAGTTGATTGTTTACTCAGTAATATTCTTGTGTTGTTGTACTTATACTTTGTTGGTTTGAGTTTTAGCATGGTATTTGTTTTACTATTTTTCCACATGGTTGATCTGTCTATTTAATAAAGATAAAATTTTGGCACCGGCCTAATTTTCACTTAGGTGATTAGTAATTAAAAAGTTTTCGACATTGGTGCTAAGAATGAACCATTTGAGATACCTGTTTTAATTTAATTAAGGCCTAATCACCCGATGTTTAATTAGGCGGGGTGTCACATGCTCGAGCAAGCTGGCTGTCGTGGAAGAGAATAGAGTGCTATCCGAGGAGTTGAAGAAAAAGGAGTCTAAGGCAGTCACTGCCAGGGAAGACTCATGTAATTCTGGTTGGGTTATCGCATACGAGGATACTGAGGTTCAGATAGGCTACATTAGCCGTCTGAATTTCAAGAAGGGCTGGAACAAGGCCCTCTTAACTGCCGGAGTGGATGTTGCATCTCCTCTATTCGATGAGCACGACCCACGACCAAGGATAGTTATGGATGAAGTCCCTGCCCCAGCCATCGAAGGCGTTGACCCTGTCTCCCAGATAATTTGTGCTGACGTTCACCCTGTTCTGACGATAGAGGTTATCCCTGCTGAGAGTGGTGCTCCTGCTGATGCTGATAAAGCGAAGCAGCCATAGACTTCTGGACAGCCTGAGGTTTCTAGTTAATTTTTACTTCTAGGACTACCTTGTATCTTTTCTTTTTCTGTTTGTAATTTTTTCTTTTGACTCTTCGACGTATTCTGACACTCTTCGCTTTAATGAATTAAGAAGGTTTTTCACTCCCTTAGTGTACTGAATGATTTTGTTCTTCATTGTTCTTTTATTTCCTGTAGTTGATTGATGTTGATGATTATATACCTGCCACTTCTTAATTGGGAAGAATGCTTGGGCCTGATGTAAGCTCTGAAGTTCGTCATACTTTTGTGAGGATTTGCAAATCTCTGCGATTGAGGAACAAGCACTTTATAGAGCAAACTGAGATCATCGTTAAGATGAAGGACAAGCTACAGGAGATGGAAGAAGTTGGTGCTTCAGTCCAAGAGGAGGTGAATACATTAAGGGCGAATCTTCTAGATGCTTTCGAGATCAACCAGGTTGAGGAGGTTCTTCAGCAGGAAAATGAAGCTTTGAGGAGAGAGGTCTCGCGACTTAGGGAGCATGCTCCGAGCAATGCTCCTGTAGTATTACGAGGTTCCTCTTCATCGTGAGCTAGAACTGGTCCGGGCGATGTTCCTCCTGTGCTGTAAGGTCCTACTCCTCCAACCATTCCATGAGACGGCAGGAACACCAGGGGTTCAGCTAGGGAAATAGAAGATCTTTATGGTGATGCCCAGCGAGCATATGTGATTACTGTTGGGATCCAGAGGGACGTCACCCAGTTGAGACATTTGTTTAAGAAAGGACCTCGACGAGTATGGGCCGATGGTTACAATTAGGGTTGGCTAGATGCTCTAACGAGGCTGATAAAGTTTAAAGAGCTCGCCTTCATCAGGGGGTGGTTGAGTGCCTTGAGGGAGCTGCAAGTCCCAAGGAACTCGATGCTCTGGTACCTTCATGAGATTTCTCCTTGCACCCTGATGCCTAAACCCTTCCGGAGAGATGATCAATGGATCCCCATCAATGCCATCCCTCGCAGTTATTGGAGTCGGATGCGAATGAAGTTGAGGAGGAGCTAGTTCCCCATCCCGATGACGGTCGAAGAGCTCAAGTGGATGATTACCTTGCTCAGAGGCCTCATCCTCATTAAGTTTTTTCCATTAGTGACTTTGCATATTTTATATTAAGGTGATGTAATGTGAATGTTTTGGGCGAGCTTGCCTACTAAACATGTATTGCAATCGTTGTAAATATGATTAATTAATATAAAATTTATGTTTTGGACGAATTTGCCGACTAAACAAGTGTATTTTATTTTTCTCATCTTTGTTCAATAATCTTGAGCCTCTCTTGGCTGACTAAATTTCCATGTTTGCATTATCAAGTAAGTGTCCTTCGAGTCTACTATGCTAATGAGATACCATTCTGCCCCACTTTACCTTTTAGGTTGTGTCCTCACACTCCCTTAGGCCTAAGTGTGGCAATTGGCGAGGACACACCTGGTGTTGGATGTTTTATCCGATCAGGATTTTATTCAACCAAACATTGTTTGGTGACCAATTTTGACTTGGCCATATTGCCTAAGGATCTCCTGTAGGGCTTCATATATTTCCAGGGGAAATGCTAAGAGAGGTATTTCGTGTTTCATAACCAAAACCTGAGGAGGGTTATTTCCCTGCTATGATGTAATGATCAATGTGCATGTTACTTGGAAAAGGTGTGTGGGTTATAAAGTTTATTCATTTATAGCTCGAAAAATGCAAATAACTTGACTGATACTTCGTAGAATGCAACTGCCAAATGACTTTTTATTAATGATAAGGGAATGAACTTCCAGTTTCATAATCAAAGATGAAAAGAAGAATCTAGAAATATAATTTCTTAAGGTTGGCTTCATTCCACGCTCGAGGTATCTATCTGACTTCCATTGTTTCCAAGTGATAGGCTCCTTGCAGGTCGTCTCTAGTTATCTTGAATGGTCCTTCCCAGTTTGGCCCTAGCTTGTCGGCTGATGGTTTTACTACGCTGCCCAGGACTTTCCTTAGGACATAGTCCCCAACTTGGAATACCCTTGGGTTGAACCTTTTGTTATAATTCCTTGCGAGTTGTTGCTGATAGCTCGCTAGTTTTACTAGGGCTATCTCTCGGCGCTCGTCGGCTAGATCGAGTTCAGTGAGTAATGCTGCATCATTATGGCCCTGGTCGTCAAGGCTGGACCTCATCGTTGGCAAGCATGTTTCTAATGGGATGAATGCTTCTATTCCATATGTCAGTGAAAATGGGGTTTCCCGTATTGCACGTTGTGGATTAGTTCGGTAGGCCCGTAGAATATGTGGTAATTCATTTACCCATGCGCCTTTGGCTCGCTCTAATCGTTTCTTTAATCTGTCGATCATTGTCTTGTTGGAAGCCTTGGCTTGTCCATTGCTCTGAGGATAGGCCATTGAGCTAAAATGGTGTCTGATTCCATGCTCATCGCAGAAACTCTAAAAGGAGCCGCTCTCGAACTGCGTTCCATTATCAATGATGATGGTTCTGGGGATGCCGAAACGGGTAATTATATTTCTCCATATGAACCTTATCATATCTGCATCTCGGATGTTCGCTAGGGGTTCCTCCTCGATCCATTTGGTGAAGTAGTCAGTTGCGACCAATAGATATTTATGATTGCCGGTGGCGGTAAGAAGTTGTCCTACGATCTCCATTCCCCATTAGGCGAATGGCCATGGGCCAGACAGTGATTTTAGGTCTCTAGCAGGTTGGTGGACCATGGGAGCGTGAAGTTGGCATTTCAGGCACTTGCGGACATACATCGCAGAGTCCCTTTGCTTATATGGCCACCAATAATCTTCCTATATTTCTCAAAAAGCTAGAGATCTTCCTCTGATATGGCTTCCACAGATTCCTTCATGAAGCTCATGTAGAACTTGCTCGACACTCCTTAGGTGAATGCATTGAAGGTAGGGACCGGAAAAGGATCTCTTGTATAGGTTGCCCTTTGGAGATAAGTGAAAGAGAGCAGCTTTGACTCTTATATGGTGGGCGGTCTTCTTGTCATCTGGGAGCGTGACATCCTTCAAATAGTTCTTTAAAGGGTCCATCCAACTGGGAGTTGATCCCACTTGGAGCATCTGCTCCACATTTGGCGACTTGCTGCTACGGTTAATGCTCGAATGAGCGAGGAAATTGATGGGGGTTGTTATTTTTAGGTCAGAATCGACTGCTAAACTTAGGGCTGCTAAGGCGTCAGCATGGCTGTTCTGTCCCCTAGGAAATTGATGGACATTGATCTCTTCGAAGCTATCCATTACTTCTTTCACTAAGGCGAGGTAGGATGCCATTCTTTCATCTTGGCATTGTAGTCTCCACTTATCTAATTAGAGACTAGTTGAGAATCGTCGAACACCCGTAAATGCTTTGCTCCCAAAGTGTGAGCCTTCTGAAGGCCGGCTATTAAGGCTTCGTATTCTGCTTCATTATTGGAGGCTATAAATCCAAGCCTGATTACTTGTTCAAGGATTGTATCCTCTGGAGTAATGAGGACAATGCCTACTCCTTCCCCCTTTGAGTTGGAGGCTCCATCAATGAACAATTTCTAGGTTTGCTTCGTCGCGTCATTCCTCTTTTGTCTTGCTGGTGGAGGTTGGTTGGAAGGTTGCTCGCCTGTGAATTCGGCTATGAAATCAGCAAGGATCTGCCCCTTGATTGCGTTCCTTGGTTGAAATTGGATGTCAAATCGTTCGAGCTCGACTAACCATTTAGACAGTCTGCCTGACAAATCCGCCTTCCTCAGGATTGCTTTAAGGGGGTGTGATGTAAGGACGATTATAGTGTGGGCTTTGAAATAGTGCTTCAGCTTCCGCGAAGCTATTACTAGTGAAAAGGAGAGCTTCTCCAGTGGTAGGTATCACTGTTCGGCGTCTAGTAGGGTCTTGCTCGCGTAATAAATGGGGTGTTGCATCCCTATAAGTTTGCACACTAATGCATAACTGACAGTGTGGTTGAAAACAGAGAGGTATAAGTACAAAGAATCTGTTTGCTGTGGAATGACGAGCAAAGATGGGGAGCTAAGGTAGGCCTTGAGCTCATCCAATTCCTGCGAGCAATCTGGGTTCCATTCTACTGTCTTATTTCCCTTTAGAAGTTGGAAGAAGGGCTTACACTTCTCAGAGGACTTGGAGATAAAGCGGTTTAAGGCAGCGAGCATTCCGATGAGCTTTTGTACGTCCTGGATTGTTCGAGGAGGTTTTACCCTGTTTATTGCATCGATCTGGTCTGGGTTAGCCTCGATGCCTCTCTTACTGACCAGGTACCTAAGAAATTTTCCTGACTGGACACCGAAAGAACACTTGCTCGCGTTAAGTTTCATTCGGTACTTCCTGAGGATTCAAAGGTTCTTGATAGGTATGAGAGGTGGTCTTCTTTCTTCTTGCTTTTAACGAGCATGTCATCGATGTAGACCTCCATGGTGTCTCCCATGTGGTCCTTGAACATCTCAGTGACCAGCCGCTAGTAGGTTGCCCGTGCATTTTTGAGCTCGAAGGGCATGACCTTATAGCAGTATAACCCAACTGTGGTTATGAATGTTGTTTTGTATTGGTCTGGGGTATACAGAGGGATCTGATGATACCTTGAGTATGCGTCCAGAAAACTCATTCTCTCGTGAGCAGCAGTGGCTTCAACCAGTTGATCAATTTTGGGGAGGGGGAAACTGTCTTTAGGGCACGCTCTGTTGAGGTCAGTGAAGTCGATGCAAACTCTCCACTTGCCATTGCTTTTTAGAACTACTACTGGGAACCACTTGGGGAATTGTACTTCCCATATGGATCCTGCATCCAGCAGTTTTTCAACTTCTTTTTCCACGGCTTCTGCCTTCTTGGGTGCAGTTCTCCGTGCCTTCTGCGCGATTGGTTTGAAGGTGGGATCGACGTGAAGTTAATGACAAACCATGCTAGGATCAATTATGGGCAGCTCGTATAGTTCCCATGCGAAGACGTCTATATTGTTCCTTAGCAAGGCTGTCAATTCCTTCTTCTCTTGATCTGTGAGAGAAGCTCCAATTAAGAAAATCCTGTTATCGTCGCTATCTCCAGCTGCGACTTCCTCCAGGTCCTCGACGACCCGTTCAGAGGGGAGGAGCCTGGTCTCATTTACTCCGGGTCTTCTATACTTTAATTGCTATTTCGAAGGTATCAGACCTTCTTGTTCTTTAATTCTTTTGCTGGACTTGTCGTCCTTCTTTTCTTCTTTTGGGCGGATGGCTGCTATGAAGCATCTTATTGCCATTGCTTGGTCACCATGGATCTCCATTACTCCTCTCTCGGTTTCATACTTGAGCTTCTGGTGGTAGTTCGAGGAAATTACCTTCATTGCATGTAGCCATCCTCGGCCGAGGATAGCCTGGTATGGCGAGTCAATGTTGACCACCAGAAATTCGATAATTTTAGAAACACTTCTTGCCCTTACTGGCAGCACGATCTTTCCCAAGGGCATAGTCATCTTTCCAGTGAAGCCAACCAAAGGGACGGTAGCTTCCTTTAGGTCGGCGATGCTTAATTTTAATTTTTTGAACAGGTTAAAATACATCACCTCGAATGAGCTTCCTTGGTCGACGTGCAATTTGTCGACGTCATAGTTCGCTATTCTTAGAGTAATGATCAAAGCATCGTGATGTGGGGTTCTCACTCCCACTAGATCTTCATCTGTAAACACGATATTCTTACTATAGTCGATGTCATCTGATCGTCGACTCTTTCCTGACTGTGTTTTTACTGGATCAATCTGAAAAGCTTGCATCACTGCTGTAAGGTTTTTTTACCTCCATGCGAGCTGAATTGCCATGAATCTATTTCGCATCGGATGACCCATGAATTACTGAGAATTCATGGACGGCATCGTCTTCGAGTACGTTGTCAGGCCTTGCTTCTCTATGGGCAGTAACTTTCTCTGCCTTTTTCTCCAGGAATTCGTTCAGGTACCCAAATTGGGCCAGCTCTTCGAGGTGGGACTTAAGAGCTTTGCAATGCTCAGTCTTATATCCTCCCTCTTTGTGAAAAGCGCATCTCAGCGCATTGTTCCTCTTCGAGTGATCTTCTCCCATCTTCCCGGGACACTTGATGAATGACTCGTCTTTGATTTTTGCGAGAATTTTGTAAATTGGTTCTTTGAAGACGGTGTTGACCGCCTGAAATGCTTTCAACACATCATTGTTGCGTTCATTTTTGGAGCCATTTTTTCCCCCATTCTTTGCTCATTTCTTCTGGTTCTCAATCTTGTCACTGCCCTTGGCAACGAGCTTAGTTCAACCGTTTTCCCCTGTGTTGAGGCGGGTCACATCTTCCACCTTGGCATACTTCTCGATGCGGGCCATTAGGTCGTCGATGGTCATGGCCTCTTTCTTCGTTAGGGATTGGTACAAAAGGGAAGAGATGGGTAGCCCAATTTTTAAAGAGGCCATCGCCACCTACTCTAAATAGTCCTCGACCTCGTTGAACAATTCCCAGTACCTCTTCACGTAGTCACGGAGGGTCTCTTGGGGTGTCTTTTTCATTGTCAGCAGAGCATCCATCCTTTTGGGATGGGATATACTAGTAATGAATCGGGCCGTAAAGAGCTCGTCCAGGGATTTGAAACTCCTGATGGACCAATGGGGGAGCCTTTTGAACCATTTCTGCGCCATGTCATGCAGGCTCGAGGGAAAAATTCGGCATATTAGTGCGTCTCGATGGTTCCAGAGGGTCATGGCCTGCCGGTACTGTCTGACGTGATCAATGGGATCAGTCTTACCGTCATAAATTTTTAACCTTGGAATAACAAACTTCTTGGGGGCTTTTTCTTCTTCGATTTATCTCTAGAAAGGTGATTTTATCTGAGTTTTGAGAGCTCTCCTAGCGAGTTCTCGGGTCGATTTGGTACCGTGATGGGCAGGGTGTTGGTCCATCTCCCTTCGGACCAGACTTCGTATGTTCTCGTTGCTGCAATCTGGGCTTCTGTGACTGTGAGATAGTCGCAGTTGCTCGAGCAGGTCATCCTCTGACTCGTTTCCCTCAGCTCTCTAGGATCCGCGCATGGGGCTCCTTCCTCGGCTGTGAGACTTTCTCGCCTGAGGTCTACGAGTGTGGTATGGACGTTTCTTGGTACTACGATGGAGCTCTCTCTCCATTCCTTCCAATCTTCTTTTGAGGCGAGCGTTCTCAGCTTCGTGCCTACGAGAAAACTCCCTCTGCTCTTGGAGCCTCACCTCGTATGCATCAATCAGTCTGGATATCTGCGTGGATCTCGCTGGTCCTTGGCTTTCTTCTAAGGCTGGCCTTTTTGGGCCCTCTGATCTGAAAGTCGAACTTCAGACCTAATCCTGCGAGGAGCAGGAGGTTCTTGAGTATCTCCTGCCTGGGAAGCATTACTACTGTGACCAGACATTTCGAACTCCTTTCTGGGTGTGGGCTGATTGGGCATAAATATTGTATATTTATCCCCCTAATTTCAGTACTTTTGTGAACCCTAATGATGTAACATATATGGATTTGATTCACTTTTATGCTTCTAACCTTCTTGGCGAGTGTTGCGTGTTTCGTGCTTCTCCAATTGGTTTTACAGGTTAATTATGCAAGCAGTGCAAAGGAGGAAACAAGACTGTGCAAGAAAAGCTAAGAAGGAAAGTTCAAGGGCATGTCGGTAATTTTTCAGCCCGATCCGGAAGAAGAAGTCAACTGGGAACTTGAAGAGCTCGGAACAACGAGAACACTGGAAGAAACGGCACCCAAATCCGAGTTACGGTTGAAAAGTTATGCTCAGTTGAAGTTGAAGAAAAATCGAAGAAAAGAAGAGAAAAACCAGAAAAAAATCTAAGTGTTGAGAGCAAGACCAGGCTGGTACATGCGAACCCCATCCTGAACCGGTTCGGAGGGGCGAACCGGTTCGCTGTACCTCCGAACCGGTTCGCATGTACCTGACACGCGAATTTTGTATTTTATTTTGATTGGTCTCCAAGTCTCCTATTAGGTTGAAAACACTCAAAACTTGTGGGGAACAGGGATATTAACCTAGGGGCAGCTTTTAGGGCTATTTTCAGAGAGTTTTTGATGGAGAAAAAGGGGAGAAATATCTAGGAACATCAAGGGCACAAATTACTTCAAGAATTCATTGTTTCGGGTTTGTTTTTGCAAGTTTTAATTCAAGATTCTTGTTTCTTATTATTGCTCTTGCATGCTTTGTTTTCCCATTAGATTCAACTTGTTTTCGCATTCATAATACGTATTTACATGTTTATAGCTAGTTTCATCATGAATTCCTACACATGCAACGTCAATATTTCATGCATTACTCAAAGTATCATGTCCGGCTAGGTTTTAAAGGTTGGGATGCATGAACCCAACCTGATGTGTTAGTGCATGTGTATAACGTCAATCCGATGAATTTAATGATTAATTTTGATTGTATCGCGTATTTTCATAATAATTGTGGATCTTTATATCTCGTTTGCCCCGGGGTACTCGTGATGATTTAGAGTACAATTTGAATGTAATTACCGCGATACCTATTTACTCATCCTCAGATTAGGTATGACGCGGGCTTGAACCTCGTATACATAATGCTTGGGAGTACTAAATTCCGGGTTTGAATTAATCGGATAAATTTATGATTGACGTTGTCACTACACTACACTAGGGTTGGGGGATTGTATTCCCATCCTATTTTCTCATCATTTAAGTTTAACACTTTCAATTTAATTCATCATTCTTCATTTAGATAATTTAGTTAGTTGCATTTTTCATTATACTTTCGTAATTGCATTTAGTTTAATCAATCCCAAAAGATCAAATCAAGTTTTTTTCTTTTCTTCTTAGAGTCAACGTTAGGATTCCTCTATCTTATCCCGTCGTCACAACTCCGTTGTCCTTTTTCCCTGAGGATCGATACCCGACTTGTCGGATTATTACTTGAACGACAGGCTTGCACTTGAGCCTAGAGAGCACACACTTTAGAGACACATTCTGAGTCGTGTCAAGTTTTTGGCGCCGTTGCCGGGGAATTAGGTAGACTTAGGATTAGATCGAGTTAATCCAAAGCTTTGACCAAAAATTCAAATATCCAAAAAAAAAATCAAAAAATAATAAAAAGCACAAAAATATTCACCACCATCTCTCATAAACTTAATGCAAAATTCTGAAACCACTCCCACACCCCATAATACTCCAACCAGCATTCACGAAAATCCACTTGTTGAGTATAATCCTGATAGTCCCCACACTCCACAAGCCCCACAATTCTGGATCCCACCTCCCACACCGTCACACTCAATCTCTAGCAACACTCCCTTCTCCTTCGTAGGACACACGTCGTGCACACCCAGTGAGAACGCCGAATCGTCGAGTGAGAGAGAGATGTCACAGCACAGTAATGCAACTACCGGTGAGGAAGAGCCTCCGTACCGCCCGTTGAGAGAATTCTTATATCCCGAGCGCACTGTCACTCCGGGATGCATTATACTCCCGTATAATGCCGGGCAGTTCCGATTCAAAAATGGGATGATCCAGATGCTACCACACTATCACGGTATGGATTCAGAGAAGGCATACCTGCATATACAGGAATTTGAGGATGTGTGTGATACCCTCAACGATCAAACTTGCACACAGGAGGTGATTCGCCTCAAACTCTTCCCGTTCTCGTTAAAAGATAAAGCTAATACCTGGCTTTGGTCTTTACCTCCGAGTTCGATTCCATTTTGGAACGAGTTACAATCCAAGTTTCTCAAGAAGTTCTTTCCACCACATCGAACAATCTCCATAAAGGCTCAGATTCAATCGTTCAGGCAATTGGATAATGAGCCATTCCATCGATGTTATGAGCGTTTCAATGAGTTAACTGCTTCATGCCCCCATCATGGATTTGATATAGCCCAAATCATTTCCTTCCTCTATAATGGGTTGAACCTTAACTCCAAGAAACTCATTGAAACCATGGGTAGTGGTCCGTTTATCGAGCTAGATTGCCACGATGCTGAGCTTCACCTGAGGTATGTCGCCGAGACTACCCAATCCTGGGATATTTCTGATCCTAATGCTCAGAATTGAAATCGTCAAGCGACCACCACTCCATCGGCGTCCGGCCTACACCAAATAGATAAGACCTCTATGTCGGACTGTCGGTTGGACTCCCTTGAGAAAGGATTTTGAGATTTATGCGAGGTAGTAGGATCTATCAAGAATCCCGTCGAAAAGGTGTGTGCGATTTCTGAGGCGGGACATTCAACTGAGGAATGCCCGACGATACCCGCCTGCAAAGTAATATTACAAGAGCAAGTTAGTGGTATAGGAGGCTTTAAGGGAAATTTCGGTGCCCCGCACGGGAATTCATACAACCCTTCGTGGAAAAATCATCCCGGATTTAGCTACGGGCAACAACATGCGGCAATGAACCCTCCTTCGCATGTTGCCCCTCCTCCTCCACAACAATTTCAACAAGCTCCACACATGCAAGGACATGTGCAAGCACCACCACCTCATGGAAATTATATCCCGCCACAGCGGAGAACTCTCGAGGATACCGTGAATCAATTCATCGCAAGCCAGGCCGCAACCAATGCCAAGTATGATCGTCTCATTGGCGACCTAAATGCAAATCTGTCTAAGATACAATCCTCGTTGAGTGTTCAAGAGAAGGGCAAATTCCCTGCCCAAGGCCAACGACCTCCCCAAGGTCAAACTAGTGTTAGCTCCACATCCACTGAACATCAGGAGCAATGTCAAGCAGTGACCACTCTTCGTAGTGGAAGAGTCGTTGATTTATCACCTCCTCCACACGACACAACAAAAGACAAGGAGATTTCGCCCGGCACGAAAGAGGCCGAAGATGTCCCCTTGGACGAGAGTGATAAGGAAGACACTAGTGAGCCTGAGGTGGTAGTGAAACCACCCTCCGCAGCACCATTTCCTCGAAGATTGATTCCTACTCAAAAAGGGACTCCACGTGATGAAGTGCTAGAAGTACTAAAGCAAGTGAAGCTGAATCTACCCTTCCTTGATGCCATCAAACAAATTCCAGCCTACGGCAAAGTTATCAAAGACTTGTTGACGGTAAAAAGGAGGATGAAAGTTAAAAAGAACGTCTTTCTAGCTCAGAACGTGAGTTCCATTCTGCTAAATGATCTCCCGCCTAAATTTAAAGATCCCGGTGCACCCACCATATCATGCATCATTGGAGATAATAAAATTGAGAAAGCCTTACTTGACTTGGGAGCAAGTGTAAACATACTTCCTTACTCCATTTATAGGCAACTTGACTTGGGCGACCTCAAGCCCACAAAGGTCACTCTCCAATTGGCGAATCGATCAGTGAAGATTCCACGAGGCATAGTCGAGGACGTGATCGTCCAAGTGGACACTTTCTACTTCCCGGTAGACTTTGTCATTTGGGACACGGAGCCCTCCTTTAACTCAAGCAACCATGTTCCCATCATCCTTGGTCGCCCTTTCTTAGCTACAGCTAATGCAATCATCAACACAAGGAATGGGCGAATGCAGCTCACCTTTGGGAACATGACCTTGGAAACCAACATCTTCCACATAGCCCAAAATGCAGGGGAGGAAGATGATCTTCACGTGGTGAGCCTCATAGATGAGGTAGTAGAAGAGTACTTCGAAGAAACTTTTTGTGGTGACGCCTTAGAGTCATGTTTAGCGACGAGCTATGAGTGTGAGGGGACGTCTACCCACTTCGAGAGGGATGTTGGAAGGTTGAGAGAATTACTCGATGAGAGTGCGTCGGACGAGGACGTGAGAGAGATTGATTGGGTTTCTAGATTCGAGGAACTACCTCCAAGGGATACACATATGGCTCCTTCCAGTGAAAAATTTCCAACCCTCGAATTAAAGAAACTCCCCTCCCATATCAAATATGCATACCTAGGAGAGGATGAGACATTTCCTGTTGTTATCTCCTCTAGCCTAGACGAAGGGCAGGAGGGCAAATTGATGAGAATTCTGAGGAAGCACCAGGGTGCTTTTGGTTGGTGTATTGCTGATTTGAAGGGGATAAGTCCTTTGATTTACACCCACAAGATTCATCTCGAAGAGGATGTCAAGCCCTCTAGAGAAATGCAAAGAAGACTGAATCCCAATATGAAAGAAGTTGTGAGAACCGAGATCATCAAACTATTGGATGTCGGGATTACCTACCCAATCTCGGATAGAAAATGGGTGAGCCCTATTCAAGTCGTCCCGAAGAAGTCGGGTATAACTGTGATTGAGAATACCAAGGGAGAGCTTGTTCCCCAACGCACCACCACCGGTTGGCGTGTTTGCATTGATTACCGGAAACTCAATGCGGGAACAAGAAAAGACCATTTCCCCTTGCCATTCATTGATCAAATGCTTGAGAGAGTTGCGGGACACCCTTATTATTGCTTCCTTGATGGTTATTCCGGATATAACCAAATTGAGGTAGATGTACTTGACCAAGAGAAGACGACTTTCACTTGCCCTTTTGGTACGTTTGCCTACAAACGTATGCCATTTGGCTTGTGTAATGCACCCGCGACCTTTCAAAGGTGCATGTTGAGCTTATTTAGCGACATGGTCGAGAGAGGACTCGAGGTGTTCATGGACGATTTCAGCATTTTTGGCACCTCTTTCGATCATTGTTTAGAAAAATTGGAAAAAGTACTTACCCGGTGTGTGGACAAGAACTTAGTGCTGAATTGGGAGAAGTGCCATTTCATGGTCACTGAGGGAATAGTTCTTGGTCACATAGTATCATCCAAGGGCATAGAGGTTGATAGGGCTAAGATAGATGTCATAGCTGACCTTCCCCCACCGAGATCGCTTAAAGACGTGCGCTCATTCTTGGGTCACGCCGGGTTTTATCGAAGGTTCATTAAGGACTTTAGCGCTATCGCTAGACCCTCAAGCAACCTTCTCATGAAGGATAACCCATTTGAGTGGACCGAGGCATGCCAAAGCTCCTTTGATAAATTAAAGAACATGCTCGTGTCCGCTCCCATCATGCAAGTTCCGGATTGGTCCCTACCGTTCGAACTTATGTGTGATGCAAGCGATTATGCGATTGGGGCCGTTTTGGGCCAACGTAAAGATAAGCAAGCTCATGTCATCTACTACGCTAGTCGGACCCTTGCCGGACCTCAACTCAACTACTCTACCACGGAGAAGGAGTTGCTAGCGGTAGTCTTTGCCCTTGATAAGTTCAGATCGTATCTTATTGGTTCTGCTATCATTGTCTTCACCGACCACGCGGCTTTAAAATATCTACTTGCGAAGAAAGACGCCAAGCCGCGCCTCATAAGGTGGATCCTACACCTACAAGAGTTTAATCTCTCCATCAAAGATAAGAAAGGAGTAGAAAATGTCGTGGCCGACCACTTATCTCGGCTATCGTCCGACGTACCTAGTGATCCCATACCCATAGACGAGCACTTTCCGGATGAGCAACTATTTGCCACCTCTTCATATCCCTGGTTTGCGGACATAGTAAACTATCTAGTCACGGGAGCCGTCCCTCCCGATTGGACACCGCAAGATAAGAAGAGGTTTCTTAATTGGTCGCGCATGTTCTTTTACGATGATCCCTTCCTTTTTAAATATTTCGCCGACCAAATCATCCAACGATGTGTACCGGATGACGAGATTCCAAAGGTCATCCGGTTTTGTCATTCGGAAGCATGTGGAGGCCACTTCTCGGCGAAAAAGACGGCCGCTAAAATTCTGCAATGCGGCCTCTATTGGCCCACAATCTTCCGGGATGCAAATGACGCTTGCAAGTCATGTAATAGGTGCCAACGAATGGGAGCCATTTCTCGACGCGACATGATGCCCCTTACCCCCATACTCATCATTGAGATATTCGATTGTTGGGGTATTGACTTCATGGGTCCCTTCCCCCCATCCTTTGGTTTCCTATACATCCTAGTGGCGGTAGACTACGTTTCTAAATGGGTAGAAGCTATAGCTACTAAGACTAATGACAACAAAGTGGTGATAAAGTTTCTACAGGAACACATACTTTCTCGCTTCGGAGCACCGAAAGCGATAATTAGCGATAATGGCACGCACTTTTGCAATAGGCCATTTGAGAAGCTCATGAGAAAGTTTGGGGTCGTCCACAAGGTTGGGACGACATATCACCCACAAACGAATGGGCAGGCCGAGCTAGCGAATCGGGAGATCAAGAAAATTCTTGAAAAGACCGTCAATCCTACCCGGGAAAGATTGGTCCCTTAGATTGACCGATGCACTTTGGGCCTATCGTACCGCGTTTAAAAATCAACTTGGAATGTCCCCTTTCCGTTTTGTGTATGGTAAACCTTGTCATCTTCCTGTTGAGCTCGAACACAAAGCGTATTGGGCAATTAGGCAATTGAACTATGCCTTGGACAAGGTCGGTGAAGCCCATAAGCTACAATTGATTGAGTTAGAAGAACTACGCAATGATGCGTATGAGAATGCTAAAATTTCAAAGGAGAGGATGAAACTTGCTCATGATAGCATCATTCGAAGGAAAGATTTTCATCCCGGGCAAAAAGTTCTTCTATACAACTCTCGGCTCCACCTCTTTCCAGGCAAGCTGCGGTCACGATGGTCTGGGCCGTTCGTCGTAAAGAACGTTTTTCCCCATGGAGCTGTTGAACTAAACGATTTAAAAGGGGAAAACACGTTCAAGGTAAATGTACAACGCCTAAAGCCATACCTAGAGGCGTTTGTGGATGAGGTCGACACGATTTGGTTGTCGGACCATGTTTACGGGGTCAATTGAGCTAAGCGAGTGAGGTCGTCGCACTCCCGACGCGTATGGGGTGATTTTGTGTGTAAAATAGTCTTGTGTAAATAGGTTAGTTAGGAGTCAGGAACCTGCGTTGCATGAGAGATAGGTTAGCACATTTTTCGAGGGTGCTAGTACGCTTTTCGAGGTCGTATTCGAGGAAGTTTTTGAGAGACCGAGGGTCTAGAAGGTTTTTAGGGTCATTATGCACAAGTTAGGGGATGAGAGAGCACTTAGAAATGGAGAGAAGAGTGAATTTCAGCGTTTGGACTAGCCTGGTACCCCCGAACCGGTTCGCATGTACCTGCCAGGTTCTTCTCCCCTTTTTCTCCAAATTCATTCCCTTTCACTCCATTCTTTTCCCCTTCTTCCCCCTTCGTTTTTCTTCCCTCCAACTCCTTCCCTCCTTCCCAAATTCATCCCAATTCATTCCCTCCACCCTCTCCTTCCCAACCTTTCATATTTCCCACCAAAACCACACCCCTTCACACCTATAAATACACCCCACCCCTCCTCCATTTTTCACACCAAAACATTCTCCCTCACTCTCTTCTCTCCCATATTTCCTCCCATATTTTCTCCCTCTCTCTCCCTCTTTTCCATCAAAATGCCGCGCCGCCCCGCTCCCCGCCTAAGGAAATATGATGAGACCACCATACTTGATGACCCGGGCAATGGGGTATTCCGATGCGTCCAAGAACGCCATTGGTCCGAGCACTACTTCTCCTCCACGCGCACCATTCACATCGAGCGCTTCGTGGATTGGAACACCCTTCCGGGCTAGGTCACCGCCCTTTTTGACCGCCGTGGGTGGTGCTCTTTCCTCGCCCCTACGTGCAATAACGTTTTTGATACCGCCATTCGCCAATTCTATGCGACCTTGGTTCGCAAATCTTCCACACTTCACGAGGCTTATCTCGACAGTATCACTATTCCCTTCTCGGCAGCTATTATTGCACGCAAAATGCGTGCCAAAGGGGTGATCCTCCCCGTGCCCTTCCAATACCCCAACAATGGTGCCCCACACACAAAAGACGAATGCGTTGCCCGCATGGCACCCGGGGAGGAATGGACACGCGAATCCTTCCCCATTGGTGGTTTGGCCGCCACGGTCTGCTTCACACACAACATTGTTTGTGGTGCCATCCACCAAACCACCAATGACTCGGTGGTTCGGTCCCGTCACGCCAATTTCCTCTACTATTTTTTGGACCCCGAGAGCACCATCAACCTTGACCAAGTCTTCTACGCGGATATCCTCAATGCCGCCTATGACGAAACTGGCAAGGCGGCACTCCCATACGCCCGTTTCATTACGGAGCTCTTGATGGATGCGGGAGTGGATGAACCCGGAAACCAAATTCGACTTCCTCGCCCCGTAGGCGGCACGTCCACAACTCGAAGTGAGCGCCAAATGCGCGTAGCTCACCCCGACCGTCCTATTCACGAGGAGGGCGTGGCCGAGGAAGCTCCCGATGACCCGATGATGGATGTAGACGAGGAAGAAATTGAGGATGATGAGGAGGATTCCGATTTCGAGCCCCCGGGGGCAAACTTCGATAGGCGCCTTTCAGCGGTTGAGTCACGTCTCGACGGGTTCATCAACCAATACAATCAAGATCAAGCGGCTTACCGGAGGGACACCCGGATGATGTATCAACTCCAAGTCCACCTTCACCAGCTCAACTTTGGCGGTCCTCCTCCCCCCTTCTTTTATGACCCATATGACCCGAATGCACCGAGAATCTCCCACCCACCTCCCCCATGAGCTTTTCTTGTCTTTATCTTTTGGTTTAATTGTTAGTGGTGGTAGGGCTTTCACATTGTTCACCGTTGATTTTTCCTTTTCTTATGTAACACAGGCTTGTATTTGTTATTATACAATCTTGCATTTTTTCATATTTGTTGGTTTTATTTTTCCGCACTTTTTATTCGCCTTAAGTTAGATTTTAGTCCTTTTTGCTTGAGGACAATGCAAAAGTCTAAGTTAGGGGGGGGGGGGGGGGTCACAAGTGCGTATTTCTGAAACTTCACAAATTTTCAAAAATGCCCAAAATTTCCAAAAAAATCATAAAATTTTGAAAAATCCAAAAATATTTTTGTTCAAAATAAATAAAAATTGGAATTCAAAATTTTCAAAAATATCATTAAAAGTCAAATTGGAGTCTCAAATTGTAAACACCCAACATACACAAGGCCGAAATTGACCAAAGATGGAAATTGTGCGAAAATTGACGACTTAACGAATAAATGTGGAGATTAACAAAACCCGGTGAGATTCGAGCCTATCACGTTTTGCGAGATTTGAAATCAATCCGAGTTAATGGTTAACTCAAAGTTCTTTTTAGCGCTTAATAAGTTGTCAAGGATCTCAATTCTTTCATTTTGATCGGTTTTGAAAAATGTGTGCAATATTGCCTTGAAAATCGTGCCAAATTAGTCTCTAAACTTAAATTCATCTCGAAACGTATATGGTAACGCAATTGGCATTTTGGACAATGAAGTAGGCCCTCGTTTGTCACACAAAATTTTGGCCAGAAAAAGTAGCGAAAAATTACCCTTTGCAACCCAATTTGAGCCGAATAATTTTCCCTTTCGTTTGACAACCCGAAAAACCCAAAATAGCCCGGAATTATGGAAAAAAAAAATCAGAATTTAAGTCCGAAAAGTGCAACAAAAAGGGGGCAAGAAAAAAAAAAGAAAATAAAAAAAATAGAAAAAGAAGAAAAAAAATGAGTAATAGCCCGGAAAATGCACAAACGGACATCACGAATGACTTTTCCAATTCCAACCTTCCATACCTCCTTCATTTTACCTTATACACCCTACAACCCGAAAAAGTCCTAACCGAGTCCAAATTGCAAAAAAATTGAGTACCGCGTGGAGAGTTAATACACCAAAAGATAATATAAGAGGTTAAATGCGCGAAGTAGAGGCGATGTTCACGTTTTTAAAACCGTAATCCGTTGAAGAGATCCCTTCACCATAAAATTTCCGTCTTTCTAAATGCATGCGTGTATTTGCTTCCATTATATTTACTCCTTATATCACGCATGCCGAGAGAATAGCCATAATCCGAGAGATTCGTTTGTGAGTGCATTCCGTGAGAAATTGAAATCAAAACGAATTTTCGGATAAGTAACGTAATGATTAATCGATGGAAATTGGCGGTTATATTTCTGGCTTCGCACACACACACTACGGTTTGAGACTTGTAAATATGACTTGATGATGATTATTTTCTGGAAAAGTTTGAATTGTACAATTTTTGCGTATTTTGAATTTTCTTTGAGTCGAATTTTGTGGGTATATTCACTGCAAACCCTCACGAGACACAACTCTTCCTACTAGGGTAACCTAGAGGTTTAAAGGCTTGTTGCATACGCTAAAT